>JACEII010000023.1:1817034-1847313 GCA_014332785.1 Antheraea mylitta
TATTAATATATAGATATGTATAGATTAATTTATTCGAAAAATGACAAAACAAATTCACTTTGAGTAAAAAAAAATTCTAAATCATCTATACAAATTAAAGGAATGTAAATCTAACGTTTTTGTACTTTTTCGATTTTCGTAAAAAAAATGTTGCAGATGTCTAGGAATAAGTATTAGAATGCATTTCAATCATTTTTAGAGATGTTTGTCTGTCACGAATCACTGTTAAAGTACCTGGATTCACAATAAAAAATCGATTCAATTACTAATTTTATATAAGTTAAACTTTTCAAAATCGACTTACATAGAATACTTTGCTGTGGCGCCCAATCCAAAATGTAAACATTATCAGGCAAATTAGGTAACTTTTCTTCAAATTTCCATAAAACGGTTTGCTTTAATTCACCAAAAATCTGTATAAGACTCCGTTTAATATCATCCGGTAAATCCTTACTCCTTAAATTTGATCCCAAACTGAAGTATATGACACCGTTTTTCGAATTGTCCATTATTTTTTGCAAATTCTGAGAATAGATGAATTCTCAAATTTATTACGTTCGAATTGCTTTACTTGGATTTGATGATTTATCTAATACATCCTTTATATACTTTAAATTTTAAACCAAAAAAAAACAATTCAATATTTTATTTATTAATCTAATTTTTAACCACCTCCCCAAATCCATAGATCCAACGGATTTGGGGATAACTATAAATATCTCCGTCAGATACCTTGTTATTTTAGGTTAACCCTGTAAATGTGACAAAACACATCTTCGACTTCAAAAAAAAAGGTAATTTTATCAAAACTTACATCTGGTAATGGGCTTATTGTAGACTCCACGTGATAGCCTCCAATAGCCTTATAATTCTGCGGTAACCTCGTTGCTGTTCCCAGAGATACATGAGAGTTCCCCAAAACTAACGATCCATTATATATAACATCGTTGAGAGACGGAACAGGTTTTCCTTTTTCTCTTAAAATCGGTATTATATAGGTTTCATAGGCTTTTTGTTGTCGATAGAAATTGCTACAAAATTTTAACTTATAAATTTCTCAAGGTCATGAATAATAACATACTTTAATGTCCTTAATTAAGTAGACGAGACAGATCAGAGTATTTCTAATTTATAAATTAAGGTTAAGAAGAAAAGGGTTCAATATATTATGTAGAAACAAAGAGTATATAGAGTACTAGCCTCTATCTGCGACTTCGTTCGCGTGGACATAGTTAATTTGTGCTAACTAATATGCAGCGAAAGCTCTCAAGAGGAAAAAACACCCCGATTTTAAACATTCTTCATTTTTGCTCCGCTCTTATTGGTCTTAGCGTGATGATATATAGCCTATAACCATCCTCCATAAATAGGTTATATAACAATGAAAGAATTTTTCAAATCGGACCAGTAGAGTCTGAGATTACCCCTACAACATCACAATTCACAACGTCACAAACTTAACCTCTTTATAATATTAATATAGATTATGAGGAAAGAAAGGAAGAAGTATGTATAGAATGGGCACTCCTTGTTAAATTGAGCACTTTTGACTTAACTAATATAAATTCTAAAAAATGTTTTCGATAGTATAGAAAAATTTTAAAAAGACTCAGGAAAATGGAAATGGGTCCGGTCAAAAGTGGTCGGTTTGTCATGGCATAAAATATAATTAAAATATTTTGAGACAGACAGAGTCTTCTGAGACTCAGTCACCCAAATATTATTGAACGCATAGGGATAAGACTATAGCCATACAATGCGGATTTGTTATTCTTTTTTTTTCAGAGCTTTTTTTTGACTTTTTTATCAGTGCAAATATCGCGTATATTACAAGCGTCGTGCGATCATTTCAATGTGTCGTGTAAATCAATATTCTAACAAGATGGTGGATTCCTTGTTAGAACCTTTCAAGGAGATTTTGTAGCATCTGAAAATTTCATGCTCCGTGGTATTAATTTCCAGTCACTTCACTTATGCACAATAAACTATATTACAAAAAAAACACCACCAAATATACACAAATTTATAGAGTCAAACAGCACAAGATTATGAATAAAATATAAAATCCACTACATGACAGGCTAAAATCCCGTCAAAAACTCCATTCAGAGTTTTCATTTCATTCAATTGCAGCAAAAGTTAAATTAGAAATAGGACAAATCAATATTTATGATAATTTCCTAAGTATGAACTACATACAGAATTATCACAGAATGACAAAATAATTGATTTACAAAGGGACTGAGAATATAGATACAAAAATTAAGATAATTTAAATAATACTTATACATAATACAAGATTAAGTTAAACTAATAATAAAAAATTGGAACTTACAGATTTATATAGTAACGCCATTTGAGCTGGCTCCATAACTCACTGATCCTTTGTGAGAATGTAAACGGTATTGGATAGGCGTTCACATAGCCTGTATTGTAAGCTGGATTTAATGATTCGTCTATTAAACTCAGGATGATCCAATGAGGTTCTAAGCTAGAGAACCAGATGAGAGGACAATCGTAGACTGGGGCAAATCTGCAACCATAGATATACCTATATAAATGTAATATTGCAGAATTGGAAGCAACAAAACGTTATAGTAAAGTTTGAGGTTAGTAATCAAGAGTGATAGAATTTGTACCATTGACCCACCAAGGTCTTAACAGCTTCACAGGACTACTAAGGCGAGCGCTTAAGGCACTCAGCCGATTTTATCTTGGCAACCATCTCAAGTGCGCACGGCACACTTCGGCTTGGCTGTTGCCCGTTGCATGCAAAATCGCGATCTATCTTAACCTAGCTAACTATTTATATATGTATGAATTGTTAAAACGCATATGTGTACCAAGCATACACGCCTCAACAACTCCTCCAAATATCCATTGTCGGAAAGCTGAGAGTTTTTCAGTTCGATAAGGGAAAAAAAGTAAACCCTTCCACTTTCATGTGTAACATGTTTCATTCATCATCATTTAGTGTTTCATGTGTTTCACGTGTGTGGGGGTGATCGTGTAGTGCTGTAGCAGTGATGTATATCTGTGTGTCACCGTATCGCGCAAGCAACGCACTCAAGGGCTCCCTACCGAGGGATCCGAACCTAGACTTGAGCCGTTGCCGTGGGAGGCCTAATCGGGTGTATTGTACCATTGGCGAATGTAGTATTATTATGCATTACCGCTACTTGTATTTGTGTAGTAAAGCGGAAGCGCTCGCGTTACCGTGATTTATTGCGATATATATTGTTGTAACAACAACTAAAATAACTAACACTTAAGCTTCGATCAATTTCATATATCTAATACCTTTAAATGAGCTATTCTTGTATATTTTTATATTGTTATAAATTCAGGATCTCGGAAACGGTGTCAGCGATCTTCGTGAAACTTAGTATGTAGGTGGTTTTGGTTACGATAAATCGATTTAGCTAGATTTCATTCATAGAAACCATTTTCATTTGAGTTTTCAGGCAATAAAAAATATACCTAGAATATAAAGGGAAATTTCGCCGCCGCTGTCAAAATACAAATAGCTAAGATAGATCTGCTGATTCGAAAATCCATCTAAACCCAGTTCGAATCCGAGTGACAACAATAGAGATATCTTTTTTAACTTTTGTTTTTGGTACAAAAGAAGTTAATTTTGTGAGGCAAACCTAACAGTTTATTTTAATTTAACCATACAGAATACTATACGGTTACCAAAGATTTTGAAACAATATATTTTGTGAAACTATGCGTTATAAGATGCGCATCGGTTTTCTGGAATGTCCATAGTAAAGACACAATATTAAACGATTTATTTTTGTCTTTTTTATGTCATATTCGAGGCAAACGAACAGGCGGGTCACCTGATGTTAAGCGATCACCGCCGTCTATAGACACAAACAACAGCAGAGTGCGTTGCCAGCCTGTTTTTTGGGAGAAATGGGGGAAAGGGGATGGGGAGAGAAGAGGGGAGAGGGGTGAAGGGAGAAGGGAGATGGGCCTTCAGCGCTCTCACTGACCGAACGAAACACAACAATGCAAGCACTGTTACTTCAGGTTGGTTTTCTGTGAGAGGGTGGTACTACCCCGAACGAACCGACTTATTCGTGCTGAAACCAATAATAGTTTCCGCGTGGCTCTATCACCTATATATAGAACATTACTAAAAGTTTAATTAACGCAGTAATGTTAAAGTACCGTAAGAAATTTACTCAATGACTTATTTTACATGTTTTATTATTGATTATTAGAGTATATTATATCATAGACTTTTATCAAATTAAGAAATCGACCAGTTTTTGGTTAAAACATTTATTTGAACAATTAAGGAATGCATGCTTTAATACCGTGAATATATTTCTTCTTTTTAAAAACATTAAGCAATCAAATACTGTGGTGACTTTTGTTACTAAATTACTAATTTATATCTGTTCTAATGTGAGGTATCTGTAAATATTGCAAATCCTGTGGGTGTATCAATAAACAGTTGTATCGCCGAATCGGTCTATTTTTGCTGTCGCTCTATACTTTATTCCTAATGTCATATAGAATGTTGACTTGAGATTTAGCAAGTCATATTACAAGTATTAATTTAAATAACAACGTAAAATTATAACCACGATATAATTAAGCTTTATCTCACGGTTTACTTTTAAATATTCTGTTTTTTTTTTTTCATAACGCCAAGATTTTGCGTAATCAAACTGAATTGCATCAAACAATGATATCGTAAAATTTTAATTGGCATATTATAATAAAATAAGTAATACAAAATTTTTATATTGTTATTTTTAAAATATAATATGGGTATATAATATTAATTAAAACATGCAAATTGTTAAGCGATGATGGCTCAACCATTGACGTAAATTCGATTTTTATTGCAATTCTGCCCTATAAGTAAAGGAAAAAATGACAATAAAACCATAGCACAGTAATAAAACATCTTCTAATAAGTATCTAAATTCCCCTCGAGTTTATAATTTACCGCCAAACACATGCAGATGTAACGCATTAAAGAGCCAGTCCTGCTTAAGACCTAGACCACATAACCATTTATAAAACATGAAACGATGTTGTAATCAAAAACAAATAAAATAGAAAAACCTACGTATCTAACAAAGAAGTCGTTTATCGTTAGGTTATACCAAATACTAAAACCCACTGACTGCAATCTCATTGTGAGATTTAATCCGCTGTTCTGAATAAAAGAAACAAATGATGAAACACTTACGTCGAATACCAGATTAGGCCTCACTCGGCAGCGGCTCAAGCCTAGGTCCATTCCCTCGGCGTGGAGCCCTTGAGTACGCTGCTCACGCGATACAGTGACACAAAACCTTACATGACTGCTACAAAATCACACACATTACCTATACACACGTGTACGCCTACACGCTTACACGCTGTTTTTCTTTTTCAGAGAAATAAACGACAAAGAGTTCTACCCTTTTTTTTCTCTATCCTATCCTATCCTATCCTATCCTATCCTATCCTATATAGTTAAGAGGAATTTTTCCGACACAAAATACATATAGGAGTTCTTGAGGCACGCATGCTTGGTACACATGCATGTTTCAATAACTCATATACGTATATCTAGATAGCTTTGCTTAGGTTAGCTCAGATAGGTCGCGATTTTTTCACAAAACAGACGATAGCACAAGCCGACGTGAGCCGTGCACCTTTGAGTTAGTCGCCCAAATATCCCAAATCGGATGAGTGTCTTCAGCGCTCGCCTCAATAGTTCGGTGAAAATGTAAAGGCCTTTCCAGGTCAACGGCGTTTTAATTTCGAAAAAAAAACTTACGCCGAATAAATCTCCACAAACAGCCATTCAGCGAGTACCACATCGAACTGTTGGTTCGGGTCCTTCAAAAACTTTTGTACGTTCTCATTCATTAGCGTCGTTTCACTGATTGTTAAAAATAGATCTATTACCACTTTAGCATCTGTTAGATCTAATTTATTGTCCATTATTGCTTTTATGTCAATAGAATCGCCTAAAAATAAAAATAATTTTGGACAGCAATTAGTAGAAATCCATACATTTTACAGGACATAGACAATTACATGCTATAACGATAAATAGTTATAGACATGCTTTCCTGGAAAGTGTAATTGTAAAATCAATTTGTTTAATTTTTTAATTTATTATGGTCATCTAACATCGTTATTGAACGGGATACAGGCAGTCCTCAACTTACGTCGTTTCAAGTTACGTCGAACATTGTTTTGACACTATTCCTCGAACATACCACAATTGTTTCGGTTTCCAGCGTAGGAGAATTTACTTGTCGCGGGGATTGCCCAGCACATGCCTCTGTTTTTGATCATTTAGCTCATGGACAACGGACAATCAAGACTTAATACATTAGCTTTTTTTACATCTTTGACAGGTTTCGTTTTTACATACATATTTAAGTGAATTTTAATCTAACTATAAATAAAAAATAAACAATACAGTAGTAGTAAAGTGAAGAAGAGAGTAAGAAAGAGAATTTACAATGGAGGTTAAATCTAAGATTCTAAAACTCAAAGATTGCGGTTCTTCGACTTCATCTATTTATTCATTCATTTCATCTATTAACTTTATTTATCACGCACGATCGTACAAACAATATTAAAAGATAACGAAAATTTCCTAACCGCTCTACCTTTCGTCTCTTTAAATAGCACTATTATACCAAAAAGGAATGCTTTAATTTGTAAAAATACCAAAAATAACTAGCAATTTCATAAGTGCATATAAATTATTTTAAGAATTTACTTTTGACAATAAAGTATGTATTATCTTTTGTATAAAATGCAGTTTTTTTTTTTTAATTTTGAGGCCGTGTGGATCTTAAACTTCGAGTTTTACATGTAAACATATAAAATAATATGTTTCAATTTACGTCGTTTCGATTTACGTCACGTATTTCGAGAAACTAACATGTCGTAAGTACGAGGGCTGCCTGTATTGAATATGGGACTATGGCATATAAATAGGATAGTAATTTTGTTTGTTTGCGTATTAAGTTTCCACACAATAATTACTCCATATATCATCCTGAAATTTTCATCTGAAAAAAGTACTGTTCTTAAGATATAGGACAAATATACATTATGGCTAGCGAAGCCGCGAGCAAAAGCTAGTAATTAGTGTACAACCATTTATGGCGTGTAAATATATAGTTAAATTATCAATTTTTCAATTGACTCAAGTTTGTTCAGATAATGCGACCTATCACTGTCTCAATCATTCGAAGTGTTCCAGGCGTTTCAGATATAGGTCAATAATACAATTTATCCAAATTTTTAATACGTAAACGACATATATTATCCCAGATAAATACTGTATGTACTGTTGGCGTTAGTTGTTTAAATCCTTATTGTATAAGTGCTTTATTGTAAGATCAATACGCTACTATACTCACCATTGAGAATTTTTTCATTAGCTGATAAATCGACCTGATGTAAATTTTTCGGTGGAGTTTTAATTGGGAACGGTGTCATATATGTCACCTAAAAATGAATAGTGACATTGATTTTATTTTAACAAGATAAATTTGGAAGATACCATAAACACTTAAGTTGTATATTTATTCCAAAATTTATAAAAAAACAAACATTTACCATGCAACTTATTCTAAAGTTATGATATTCTTTAAGTAAATTGACTGACCTCATGACCGGCTTCTACTAAATATCTGACGAGTGCATGACCCAGTATCCCATGACTCTTGCCTGATATCGGGAAAATCACTAGAATTTTGTAAGCATCACAAGTCCAAAACGTGATTAAGGCACCAAATATCAACCAATTACATTTAATCATTATCTGGAATTAAATTTAATTATACAATGCAATAGATTGAGAAAAATGGAAAGAACGGAGAGAGGACTTTGCTCAGTAATACCAATACAGAGAATTTAGCTTTTAGTCTGTAATGTAGAAGATTTTATATTTTATTCATAATGTTATGTTATTTGACTCTAAATTTTGTAAATGTGGTGGTGTTTTACGTAATATAGGTAGTTTATTGTGCATAAGTGAAGTCAATGGAAAATAATTCCACGAAGCATGAAATTCTGATATGCCACAAAAATCTCTCGAAGGTTCTAATAAGGGAACCACCATCTTGTTAGAATATTGAAATAATCACACGACGCTTGTGCTATAATTTACTACACGACAATGGCAGTAATAATCTGAAAGATTGGTTTCCAAAAATAAAGTTAAAAAAATAACGCAACTTGGTGCATTTATAGTTTATTAGGATATAATAAGTTTAAAGGTTGTCATTAGCTGTATTTATATTCCAAATAATAGCATTAATTTTTGAGGAAAAAACTTCTTTAGGTATTTTTCGCAGGAGATAAACTTATAATTACACGCCATGACATGCTACGTAATCATGACCGGCCGTATTTATATATATATGTATATATATGGCTTTATAAAGATGTATATAATTCTTGCTCCTAGTGCCAATTGATATGAAAACCACACTAATGTTATTAATTTCGATAAAAGAATTGTGAAATTTAAATATTGTCATTCACACTATAATAATTTTAAAATTAAATAGAGACCACAGTTATTGCATTCTTTTCAGTTTTCACTTCTGGCGGCTATGGGTAGTCCGGTGAAGCTGTTAAGACCTTGCTAGGCCAATAGCGTAGTCAGTTCGAGAAAAAAAAGCGACTACACCTTCACACACCTTCACAGAACATTTTTTATATTTTAACACAAATATATATAGAGATATGTAGAGATAAAACTCTTCAACTCATTATCTGTATACAAAAGCATCATTTACCGTCTAGTTACCAGGAAATAATTGGTTAATGCTATACCATATGATATTCATCGGTCACTGTTCGGATTCTATATACCAAAGTTTTTAAACATATATTGAAAAAGTACTTCTCAATATCTTCTTAATGTTTGCCAAAATAAATTGTATTATTTAATAATTTTACAATTAATACACTGAACACGTCGATAAGAAAGTTTTAAACAACACAAAATGTTATAAAATAAAATTTAAAAAAGTCAAAAAATACCTTTACGTTCTTTGTATTTTAATGATTATTTTTTTGTTTAATTTCATAACACTTTTACAACAAAAACACGAAACAAATATATAAAGATACTTTGCAAGTAGTCCAGCGACGACTGACGGTCAACTTTTGTATTTGGCTCAGCCACAGACGTCTATCAACAAGGACAGATATACCAAACATCTCGGAATAAAATACATAATGGTCTGAATAAAAGTATTAATGTAGCAACAACGAAACATTCAGAGTTCCCGAGAAATTAATTACAGTTATAAAAACCTTATTATTTCCAGCGTATAACAATAGTAAACAAGGGTTATGAAACTAAAGTGATACGATTATATTTAAGAACAAATGAAAATAATTTTAAATTTAGTTTTAACTAACCGTTATCCGCGACTTTGTTCGCATGAAATTTAGCAAAAATATGTTGTTCACTGTAAACATGTGCGTAAGACGTGTGTTATACTGGACTCCAAAAATAAATATAATTGAAATTCATATATCGGTATCTATGAATGTAATTTGAATTATATTGTCTTTGTGGCCATATTGGCGGCCATTTTGTTTTATTTACCGCGCTTTCGTCTACATAACTCAGTAACCATAGTACGGTACTGGATATGCACAGGCTGATCCCGAAACGCGACGCGCAGAAGCGAGTCACTGTGACGGGCTTTTTTGCCATATGCATAGTGGATGCGATTCGCCATTGCCTCGTTCGTTATTCAGCAGGGTGCATCACGTGCAGGTGAGGTTGGCTTGGGT
Organism: Antheraea mylitta; assembly: GCA_014332785.1. NCBI lineage: Eukaryota > Metazoa > Arthropoda > Insecta > Lepidoptera > Saturniidae > Antheraea > Antheraea mylitta. The sequence goes on from JACEII010000023.1 coordinate 1,826,833, forward strand.
GTCTCAAGTCTTAAAATGTTACTCGACACCCTTTACACCCCAAAATTCTAATACTTCGATATCTCAATAATATCTTGTGGCAGTTCCCGCTAGTCGACTTATTTGATGGTAATTAAATAATTGTGTGCCACTTTTTAAATGTTTTGTAAGAAGTTGCAATTATTGCGTGTTTCAGTGGATCCGAGAATGGTTTAGATTCACAATTGGACCTGGTAGGTGGCGCTGCGGTTGGATAATATTTTTTATTATTTTTTGCTTCTTTTATTATCAGGGTGGGACAACGTCCGCTGGGCCCGCTAGTATAATATAAATCCTTATCCGATTAATTATATTAACTAACGTTGAATATTTATTGTAGCTCAAATTTGCCAGTCACATCATTAAAAACGTAAAATTGCTGCCCTCATTAAGATAAGAACCGTCCAGCTAGCATGAACCTGCACATTTGTAATTTATATTAAAACAACAACAAACAACAGTAAAATGATTCCAATATTAAACGTGAAGATGAATTCGAAATAGAATTGAGATAAATCTTTATCTAATTAGTATCATTGAATATATAGGCTCAATGTATACGGAATACTGATAAATGCCTTTTGTTCCCATAGACCTTACACGTTGTTTTGCGATCCAATAACTTAATGTCTTGTCTATTTTTTATCAACGCAATTGTAATGCCGCTCTAAAATGTTGGATCAAATGTTATCTTAGTGTTAATAACACAGATAATATAATATTGGATTTTATATGAATTAGATTAGAAATATTATTTTTTAAATATGAACTCGACAAAAATCACTTCTACTTTCGATAAAAAAATCTTCCTAAGAATATCAACGGCCAGTTACTAATAAATTTGACTGAACTCGCTGCTTCATGTCTACCGTAATAACTTGATTACGGCACGATCCAAAGTAACGGACTAACTAAAAATTTTTACTAATTCATAAGTCGGAAATATCAAAAACTTACTTTGATGTTCATATTATACAGCACACCTCTAATACAGACATAATTTAGAAATTTTAAAATGAAATTAAAATTCTTATACAGAAAAGTATCTACACATCAGACGATAAAATTGAAATATAGAAACAATAATAGTAAATTTGTTAATTACAATTTCAACCCTCAACCGCTCGTTTGGCTGAAATAGTATACACGTCGTCAAGATCACAATAAAAGAGATAGGATACACACATTCCATAAAGAAAAAAAGTACTGTTCCCAAAGGATCTAAATCTTATAAGCTTTGTTTTGTCGGCATTAAAACAACACGTACTATGCAATCTTTTATTCCAATTGACACTGGCGACAACTTTATAGGTTATTTCTTTTGCGTAAAAATATTGAAGCTAAAATCGTATGATTTAAACTACCAACGACGTTGATAACTTCATATATTTATTTTTCTTAGGAATACAGTATCGATTAAATTTGGCCTATTGAAATGCCGTTGTTGTTATGATGTATAATCACATCGTCGAGATATTTTAAATTTAAGATATGTTATTAATGTCATTGTTATGTATTATTCAATCGATTAGTCCTTAACCTATATTGATAGTATGCTTAACATATTGACTATAATTTATACCGCATCAGCTTTTTAAGATGTGAATAATTTTTTTAAGTTTTTTAAGGAATAATCAGAAGCTTGATTATTATGAATTATTAAACACTCATTATCTACGCGTGATTCTCTTATGTAGATTGTAAGATTTAATTTTTTTTATAAAATTCAATTTAATGTTTTTGATGGGGCCTAATATTACTAGTGTCCTCAGGAAATGTACCTCTCATTCCCCTTAACCTGCTCCCCGAGTAGTGTTAAAGAGTAGCAAATTTTGGCAGCTGCACTGTTTACTATAAGTTGAAACTTGCAGCCTCAAATAGACAATAGCCATGCGATTTAATAAAATAAAAATATTTCTAACGGACCTAACCGTTTTGAACCAAATGGTCAAATATTGCAAAAGACTTCAAGAAAGCCCAGTTTCAAGAATGGATAACCTAATACAGATTAGCTTGTTGCAAAAATGTGAGGAGATCCAACCCCAAATAATAGGGATGGACAAAGAAAAAGAAAATGTTTTTAACAGAGCTTAGTATGAGGTGATCAATATTTATATCACCATTGGTAACATAATACGGAATCGATCACGTGATTGGTGATTTAACGAAGGGTGACGCTATAATTACGTATAGATGGGAATAGTCCGATGAATCAATCTAGAATGTCGTGTGTCGTTTTCGTTTCATAGTGATTATCTCTTATTATCTTTTCGGACCTTCACAGCTATACCGGGCACTGTGGGCAAGTGTTTAAGGCACCCAGCCGACATGCTAACTAGTGCAAGGGTGTCAAAGTTCGCGATCCTCGGATTGGGTTAGGGCGTTACGTGCAATATCGAGTATTGTGCTAAAATAACCATACATGTATACTTTAATGAATCACATATGCGCACCTTTATGTATGCCACAAGAACACGTATATATATTTTGAACTTATTAATCTTGGCTAAGGCTAACTAAAAAAAAACGATGCATTACACAACGTGTGTTCTTACTTTATATGCTTACCTACCGTATGCGGTGCAATGTGATGCAAGTAATTAACTAGTTAATCCAGAGTCACTTAGTCACTAGTAACGAACTCGAAGGTTTCACTCTAGGGCATCGAACCTAAGCTTGGTGGGGTCTACGAAAGGTGCCAGAGAGCGAAAGTATCCGCTCAGCCACGACGGCGTGATCGATCGTTGTGTCGCCTGTTTTAATTATCGGTCGTATTTATATTAAGCTTTCGAATAATAATCGGGTCACATAATACAAACGCTTTTTGACTTTAACAAAATCATTTAAGCATGGTTGAGTTATTTTGTTGGTTACAAATAAAACTTTGCTCCGAAATATACTATATTCTTGTGTATAATTGTAGTGTATCTAGTTGATGGGAACAGAGCTGCAGACAGAAAGTTTGAATTTAGTTTATTAAATATACTTCTTAATGCATCATCTTGATAGGTCTACTACGTGATATTGGTAAAATCACTATTGTCGGATCGGAGTCAACAGTTCGGTGAAGCTGTAAAGACCTTTCCAGGACAACAGCGTTTATATTTCGAAAAAAAAAAGGATCGGAGTTTAGAACAATCTTTAGTAAAGCGTTTTCGCCTCTTTAGAAATTCCATTTCGAAAAATGTCGTGTTAACCAATATTAATACTTTCTTCCAATATATATCTTTAGTACTTTGGGTTAAACAATAATGAGTCAGTCCGTACAGTGGTTTTATGAGTATGTAGATGAGATAAACAAGTTAAACCGAATGGAACACAGGCGTAAAGAAAACCAGTTTCACTTGCAAATTACGTTTCAATAATATTTCCTTATTGTCATAGTTTTTTGAGTAGGTACCAGTCTAAGTACCTGGACGACTGAGCCTAACTCGGTTCTTTAGAAAGACAATTATTGTTAGGTATTTTCACGCATGTTGAAGGCGTTACAAAAATTCTAACAATCATCATTGTTTTTGGTACCAATAGGCTAAAATGCTTATAAATATAATAATAAAATTAATAAAACTGTTAGGATTGCCTAACAAAATAAGCATGATTTCTAAAAAAAAGAAATAAAAAAAGAGACGGCTCGTTTTCGAACTGGGCTTAAACGAATTTTCAAAGCGCTTGATTTTCATTTAGAGCTACTTATTTTTTGACAGCGGCGTCGAAATTTACCTTTATATTCTAACAAAATATTTTCATTGCCTAAAAACTCAGATAAAAAGTTTTCTATGAATGAAATCTAGCTAGATCGATTTATCGTCAGCGAAACAACCTATATACTAAGTTTCACGGAAATCGCTGACGCCGTTTCTGAGATTCTGAAGATATAACAACATAAAAATATACAAGAATTGCTCGTTTAAAGGTTTAAGATAGAATAGATATATTAGTGACAGCAAGCGCCTATTTATATTTTCAAATAGGTTCAATTTTCTTTTATATACTTAGCTTGTTAACATCGTCTAAGTTACTTCGTTACTCCGTTTTGGATGAATATAAATAATGCAATATAAAATGTTAACAAGAACAAAAACTCGTGAACAGTGATGCTTATTATGATAGCATGATCAACTAACCCCGCATTTGTTGCATAAAATAGACTTCGAATTGAATCACATCAATATATTGTACAAACGATCCACCATCAAACTAACGTTATTGAAAACGTGCCTACCTTGAATTTACAAAACATTTCCGATTGCACAACTATTCAAGATTTGCCTCCAACATTTAGATAGATCCAGTTTTTCTGCAATGTTAACTAACTATTCTAGGTTATTCAACTACGGAAATACCAATAACGAGTACTGCAAATAAGGAACTGTATCAAATAAAGCGTACGTAGTTAGTATGCGTTGAAAACAAATAAATAAAAACATTCTTCTTTTTATGCTAAGCTCATCTGAGAAGGTGCGGAAATAGTACATTATTGCAAAGGTCGGTAAAAGGGTCAATTGCAGGTCGAGTATGAGTTTAAAGGCCGAGCCATAGGCGAGACAGGCAATCGCCATATCCGCCAAGGCATATATAGTGCTTTTATCAATTAAATGCAAGGAAATAAAACATATTTTTTACATTATACATTTAATTTAATTAATACTGTTTGGGCCGATTTACCGATGTATTCTCAAACACCAATCACGGGTAATAGCATTCTCACTTCCAATCAGTGCGCTTAAATTATTAGCGCTGCACTGCCGCCAATATAAGGATTTTTTTTTCTGTAATGACTACGCTATTGACCCAGCAAGGTCTTAACAGCTTCACCGGACTACCGAATATAACGAAATTATTACGTGGCAGTTAGTTACTGTTCGCTCGACACCGGTACTACTAAGTCACATTAAAGGCTCGCTCGTTGCTGTGTTGATTGTTGTTTTCACACAACATATGTTCCAAAATTGTTATACGAATAATAACTTTACATTGTGTTGCCGCGCGGCTCGTGTTATTGAACTTTTATCTATGGACATATGGAGTGTATAGTGACGTGCTGAACAATATCAAACGGCTGATACAATCATATGTGTCTCGTGGATGGCGCTGCGACGGATACGTGCTCGAGCTTCACGGTCTGGGCCTTAGAGTGAAATTGTTCTTTGCCCTGTTATTGGTGAGAGAGGATCAGGAGTGTAAGACTCGTTGCCACCGGTAGTATGTGCCTACCCTTCTAGATCATAGTATCGTCGTCATAGCGGTCAAAATATTTATTATTTTAGAAATCGCCGCTACAAATACTAAAAATTATATTAATCATACAGAGTCACTCATTAAAATACGCTAAAAATACTGTTTCGTAGAAAATGTTAATTTTTTTCTCGTTTTCCCAACTCATAAAATATACATAGCTCATCACTTTCATTTATATATTTTTTTTACTTTGCTGAAAGCAGATTTTGCATTGCGTAGTCCGGTGAAGCTGTTAAGATCTTGCTGGGCCAATGGCGAAGTCATTTTGAAAAAAAAAAAAAAATTGCATTGCTCATTCAGCTTCTGATCTTAAATATGGTGGAGTACAATAAATCTCCATTTCATTCTCTGAACCGTTGGAACTCATTTTAGTTATTAAATGTATATTTGTTAAGTATACTAATAACAATTTAAGACGAATTTTCAGTTTTGCCGCCAATTTTCTATTTTTATATGTGCTGAAATGTAAGCGCATTTATGGCTATATAGCCAGGTGAACACAATTTGTACTAAGCAAAGAGACTTCCTTTGATATGCCAAGAATGATATGAGAGGTTCAATCAAAGAGTATTTAATAACCCTACCACAACATTTCATACAACATTGCTGGAGTGTTGTAATTTTGCAAATTCCAGCACGCCGTTCTTTTTTTTCTTGTTTTGGCTCCGCAGAAGCACTTGCCAGTGTCAATGTTTTTTTCAATGAACGTTATAGAACAATAATATTACAAGCGTCGTGTGGTTATTTCAATATTCTAACATTATGGTGGATCCCTTGTTAGAACCTTCCAGGCAGTTTTGTGGCGTTTCAGAATTTCATTTTTCCATTCACTTCACTTATGCACAATAAACTAACTATATTACGTAAAACATCACCAAATTTACAAAGTATAGAGTCACAAATAACATGAATAAGATTATGAATAAAATATAAAATCTACTATATGACAGATTAAGATCCCGCCAAAAACTCCCAGCACGCCGTTTCTTACAACGTTGCTGCAGTATTTTAATGTTCCAAATTAAAAAAAACGCTCCTGCAGTGAATTTGATTTTCTTTGTCCGTAAAACCGATACTTCGTGTGTTCTTTTTTCGAAAATAATGACAATGTTTCTATGCATATTTGAGAAAAACATATTATCTTCTCCTCTCCTATTGCTGTTATATAAGTATGCGCACATACTTCCTTACACAATTCATACATACTTTCTTTTGTTTCCTATGACTCCTCTACTTCTGTCACCGTTGCTATATCCATGTCTCCTTTGATATACTCAATCTTAATCTTTGATACATTCAATCCTAACCTTTTCCACTTCACTCCCACGTAAGGAAACCACCAATTATTAACTATATTCCATAATATAGCACATAAGGCATAATAATTATTCAGAAGTTGGTGATTAAAAAATCCTGTCCATCGCAGTTATACAGCGTGACCGTCTTAACATACGCATTCCATTCAGTAACTCGCCAAGTAACTAAATTACGCCTGAAGATAATACATTGCAATTCAATCAAAAGAACAATGATTTTTATTCGAAGATATGATTGATGTAGGTAAAATAGGTAGGTAATAACCTGGACGACCGAGCCCCGTTCAGTTCATTGAAAAACATTTTAAAATTAAAATAAACTGTTAAGTTTACCTCACAAAATTAGCATTTTATTACAAATAAAAAAATACCCTTTGCCGTAACTCGAATTCGAACTGGGGTTACACGGATTTTCGAAGCAACCGATTTACCGAAGAACCGAATATAACATATAGAAGATAGAAGATATAACACCTTTTCGATTTTTCACTCAGTGACCTAAACGTAAATGTTATGATCTTATACGTATTTTATTCTTACAAGGTTAGTGCAAAGGGGTTCAGAAATGAAAATATACTACTGTATGTAAACTATATGAGGCATTCCTCGCCAAAGCGGATAGTTTAATATATATATTTTTAATTTCTCTTTTGTGATATATTTTAATATTCCTCGAAATAGCCCTCTTGATACATTTTTACATTTTTTTTTATTTCTCGTTTTCAGTTATAGATAGATTTTCGGACATAGCTTTCTTAAAATTGGTCTAAATTTGATCGTTTGTTATTAAATAAGTTATACAAAAACCAAATATAATTATCTTTTGAACTACTCGCTCAAAATTTACCAGGAAGGCTATGTAGAAGAATATTATAACATATCACAAAATTATGGAGATCAAATTTTTTTTTTCAGACCGTCCGATTTGGCGAGGCTTGCCAAAATGTAATAATGCCAAATGCCAAAATAAAAAAAAGGAAATGGAATAATAGAATGGAATGGAATATAATCAAATATGTAACCAAACTTTGAGGCGCAATTCAGTAAAACTACAAATTTGAGACATATCATCTTTATACATTTATGTTTTCAATTGTCCTCAACAAATACACACAGTCACGGTCATTCTTATGGTTTCTCATAATTAGTGATTAGCCTGTTTATATTCAACTGTCCAAAAGTTTGTACGCGTCACAGCGGCAACTAGCGGAGGAGTATACATTACTCGATGGTCTATTGTAATACAATTTATAATAATCAAATGAAGAAAAACATCAATGTAATCACATCCTCCTTTGTAGTAATATTCTCGATTACTTTAATGAGATGGATGACTTTCAGGATCTTCTAAGAAAAAACGGTAATAGCTCCTTTTGGTACATTATTATATATTGTGATCAGTGTACCTATAAATCTCCTAACTAATACTCTTCGCAATGACATCGCCAGATCAATATTTCAGCTGTCTCCGCTATTTTTGGACCATTCTACATTTATAAATATCATCAGGTGGAATACAGTTCTCCGGATAAATATAGAATACGTAGTTGTTTACACTCATTGTATGCATCTGGCAATCGTTCTAAAGGAAATCTCATGACCATGAGTACATTAGCTTCTGCATATTTTATCATTGTTTATTAATAATAGTCCTGATAATAGACATAAATAGCTCTATGAGGTTATTATTGAATTAAGTAAACAGTTTTGAGTAATTATATTGTAAACTTCAGCCTTAAAGAATGTAGTACATGTAACAAAAATTATGTTCGTCTTAAATTATCTTCAATATTTATATGTATTATCATATTCTAGACAGGATCGTTTGTACTGCAACATCAAGGCCGTTGGTATATATTCAATATCTATCAAATTCCTTACGTAGTCCGTTTGTCTTTAGCTGAGTGGAATTATTTAAGGAGATAGTTTCTCAAAGAAGTATCTATTTCTGGTCATTTTTGTCTTCACATAGATAACTATTATTATTTTTTTATCAGGTGGCAAACGAACAGGCGGGTCACCTGATGTTAAGTGATCACCACCGTCCATAGACACTAAGAACACCAGACGAGTCTCAAGTGCTTTGCCAGCCTCTGTTGGTGGGGAAGGGGAAGAGAGGGAAGGGAGCGGGAGGGAGGTGGGCAACAATGCAAACACTGTTACTTCACGTCGGTTTTCTGTGGGTCGGGTGGTACTACCCCGGGCGAGCCGACTCATTCACGCTAAAACCAGTAATAGCATAAGCGTGGCTCTACCACCTACAAAAATAATTTTATAAATATGTTAACCCACAAAATACCTATAGATAGCCTTAACCAAAGATTAATGAAATTTCTTCTTTACTTTATTTTAATCATTGTATTAGTCTTTCGTATTAGTTTCAGTACTATCTTAGCTACCTATCTTAGCTAACCTAGCTAACTATTTATATATGTTTGAGTTGTTCAGACGTATATGTGTTCCAAGCATACACGCCTCCAACAACCCCTCCATATATTTTTTTTATCGGAAAATTAGAGTTTTTCCAGTTCGATAAGGGAAACATAAAACCCTCCCACTTCCATGTGTAAGCGTGTAGGCGTGCACGTGTGTGGGGGTGATCGTGTAGTGTTGTAGCGGTGATGTATATTTGTGTGTCACCGTATCACGCAAGTACCGTATCACTGGATCGTGATGCCTGCAATTGATTTCACCTCGTAAATGTGACTCTAAATACTTGGTAATTGTTTTGTAATTTAAAATTTTCTTTCTTAAGTTTTTGATGTATCAAAGGCGGTCTTAAGGTCTAATGTTATAACGGTTTATTAGAAGTACCATTGCCTGTCATGCTTCAATTCAACTATTGTAATCAAGATTAATAAAACGTTTTTGAGTATTTCTTCTTATTTTAACATTGCGTTTTCGAGCTTTTCTTCTATTATAACAATAGGGGCACCATTACTTATTATGCTTAGCAACTAGATACTCATGAATACTGTTTTTTTCTTCTATTCTGCAGAATCTTGTTCCGCATCTTTTTTGCTTACGTGCAATGTCTTGTATACGTAAAAAATCGTATCCCTGAGCATTTTTTTAATTCATTTATTTAATTATTAACTATTTTTGGTTTATTGTCGTTATTGTTTTTATAGCCATTGCATATTCATTATTCATGGCCATTTTTAGGTTGTAATCCACAATATCCCGTGCCGGAGCGTTCACGGCCCGATGGTTAAAGTTACAGTTTTTCAAAGTTAAAGACTATTACTCTTTACTATTTTTTTTCTGCAGACTCTTGGTCCACACTTTTTCTGCTTTCGTTTAATTTGTTATTTATGTTAAAAATCGTTTTAATTGTAAATAATTATTGTTATTATTGTACTATACTTATCCAGTCTAGAATTTTAACATTTTTCGGTAAACAACAACATCTGCTACATAAACTAACTTTTCTTTAATAGCAGTTGGTAAACCTATTTTCATTTATGTGAGAGAAAACCAATAGTTTGAAACTGATAACTAAAAATTTATCAAAGATATTCATTAAAAAATTGCAAAAGGCAAAAATAATCCGAATAATGGAAGATAAATAAGTAAATAACGACGAAGACAACCTTTTAACAACTGATGTTACAATGTTAATATAGATGAAATAATGCTAAATTTCACTTAGTTCATGCGCGATTTTGTAAAATGGTATGAATACTTACATGTAAATATAATATGAAAGTTTTATCTGAATCCATAATTCCTCGATTCGTTGTAGAAATGTAAACGCTGGCATATTACCTAAAAGAGCATCACCGTTATATGCTGGATTAAGATTCTCATTAATCAGGCGCATAATTAGCCAGTGTGGCTCCATACTTGACACCCGTACGAAGGGAGCATTGAAGACAGCTGCATAACTGAAATACAAGTTATTTACATTAATTAATAATTAATTTGGAACTTCAAAGAACATAGGGAGACGTTCGACTAAGATCGGCTTGATTTGATTTTGCTAAGCATTCTCTCTATGGCACATATATAACCGCAATAACTGTGATAAACAAAGATAATGCTATACAAATTTGTACTCAGTCGGCTATTTCGCTCTTCTCTACAACGTGCCAAATTAAAAGTCGGATACTAGATACTATACTGTAATGTTTTGTTATTTTTTCTAATTTCTTTTCAAAAAATTCACGTCGATGATATGAAGATTGTTTAGTCATCTTAAATTATAGTACCTATGCTATTAATTGATTGAAAAATAGTTGTAAAACAACGTTTTGTTACCAGAACTGCTATGTTTAACATTTATAGGTTAGTGTTATAGGAATGCTTTTAATTAATCTATTAAAGTGGAATAAGGTATGTCATCTCCAAATTAAAAATATACTGCCAAATAACTATCCTTGTCTACTAGCAGTATCATCTGGATGCCAGCATTAGATAAGACACAGTATAACCAAGATCTAGTTTGAGTCGTGGTGGCCTAGTGGTTGGACTGGTGGAAAATCATTTCATGTCCACAGGCTCCAACCCTGGCACGTACCAACGAATTTTTCGGAATTCGTGTGCATTTATTGATCTAAATTAGTAACACTATCGGCTGACGGAGAAGGATACCACATTGAGGAAATCTGAACCTGAGAAATGTTCTTGTAGTACTATTATGTGTGGGAAAACATAGAACTGTGGATTTCTCAGAGTTTCAAATTGCAAGTACGTCGTGGGCTGACGTGACGATTATGCCCATACTTTCCTTCCCTGCAGTGGGTCTCGGGAAGAAGCCTATGGCTCTGCAGTGGGTCTCTTCCAGGCAGCTAATAATGATGATAATGTCTATATATTCTATTACTAGTAAAATAAGTAGTTTAGAATTTTTATGCATGTGCATATTTTGATAGTATTTTGTCAAATATTATGGAAGAAAATCAACTTTAAGAATTCGTTTCGCAATAATTAAATATGCATTGAATCTCAATAGCAGTGTCACATTTTCATCAACAATTACATTTAGTACTAACTTACTCCTTACTCGGAACATATCTCGCTATACATCCATTCGGTGATCACCAGAGTGCTCATTAGTGTCTAAAAGCATTTCTTGAACGTTCTTATTCTCTAACGTCATAACTTGCAACGTGTTTAATGTACTCATAATAAAGTAACGGTCATTCATCTGACAATTCTTTTCCATTATCGATTTTAATGTCATATACCGTTCTGAAAATGATTAAATGTAACATTAAAATCACTGTTTACTGTAGCTCGACAAAGTGACTATAGTGTGAGTAATGGTAAGCACACTACAATGAAATAAAACAGTCACCGCAGAGATATCTACAATAACTGAACACTAGCCGCCAGGATGGTTTATTTTTTTTGTGCTGGATATACACCGTAAAGAAGCGACGTAGGCAGATTATACAGTAAAGAGGCCATATCTAGTGTATAGTGATAGTAAGCCGGTCAGAAAAAAAAAATATATATAAAGATAAGAATCAAGATGAGAATCTGCATGAAATGCTTAATGTAACTAATGTATTTAAGTTGATTAGTATTAATACTATATCCGTCTAAATAGCTTTCGAATCGTACTGTTATATGGATTTGGCCGAAGGCCTTTAAAAAACTATATTTATAAAATAAATTGTTTATTGAAACGATTACACAATTGCAATTATTTAAAAAAAGGTAATTAACAAAATTAATACAAATAAGGGCAAGTTTCAATCGCGCGGAAGATGGATTTGAACTAACGTTCCCGATAATGTCACAACGAAAGAAATCTCTTGAGGTTTGAATCGAAATAGGGTTCCTTTGTCATTTTACGTATGGGGACCTTTATAACAGTACGTCACCATTCTTTTAGAAGATTATATAATAAGTATTGCGGGCTATCCTCCAAAGATGTTGTCAAAAACTTTTTTGTAGATCTATAAAAGAGAAATATCCTACGATGAATTGTTTTGTTATATCTCAGAAAGATCACGAAGCGTTTACGTTGAAAACTCCAAGGCTACTTGACTTTTTCCAACCTTTCCAACAATTATCGTTATATTGCATTGAATTTACACCAAACCTTGAAAAATTATATATCAAGACCTTCCACATGAGTTACTTTATCTGTTGGCCGAATGAAAATCCGTTCAGTTATTGAGCTTATCGCTAACAGACAAACAAAAAGACGTGGCAAAGGACTTTGTTTTGAATATGTTGTTATAATACGTACTTGTTAGGATTGAAAAATTATCGCTAACATTTATTTGACGTAGCTTTGAATTAGTACTTTCTTCGTGATTAGCTGTGATGTATGTGACCTGAAAAAGAAATTCACAAATTATAAAAAGAAGCATAGATTTGTATAACTTTTCTTCAAAATTAAAAAGAGTATATATTACAACAAGTGCAAACAGATATTGTTGATATTTTAACTATAACCAAATTTCTATTGACTATTATTTTTCTTATAGTTTTAATAATTCATTACTAATTTTTGTTCACATTTTCACCCTCGTTATAATAGTTTTGACCTATCCTCAGGAACAACAAGTTCCTGAATGAAGGACACTCTATGTCCTTTTTATATTTTTATCAACGTGGGTGCAAAATTTCACGATGATCGTTAAGTAGTTCAATCATGAAAGCGTAACAAACGGACTCACGGGTACATTTATAATATTAGTAAGAATATTTTTCGAAACAGTTATTAAACAACGAGACTGACGACGCGATTAGGAGGTTCATCCATCGGGCCGTGGACGCTCCGGCGCGGGACATTGTGGAAATAGCCGTAAAGGATCAAAATGCAACCGCCATACAAAGAATAACGTCACTAAAGAAATCCTAAAATAGTTAATAGTGAAATTAAATAATCTATCTATACTATAATTAAACTGTAACAAGACGAAATCTGTACATTCAATTTTTTTTTTAATTTTAATCAGGGTAGACTATGTTATCGATATAGAAGCCAAAATAATCTTTTTACAATTTTTGTCTGTCTGTCTGTCTGTCTGTCCCTATGAACACGCATCACTCTGAAAGTACTGAACCATACTTGACGAAACTTGACATAGTGATAACTAATATTACGAGATTACATCAAATATACTGTGCTACTTAAAAAAAAAACCGTTGGGTTGCGAACCTTCGCCCGTGTCGTCGATTGTCGATTGTTCAGTATAATGTAGAGAACATTACCACCGGGCCACGGCTATTTGACAAAAATGTGCCAAAATATCAATTACATAGGAAACGTTGTCTAAGTTGTTAAAAGAAACTGCACCTAATATGTAATAGCTTTTAGGCTTATTATTATATAAAATAATCCTCAGATATCAACTTAGTATTACATTTGAGTCCGTAGATAGTTTGTATTCACAATTGGATACGGTGGATGTCGCTGTAATTGGGTTTATTAATAATTATCATGTTTAAAAATACAATTGAAATAATAATTGTAATAATCGATTTGGTACAGATGAATTTTCACGGGTCATATATGTATATTATTGTATAAATAATATCTAAGACATATTAAACGATGAACAATGAATTAATTACTTTTTCACATAAATAAAAAATAATAATAGTATAATTGAGTTTTGGCGGGATCTCAGTCTGTCATGTAGTTGATTTTATATTTTATTCATAGTCTTGTGTTATTAGACTCTATATTTTGTAAATTTGGCAGTGTTTTGCGTAATATAGTTAGTTTATTGTGCATAAGTGAAGTGAATGGAAAATAATACCAGGGAGCATGAAATTCTGAGATGCCACAAAAACTCCCTGGAAGGTTCTAACAAGGGATCCACCATCTTGTTAGAATATTGACTGACACGACGCTTATTATGGAAGTGATTGCACGATGCTTGTAATATTATTGACTACGTGACAATGGCAGTAATATTCTGAATGATTGATTGCCAAAAATAAAGATTAAAAAAAAAGTATAATAGATGAGTTTCATTATTAGTTACATAATAGGAATGAGCTAATCAGTCAAGATAAAGAAAGCTAAAAGGTCCATAGATGGCGCTAAATTGAAATATTTTGAAGCATTAAAAATGATATACATATGCAAGTGTTTTTATGTTTATTCAATAGTTTTTTTATAGTTAATCACAATGAATGTAATTGAACTCGGCAAAAATCATCTATCGTCAATTCTGGGAAGACATACATAAGCAATATATGTAGGTTAGTTTTTTTTTTATTGGACCCGGTATGTGATGCTGCGAACGGGTTTTAGGGTTATTTTTAAAGATTTTTCACATACCAACGACGTATATATTTGAGTACGCCCCTGTATAGTTCGGAATACCGATTGAAAACGGTAGTTGTCGCTGCAATCGGGTTTATTAAGATTTTTCGCGTTTAAAAATATAATTGAAATAGATAATAACCGATTTGGTGCAGACGAAGTTGCACGGGTCAGCTATAATAAATAAAAAAGAAAAACACTCAATAGTTGCTTACAGATATGAATTTCGATGTATACAACAAAGTACACAAAAGCAAAAAGGTGCGGACAAAAAGTCTACAGACTATGAGATAAAAAAATAAACCGTTTCTTAAACAACAAAAGTTAATTTACCTCACAGATATGAATTTCGATATATACAACAAAGTACACAAAAGCAAAAAAGGTGCGGATAAAGAGTCTGCAGAATATGAGATAAAAAAAAAGAAACCGTTTCTTAAACAACAATAACTTAATTTACCTTTATGCAATGTTAAAAAGACCACTAGTACATTTACAGTAAATAGGCATTATATTTATTTCAATTATTTCTAATCAATAAGATAAACCTAAAATCACCAAAATCAAAAGTCATATTTTTTTTAAAGCGGTGCACATGGATTCCATAGTTAGATCTAATCTTCAAGAGTTCTGATTCTGACGCGGCCGGGAACGGTTGTGTCCGCGCTCGGAGCGATATTTCGTGATTATTGTGATACAGTGTATACAGAATGAAGTGTTCGGCTTTCACCTTGAAGTGCCGATCCCACTGACGGGGCGCACACGTGCACCGCAGCTGCGTAACACCTGCGTTCTTTTTCTCGAAATTGAGTGAGACCCTTCCTTTGTATATATTTATTGCTTTGTTATTATATTATATTGGTACATTTATTTGTTTACTCATTAGTTTATCTATTTATTTACGTAGTCCTTTACCCCTTTAGTCGTCAATTCTTTATAACTTTATTTATTTCAATTATTTATTTGTTTAGTTATCCATTTATTTATTTGTTCTACATTTATGAAAATTATTTCCCTTGCCTGTCTCGCTAACGTATTTCCTGTATTGCTTTCTTCTTCTGGCTCATTTTAAACAGCTCTCTTGATCCGCACCCGGGATAGATCCGTAATTAACCCGTTCGGCGTACCCCCCTGCCCTTAATGCAGGGAGGTTGTTTCGCGGCCCATCCCTCTCCTCGATCCACCGCGATGGATCCGTTAGCTTTGGTAGAATTATATCGCAAAAATCTCCTCACTAGCGATCTAGACCAGGAGATTATTAATTTAACCTTCCGCAATGTTACGTCGCAGGTCTCCGAGGGCCTTTTTAACATTCCGACCGCGAACTCTTTCGCGAC
This sequence comes from Antheraea mylitta, assembly GCA_014332785.1. Taxonomy (NCBI): domain Eukaryota; kingdom Metazoa; phylum Arthropoda; class Insecta; order Lepidoptera; family Saturniidae; genus Antheraea; species Antheraea mylitta. Next base: position 1,842,978 of record JACEII010000023.1, read on the forward strand.
CTTATCGCCGCAGTCTTCTCTAGACGCGCGCGACAAAGGCCTACTTGAGGCCTCGATACCTAGCTCCAGCTCGGAGACCGGCTCCGAGATGGAGCTAGACGTGACGGCGTCCGCCAAGCCGACCGCGACCGCGACTCCTGCGCCTTCTGCGCAGTTAGACAAGGACGGTTATACGACCGTCTCGTACAGTAGGCATCGTCCGGATAGCCCGACGAATTCGGGTTCCGTAGGCCCGGTTAAAGTCGCCAACATAGGTGGCGCTCGCGTGCCGGCCGCGGCTATACCGTGTAGTCAACCGCGGACGAAAGGACCTAGCTCCGTCTCGCTCACTCCGGGTTCCGCAGTTAGGAAGCCGCGCCCTCCGCCTCCAGTCACGATCGGGACAAGTCCCAATGGACTGCGATTTCTAATCATTTAAAGACCCTTAAGGTCAATTATACGAAGAAAGTAACCGACTTGACAGTCGATGCCCAGCCTTGGCGGCGAACGCATCTGCCCGATATCTTTTGTTTTCGACTTCGGTACTCGCAGATTAGTGACGACCCGTTGTTTTTCGTGTTTCGTTGTGCTTTGTGTTTGATATTAATTCCACACAGCTGCGCCGCACGTGTGAAGCATCTACCTGAGTGAGTGAGACATTCCCTTACTTATATATTTACGCCTCTATTTATTTATTTAACCACTTGTCTATTCAGTTAATTATTTATCTATTATCATCTTATTACTATTTATTTTTCTATTATTTATCCATCAACCCTATCTTTATATATGTAACTACTTATTTATCTATCTACTTAACTGCTACTTATTTATTTTATAGTGTGTTATTTACGTAGTATATGTTCCCTTGTCTCGCTCACTCATTTACATGCTTTGTGCTCTCATTTTGTTTAAACAACTCTCTTGGACCGGACTCAAGATAGTTCCCTAGTTTTTCGTTTGGCGTGCCCCCCTGCCCTTAAGGCAGGGAGGTTGGTTCGCGTCCCCCTCGGGCCACGGAATGGCTCTCAAAAACGATTTCGTATTAGGACTCCGCGACGACCTATTAGCGTATGGAGTTGACGAAAGCGTCGTCGACGCCATCCTTGCGCGTCATTGTCTCCCGCCCACGGATAACATTCTGTATGTGCCCCGTATGGCAGTGTCTGACAAATGTGAGACCTCAGACTCACCGGAGTCACCGCTGAATGAGGCGGATAGAGGACAGTTGTCGAGCTCAAGCTCGGAGGCCGGCTCCGAAATGGAGTTAGACACGGTCGCGCCCGCCGCATCTCTCACGCCCGCGATTACCGCGCCATCCGCGAATTCCGCGCCTTCTGCGCAAGACGATGACTTCAAAACGGTTACATATCGGAGGCGCCCCCGCCGCGGATCGCGCTCCTCCGACTCCGACCCGGGTACCGAACGCCCGGCAGAAAAAATAGTTCGCAACAAAGATGGCGCTCGGGCGCCCGTCACGTCTATACCGCGCTCGAACAGAGCTAACCCCGTCTCGGTCTCGCAAGACGGCGCTACGGACTCCGCAGCGGCGACTAAAAAGCCCCGCGCACCGCCTCCGGTTACTATACAGGACAAGTCCAAGTGGACGTCCATTTCGAATAGTTTAAAATGTCAAAAAATTAATTATACGTCCGCCCTTAATACCCCGACGGGTATCCAGGTTAAGGTCCCCTCGATTAACGACTTCCGACAGCTGACTAAATTCCTCCGGGAAGCCAAGTTGGCTTATTTCACCTTCACTCTCGAGGAAGAACGCCTCCTTCGTGTAGTGATTCGTCGCGTTCCGGCCGAGATCTCGGTCGAGGACGTGGCTGCCTCCCTTAAGGAGCAGAATTTCCCGGTCAGAGAGGTACATCGAATGTACCACCCACGAACTCGAGCCCCTTACAACATGGTCTTGGTCCTCCTAGACCGCTCTCATGAGGGTAAGGCTATATTTAGCCTGACCTCCGTTTGCAACCTCAACGGCATCACCGTTGAGCCTCCCCGAAAAACCCATACTCCGTCGCAGTGTCACAACTGCCAGAGTTACGGCCACTCGGCGCGTAACTGTCACCTCCGCCCTAGGTGCGTCAAGTGCCTAGGTGATCATTCCACAAAGGAGTGTGGGCGTACACCCGACACCCCTGAGCCCCCCAGTTGCGTGTTGTGCGGTAACGCGGGACATCCCGCGAATTATCGCGGCTGCCCCCGCGCGCCGCGCACACAACGCCCTCGTCAAGCGAGACAGGCGCCCAGGGCGCCTGTAGCCGCCGCCCGCCCTCCGCCTCCACCTCCCATGTCTATGCAGGCTTTCCCGGGCCTGCCGGGTGTCTCTCGCGCCCCGGCAACGTCCGCAACCGCATCTCACGCGGCATACTCTGTACTGCGTGCACCAAAACCCGGGCGGGCCCCTCTGGCCCCCTGGGCGCCCCGACCCGAGCCCCAGGCTCCTAAGCCTCAAGCTCAGCCCCAACAGGCAAAGCCAGCACAGGCCGCGTCAGCCTTCTTTTTTGGCCTCGCCGGGCTTGACTGGATTCACCAGCTAATCCTGAAACACGACATGCAAGAAGTACTAGGTTTTTACACAATTCTCCAGACCGAGACAGGTTTAGGCCAGCTCAGCGCATTCGCGAAATATCCAGGCATTGCCACGACCCTGCAACGCCTCGTCCGTGAGGCTCAAAATTGTAAATAAATAAATTCGTGGCTATGAACAAAATAAAACCGCGCGGTCTATCTCTTTCGTTTTACAACGCAAGATCCCTTAGGACACAGCGCGATCTAGTAGCTGCCTTTCTATGTAACAGACAGATAGACGTTTTCCTCATACAGGAAACGCAACTAAAACCAAAAATGCGTAATCCCGCGATCGCGAATTACAACATAGTCAGAAATGATCGTGTCACTCGCGGGGGTGGCACCTTAATTTACTATAAACGCTCACTTTATTGTATGCCGATTGATCCGCCCGTTCTATCCAATATGGAAGTGTCAGTATGTAAATTAGGGATGACCGGTCATCCATCCGTTATAATAGTATCCGCATATCTCTCGCCGAATAGAGAGCTATTAAAATCCGATTTAGAGGCGATATTCCAGTTAGGAGACTCCGTTATTATTGCTGGGGACCTCAACAGCGGGAACGTCATTTGGAACAGTCCGACTACTTCTCGAAACGGGAAGATACTCGACAAACTAAGTGACGATCTCGCGTTTGACGTCATAGCCCCTATGGAACCCACTCATTATCAGGACAACTGTCGCCCGACAGTCTTAGACATAGCTATTTTAAAGAATGTCACGCTTCGGTTACAACTTATTCAAGTCGTACACGAACTTGACTCCGACCATCGCCCGGTAATATTACAGCTAGGTTCAAATACAGACACCACCCCTCCGCCGGTAAGGGTGGCCGACTACGCGAAACTCGAACGTTATCTCAGAGGTAACTCGTCATCAAACTTGTTAGATAATATTCCGGACGTGTTAGTGTCAAAAGCTGACGCGGATCTGGCTATCGATTCCCTGGTCAGCTATCTCCAGACCGCCGTTAATGAGACCTCGAAAGAGGTACAAGCGGTGAATGATCGCCGTTTTATACTCCCAGATGACGTGAGAGCGCTGATCACGGAAAAGAACGCCGCGACTCGAGCTCACGACACGTACCTGTCGGTTGAAAATCGCGATCGCTTACAGTTATTACGCAAACAGGTTAAAGCTCGTATCGCAGAGATCCGGGCCGACAGGTGGGACAGGCTTCTGGAGAGTATCCAGCCATCTCACTTGGCGTAGTGGAAGCTCGTGCGATCATTAAAGTCAGACGTGACTACTCCTATGCCCCCTCTCGACAGAGGCACCGGGTTGCCTCCCGCGTTCGATAGTCTAGACAAGGCGGAGTCTCTCGCAGCGAGTTTAGAAAAACAGTGTTCACCAAACACAGCCAATACTGACTCTATACATATTGGATCGATCGAGTCCTCGGTAGAGCGCGCACTCGCGTCCCCTCCGGCGGATACTCTAACCCCTGTCACCTTTGATGAAGTATCGGATGCCATCAAGCGTTTAAAGCTTAGGAAGTCCCCAGGTCCCGATGGGATCAGGAACGAAGTACTGAGACTCCTTCCTGATCGCATCATAGCTCTATTGGTCTGTATCTTCAATGCGGCCATGTCCCAGGGTCATTTTCCAGCCGCCTGGAAGAAGGCTGTAGTTATAGGCATTCACAAGCCCGGCAAAAAAGCTACGCTTCCCGATAGCTATCGCCCTATTAGTTTATTAGATACGTTAGGTAAACTGTACGAACGGCTCCTTCTGAACCGTCTCCAGACATCCATATCAGAGTTAGATCTGTTAC
>JACEII010000023.1:1852313-1946007 GCA_014332785.1 Antheraea mylitta
TATCTCTCGCCGAATAGAGAGCTATTAAAATCCGATTTAGAGGCGATATTCCAGTTAGGAGACTCCGTTATTATTGCTGGGGACCTCAACAGCGGGAACGTCATTTGGAACAGTCCGACTACTTCTCGAAACGGGAAGATACTCGACAAACTAAGTGACGATCTCGCGTTTGACGTCATAGCCCCTATGGAACCCACTCATTATCAGGACAACTGTCGCCCGACAGTCTTAGACATAGCTATTTTAAAGAATGTCACGCTTCGGTTACAACTTATTCAAGTCGTACACGAACTTGACTCCGACCATCGCCCGGTAATATTACAGCTAGGTTCAAATACAGACACCACCCCTCCGCCGGTAAGGGTGGCCGACTACGCGAAACTCGAACGTTATCTCAGAGGTAACTCGTCATCAAACTTGTTAGATAATATTCCGGACGTGTTAGTGTCAAAAGCTGACGCGGATCTGGCTATCGATTCCCTGGTCAGCTATCTCCAGACCGCCGTTAATGAGACCTCGAAAGAGGTACAAGCGGTGAATGATCGCCGTTTTATACTCCCAGATGACGTGAGAGCGCTGATCACGGAAAAGAACGCCGCGACTCGAGCTCACGACACGTACCTGTCGGTTGAAAATCGCGATCGCTTACAGTTATTACGCAAACAGGTTAAAGCTCGTATCGCAGAGATCCGGGCCGACAGGTGGGACAGGCTTCTGGAGAGTATCCAGCCATCTCACTTGGCGTAGTGGAAGCTCGTGCGATCATTAAAGTCAGACGTGACTACTCCTATGCCCCCTCTCGACAGAGGCACCGGGTTGCCTCCCGCGTTCGATAGTCTAGACAAGGCGGAGTCTCTCGCAGCGAGTTTAGAAAAACAGTGTTCACCAAACACAGCCAATACTGACTCTATACATATTGGATCGATCGAGTCCTCGGTAGAGCGCGCACTCGCGTCCCCTCCGGCGGATACTCTAACCCCTGTCACCTTTGATGAAGTATCGGATGCCATCAAGCGTTTAAAGCTTAGGAAGTCCCCAGGTCCCGATGGGATCAGGAACGAAGTACTGAGACTCCTTCCTGATCGCATCATAGCTCTATTGGTCTGTATCTTCAATGCGGCCATGTCCCAGGGTCATTTTCCAGCCGCCTGGAAGAAGGCTGTAGTTATAGGCATTCACAAGCCCGGCAAAAAAGCTACGCTTCCCGATAGCTATCGCCCTATTAGTTTATTAGATACGTTAGGTAAACTGTACGAACGGCTCCTTCTGAACCGTCTCCAGACATCCATATCAGAGTTAGATCTGTTACTACCTGAGCAGTTCGGATTTCGAGCCGAACACTCTTGTACGAATCAAGTGCACCGCCTCACGGAGTACATTTTCTCGAAATTTAATGCAGATCCGGATCCTAATCCGTTTCCGACTAATCCTAATCCGAAACGCTCAATAGCAGTCTTTTTCGATGTCGCAAAGGCTTTCGATAAGGTATGGCATTCAGGGCTCATACATAAATTGATTCAGTTTCGTATCTCCGATAGGTTAGTTCACATACTACGCGACTACCTCACCGATAGGTCCTTCCGCTATAGAGTGGAAGGGGAACTGTCCTTATCCCACCCGATACGCTCGGGTGTGCCTCAAGGATCCATTCTGGCACCCACACTCTTTAATCTGTTCGTCAGTGACCTACCTCGGCTTCCGGAAGTAGAGGTAGGTTGTTATGCTGACGATACAGTTCTCTACGCTTCCGGTTGGCATCCGAAAGTTCTTAAGACACGCATCGAAAAGGCCGTTAGCACACTCGGTGATTGGTTTATTCGATGGCGTATAGAAGTAAATCCCGATAAAAGCGCCGCGATATTTTTCGACCCGATATCCAATAAGCATGAACGCAAACTCGCGCCTATTAAATTGTACGGTACACAGATTCCTTGGGCCAATCAGGTTAAATACCTAGGAGTCACGTTGGATAAACGCCTCACGTTTAAACAACACACAGAAATAGTCAGAAACAGGGCCGCTATGGTCATGGGTCGGTTACATTCGATAATTTGTCACAAAAATAAGATGTCCATCAGACATAAGCTTACGTTATATAAGATGTGTATTCGTCCTATTCTAACATATAGTTCACCCGTTTTTGCACACATGTCACAATATAATTTCGATAAATTACAAGTAATTCAAAACCGATTCTTACGTAAAGCCACCGGTGCTCCACCGTACGTTAGGAATGAGGATCTCCACAGGGGCCTGGAGTTGCCTACTATCTGGACGTACGTAAAATCATTAACTACTAGATATTTTGAAAAAGCCGCGAGTCATCCCAGTCAGTTAGTGGTATCCGCCTCGAATTACGAAACCGTACCAATCGTTCCGCGTTACAAAAGACGACCGCGACATATTTTCACCGATCCTCCGGATAAAATAACGGCAGCGAACGATCAGTACCAGCCTGTCTCTCCAAACAGAGCGTGTTCACGCCCACGCCCGCGTAACCACAGATCACGCCGCCGTGGTCTGGGGGTAAATTTCGCTCCCGCACACCAGATTAGGCCCCCCTCGGCAGCGACTCAAGCCTAGGTCCGTTCCCCCGGCGTGGAGCCCTTGAGTACGCTGCTCGCGCGATACAGTGACACAAAACCTCACATCACTGCTACAACATTACACATAGCACCTATACGCACATGCACGCCTACACGCTCACACGCTGTTTCTCTTTTTCAGAGAAATAAAATAATATCCTATATAGTTTAGAGGAATTTATCCGACACAAAATACATATAGGAGTTGTTGAGGCACGCATGCTTGGTACACATGCATGTTTCAATAACTCATATACGTATATCAGGATAGCTGGCTTAGGTTAGCTCAGATAGGTCGCGATTTTTGCACAAAACAGGCGACAGCCCAAGCCGAGGTGTGCCGTGCACCCTTGAGTTAGTCGCCCAAACATCCCAAATCGGCTGAGTGCCTTCAGCGCTCGCCTCAATAGTTCGGTGAAGCTGTAAAGACCTCTACAGGTTAACAGCGTTTTCAGTTCGAGAAAAAAAAAAAAAAAAAAAATTATACGAATACCCTTAGCACTCCGGCGGGCATTCGAGTTAAGTGTCCCACTTGCGACGACCACTGTGCTCTGATTCGATTCCTCACGGAATCGAAACTCGCTTATTTTACATACGCTCTCGAGCACGAGCGCCTCCTCCGAGTCATGCTCCGCCGTGTCCCGGCCGAAATATCGGTCGAGGATGTCACCCTCTCCCTTAAGGAGAAGAACTTCCCCGTGCGTGAGGTACATCGTATGTACCACCCACGCACCCTCGCTCCCTACAACATGGTGCTTGTTCTCCTCGACTGGTCGCGGGAAGGCAAGGCCATTTTCTCGCTCACATCTGTGTGTGACCTCAACGGCGTCACCGTTGAGCTCCCACGTAAGACCCATATTCCGTCGCAGTGACATAACTGACAGTGTTATGGGCACTAGGCAAAGAACATCCATCTTCACCCCAGGTGCGTCAAGTGCCTGGGAGACCACGCCACGAAGGAGTGCGCGCGTACTCCTGGCACTCCCTATCCTCCCAGCTGTGTGCTCTGCCGTAACTCGGATCACCCCGCGAATTATCGCGGCTGTCCCCGCGTGCCGCGCACACAGCGTCCCCGTCAGGCGAGGCAGGTGCCTAGGGCGCCTGTAGCTGCCGACCGCCCTCCGCCGCCACCTCTCATGTCCGTGGAGGCCTTCCCGGGCCTTCCGGGCACCTCCCGCGCCCCGGTAGCGCCCGCGCCTACGACCTCACCACGCTCGCCACCCTCTGTGCTGCGTGCGGCTCAACCCGGGCGGGCCCCTATGGCCCCCTGGGTCCCCGACCTCAGCCTCAGGCTTCTTCCAAACCTCAGGCGCCGCCACCTCAGGTGGCATACACCTCCTCCTCTTTCACCAGTAAGGTCGACTGGTTGAAACAGTTACTCCGCGAGCATGACATGCAGGAGGTCTTTGCTTTCCACACCATTGTAGAGGTCGAGGAGGAGGTAGGTCTTCTCACCGCACTAGCGCGCTTCCCGGCTATCGGAGCCACTATTCAGCGCCTCACCCGGTCACCCTGTTTTAAATAAGTCTTAAAATTCACGGGTCTTAATAAAGTAAAACCACGCGGTCTATGTCTCTCCTTTTTCAATGCGAGACCCCTTCGGTCACAGCGCGATCTAGTAGCATATTTTTGCGCGATAGACAGATTGACGTTTTCCTCATCCAGGAAACGATGTTAAAACCGAGTATGCGTAATCCAAGAATCGCGAATTACTGTATAGTCAGGAACGACCGTACCACCCGCGGGGGTGGCACGTTAATCTATTTTAGGCGTTCGTTGTACTGCATGCCGTTAGATACGCCCGCGCTAACCAATATGGAAGTGTCAGTGTGTAAATTAGGTATGACCGGTCACTCGAATATTATTTTAGTTTCCGCGTATTTGCCACCGAACAAAGAATTGCTAAGATCCGATTTGCAGGCGCTACTTAATTTAGGAGATTCAGTTATTATAGCGGAGGACCTCAATAGCGGGAACGTTATCTGGAATAGTTCATTTACGTCTCGTAACGGGAGGATACTCGACGAACTAGGTAGGGTTCTCACGTTTGACGTCATAGCCCCTTTGGAACCCACGCACTATCAAGATCACTGCCGACCTACAGTTTTAGACATAGCTCTCTTAAAAAATATCACGCTTCCTGTACGACTCATACAAGTCGTACACGAACTTGATTCAGATCATCGCTCGGTTGTTTTACTGTTAGGTCACAATTCAGACTTCACCCCGCCGTCGGTTAGGGTGGCTGATTACGCGAAACTTCCAGTGAAACTTACCGGAGTTAGAGGATGATGAAGCAGCATAAGCCGCCTGTGGCGGCAGCGCCTGATGCTGAGGTCGGGGGGGCCAGGGGGCCATATGAGCCCGCCCGGGTTGAGCCGCGCGCGGCACAGACAGTGGCGAGCGCGGTGAGGTCGTGAGAGCGAGCGCTAAGGGCGCGGGAGGCGCCGGGCAGGCCCGGGAAGGTCTCCACGGACATGAGAGGTGGAGGCGGAAGGCGGGCGGAGGTTACTGGCGCCCTGGGTAATTCGCGGGGTGACCCGCGTTACCGCAGAGCACACAGCTGGGAGGATCGGGAGAGCCAGGAGTGGGCTCGGTCGCCCATGTACTCTATTTTATATTTCTGATTCTGAATTCTGATTAATAAGAGCGTATATCTAACGTGTATGTAGTTTATATATTTGTGTTAAATATATCCGTATTTGTTAATTTAACTTATAAGTTACAATGTGTAAGGCCCACTAAGGCGATTCTTCTTGTTAAATAAGCCGGGTAATCGTTTTTTCGTTACCAAGACACAGCCTCGGCCTAGTTTGGAAGCCATCTCAAAATGTGTGTAAAATTTAAATGTCAATAGATACATTTTAACCTTTTAAAATTCTGAGTGTGCCCAATAAATTGTATAAAATAGTCGCTTTGTACGTTACTCTGTGTGAACCTTCAGCTAATTTAAACTATGCAACGGATCTTGCTAAAGTTTCTACTAGGTATCGTTTAAGAAATTTATTGCAGAAGGGGTATCATCCCCAAATAACTGCACCTTCTTGTTTAATTCTTACTTTATTGTGTTTATAATTGTCAATACAAGTTTTATATAAAAGAAAATGTTTGAAAAAACATACGAAAACATGAAAAATATGAGTTAAATTATCTTCACATAGAAAATTAGTATATGTATCAGGCAGACGACTGTACGTTCTTATTCAAAAATGTATACCTAACGGGTAAGATCAATCGAATAGTTCTTAATGTTGACGTCACCATAGATAACGCTCTTTTTATCATTGATTCAAGAATAATGTATATAGTGCGCCTTGTCTGATTAAAATAATATTAGAAACGAACATTGCTATGAACTTTTCATAGTAAAATATACACATACATTATTAAGATAGTAGAGCCACTATGAAGCTATAACTGGTTTCAGCACGAATGGGTCGGTTCCCCGGGGTAGTATCACCCTCTCACAGAAAACCGACGTGAAGTAACAGTGCATTGTTGCGTTTCGTTCGGTCAGTGAGAGCGCCGGAGTCCCACCACCCCCTCTCCCTTCCCACTTCCTCTTACACCTACTCTCTTCCCCACCAATACAGGCTGGCAACGCACTTGCAACTCCCCTGGTGGTGTTGCTGGTGTTCATGGACGGTCTGCGCCTTCTTCCCCTATAACCTTCCTGTTACGGACAGCGAGCATGTGCAAGACACTTAGTGACATTGAATAGTTTTAAATAGTGAATGGGAATAGGGTGTGAAAGTGCATAGATTTATTACCCTTTAGTTTGTAGTACATATTGTTTTAGTTTGTAGAAACAGTGTTAGCAATAAGTTATATGGACAATAAGGAACGAATAGTCTTATAATTTATTAGGGATAAGTATTGTTTTAAATTGTGCAAGATGCAATAAATTTATGTCAATGCCACGGTCTAGGGAAATAATGACAAAAGAACGAATCCATGTGCCTTATTTCTCAAACGTGCGCATCCTAGGGGTCTCGGTCGAGCTGATTTCGACCTTAAGCGAGCCACACGCGTGGACCGCGTGTATCGGCCCATTACAGCTGCGAGACCTTTAAATAAGGAACATGAACTTGTTCAAAAACAGTAACACCATAGACTCTAATCGGAACGGTCACCGAGTAGACTCTGAACGATAGAGTTTATTCGGAATATTGACACGACAGAGTCTAATAAGATCGCTAGTTTGAGTGGTTTTATCGATACATTATATTCGTGATAATAGTATTATAAGAACTTGTAATTAAAACACATTATACAAATATTACGGATAGAGGTGATTTACGACCACCTCATTATATTCGTAACACTTCCCTTCCCCTCACTATTCCCTACCATCATGGTTATAATTATTCTATGGATAGTTTCCAAGGATCCAATCCTTTTAAGGATGACTTCTCAAACAGAGATTTCAGGACTTTGACCACTCGGTTATTTTATTACGCTACTTACAGATGTGCTGAAATTTTTATTTCATTTAGGTGCCTACAACTAACAAGTTACAATTAATTGGATATCAACATTTATTTTATATGACAGAAATGCAATATGGATTTCACAATACACATCGTGGTAATGACTTGTATCGAGATAATCTATAATGGCCAAGTAAAAATAACTACAGACATCGTAACTTCATATAGAAATATTTTAGCACAATACATGACTTCCTTGAACTCTATTATTCTTATGAGTCAGTGAGATGTCTGGCTTATTATTATTTGACATGCTATTCGCATCCCGACATAAAAGCGGAATAAACAGTAGGTGTTTAAACATTGAATGAAATTATTTAATTCAGATATACAAGAAAATCAATCGCTCAAAAGAAGTAGACGTCATTTTGTTAGGTTTCATTTATTTAATTTAATTTAATTAATGGAATTTATTATTTGTAGACTTATTTAGTAATTCCCTATGTAATTTCAAATTTAAAATTACTTTTTTAATTAATTAATTTCTGCAGGAATTTGTTTCCTTAATGTTTAAGTTATACATTATGGAATTGTTTTATTTTATTTTCTTCTTAATTTTTTCGTAATTGTTTCTTTTACTTGTATTGTCTTCCGCATCGCATCATTAATAAATATATCGATATATTCATAAATGCTTTAGTCAACTGTAAATAGTGACATAAATATTTTTTTAGTATTTGCAAGTATGTTTTTAGCTTTTTAATTTATGTTACTGTTATTGATTCTATATGTAAAATAAATAAAATAAATTTGAATGAAATGAAATGAAAATGAAATTTAGAGCTAAATAAAATATATTTTACGTCAAAAGACAAAGGTAGAAGAAACTCAAAAGGACAGAAAATATGATCTATTTCCCTTCGTTACGTTTTACGTGCAGATTTATAATTACACTGTTCAACGGGCTATGGTTAGATCGCTCTTGAGCATTTTTGCCTTCTGTTTCTAGAATATTATGTCTAGAATTTACCTTCGTTACACTGTATAAATTGAACCAAACGAAGAGTGAGCATTTCTAGAAAATTATTACAATTTTAATTATTATACTAATAACGTTTTAAACAAAGAATGAAAATAAAACCTTTTTTCTTGTACTTCGTTATGTTTGCATCTTATTTGATGTTATAGGTTTCCAAAGCGTGTATATTTCCACGCATCGATGAGTCACTATACTATCTTACGTGTTCTTAATATATATAAAAAATTTAATTGATCTATTTGAAATCGACCAACTTCAAACCCCCCGTAATGAGAGACTAAACATTTTAAAATACTTAATTTTTTCCGTAATCATTTATTCCCAATACAATTTTCTTCTTCGGATATATGTATCGTACAGGCATGGAATATTTGTTTTTTTTTTACAAAATATATAGGTAAGTTGTTTGAAGGAATTTTATATTGATTTGCAAATAACAATTCCACAAAATATTAATTGCATTAAATGATATTTACAAGGAAAAAATTAAAACATCAATAATTTGATAGATCAAATTCGTAAGGGAATTCCAAATTATTACTTAGATACATTTAGTCTATTGTCGTAAACTTACTAATTGATTGTTATTAAGACAAATATTATATTAAAACAAAAGGCCTTACTTTATACACAATTTACTTACACAAAAAATATTAGATTAATAAGTAGATTTTAAGTACATGAGATTATTAGTCCTTTAATCTTAGTTACTACAGAACAAGACCTTAGAATTAATAGTGTGGTTATTTTTATTATCTCTTACACGGGTATCATACCATTCATACTAATTCCAAATTATGAATATCTATGATTTATAAAGATTTAAAATTATCTTGCTTCTAATTCTTTTTTATCTTGCGATCTTTGCTGCCAAATATAAATTTATAAACACGACATAAAATAGTTACGAATAGAAATATAGCTACTATAATTAAAGCAGCAAGATCCAAATACATCTTCTGGTACCAAGGGACCAGAAGTGCAGGAGAGCGTAGATGCGGCGCTCCGCGTGTTTTTACGACGTGTTCCACCCAATGCACTAACTCCACGCTGGGACGTACCGGCCGGTCGTGATATATTAGCGATAACTCCTTAGCCTTTTTCCTGTAACTATACGTATCAATTATATTATTATTTTCGTCTAATCGTATGCAAAAATGTATAATTGTAATCTTTATTATTATTACTAAACTATACAAATAACAAGTAATTGTGTCAACTCTATTGTGACTTGCTTAAAATCCAATAGTGAAATATATTTGATTTAAAGATACAATTAAAAGTAGAATTACTTTAACCAAAGTCTCATATAACGAGTTAAATTAGTGATTAGTAAACATATTTGCCTAAACATGTACGTAAAAACTCTACGCAATTTGTCAAATTATTGGACTTATTTTGTGATAAAACAAATTGCCATGAAATTCAAGCAAATTTAAATTGTACTCACCTAGAATCTGATAGCATGTCCTGAATCGTACCTTCCAATTCTGAAGCCATCGTATAGGATAGATCTACGCGTTTCGCGAAACCTTTACTGACAGCTCTGTTCACATTAACAAACTGGTCAGCAAAAACCGGGATGCCAATAATTGGTACTCCAAAATGAACTGCCTCAGTAGTTGACAATAAGCCACCATGACTTATGAAAAACAGGCAATTCGGATGTGCTGAAAATATTTTTTTGTTAAATTTTGTTAGGATAGAGATCATGAGGGTTTTTTACGTGAACCTTGGAATAAAGTAATTAATTTTGTCATAAAACTTACATAGAATGCTTGGCTGTGGAGCCCACTTGACAATATGAACATTTTTGGGTAAATTATCGAACTGTTCCTCAAATTTCCACAACACGGTTTGCTTAAGTCCACCAAACACTTTCAAAATATCCTTTTTGAGCTCATCAGGCAAATCTTTGCTTTTCAAGTTGGAACCCATACTGAAATATATAACTCCATTTGGTGCATTGTCGAATAATTTCTGCAGGTCCTGTAATACAAACCAATAAATGTATATTATATAATCTAGCATATTATTCAGAATGAATAATTCAGAAGTAAGAAAGCCTTATTAAAATAACAGTTTTTATTCTACCAATATTTTAAAATAACAAACATAAATAATAGCGTAGAATTAATTAATGTATTTAATAATATATTCATTACATGACGGAATATATTATTTAGAAGAAAAAAAGATTGACTTTCTATATGGTAAAAGTAATTTGATATAATATTCAAGTTTTTTTTTTTCGAAATGAATACGCTATTGACCCGGCAAGATCTTAACAGCTTCACCGGACTACTAAGGCGAGCGCTTAAGGCACTCAGCCGATTTTATTTTGGCAACCAACTCAAGGGTGCACGGCACACCTCGGCTTGGCTGTTGCCTGTTACATGCAAAATCGCTACCTATCTTAGCTAACCTGGCTAACTATTCATATATGTATGAGTTGTTGAAACGTATATGTGTACCAAGCATACACGCCTCAACAACTCCCCCACATATTTACTATCGAAAAATTGAGAGTTTTTCAGTTCGATAAGGGAAAAATGTAAACCCTTCCACTTTCATGTGTAAGCATGTAGGCGTGCACGTGTGTGGGGGTGATCGCGTAGTATTTTAGCGTTGATGTATATTTGTGTGTCACCGTATCGCGCAAGCAACGCACTCAAGGGCTCCCTACCGAGGAATCGAACCTAGACTTGAACCGCTGCCGTGGGAGGCCTAATCGGGTAATATTCAAGTAACGCTTCGTGAAATGTATGATTAATAAAGACGGCATAAAAAAAAATCAAGGTAAAGAAAGAATAAAAAAGTTATAATTTACATTTTCAATTTAATTGAAGGAAAACAAACCTCAGGTAAAGGCGGTACGTTGTGATCAATATGATATCCACCAATGGCCTTAAAATTCTGCGGTAGCTTGGTCGCTTGACCCAAAGATACATGAGAGTTACCCAATATTAATGAAGCGTTATATTTCAGTTCCTCATAAGCGGGTGGTTGTCTTCCTCTCTTTCTTATAATCGGTGCTACCAATCTTTCATACTCTTCTCTTTCAGCATTATCTAAGTATCTAAAAATATAACAACATATTTACCAAACAAATTTACTAAATTTTAGATGTTCTCTACTACAACTTTTATATAGTAATCATAGAAAACATTACTAAGCAAACGCCTAAAGGGTTACATATTTCAAATTTGTAAAATAAGAATGCCTTTTGGCATTAGAGAAATTGATATTAATTCATCAGCACTTGTAAATGAAAAAACGTTTACAGCAAATTTGAATGTAAGGAAGACGTTTTTTTTTTATTGGAGCACGACAATGTGACTGCACTATGCCTGATGGTAAGCATAGTACAATCCAAAAACAGTGGCGACCACCGCGAGACAGATCATCCATCGTCGGTCGCCGTTGTCATGCCGGCCATAATGACGAAAGTCACCCGGTACTGGATATGCACAGGCTGATCCCGAAACGCGACGCGCAAAAGCGAGTCACTATGACGGGTTTTTTCGCCATGTGCATGGTGGTTGCGACCCAGTCGGGCTGTAAAACCCTACCACCCCGCTATCGCTATTGCCTCGTTCGTTGATCAGCAGGGTGCACCACGTGCAGGTGAGATTGGCTTGGGTGTCTCAAGTCTTAAGATGTTACTCGACACCCCTTACACCCCATAATGTTATTAGATCCGGTTATTCTACCTTTGAATCTGCTTGGCGTGATCTGATGATTCTCTTCATCATGAGTACTATATCAGTGATTCAATAGCAGTCATCCATGAGTAGTGAAGTTCTACAATATTTCTAATGATTGTGACAATACAGCCCGCAAACCCTTTACCAGTGATGGTTAACATATTATATAGCAATTATTGTAATGCGACTTTTAGAAATAATTTTATGGATTATACATTTTTAAATCCTAATATGCTACAGTTTTAACGTCTTGGAAACACGCTACTACCTAAAATATCGATTTAAGATATAATAAGTAAATGAAAATAGAGTCATCTTTAGCCTTTACACATAACTTGTTGAAAAAGGTCAACATTTTTGAAATTTTAATTAGAGTAGTTTCCTGTTGCCCTCTACGGTATAATACTAGCGGCTTCGCTCGGTGACCTTTTGTATACCCCTGACAACTTGTATGCAAAATGTATCATGATGATGAGGTTGAGTAGTTAGAGTGTGAAAGCGTAACAAACACAATCACATTCTCATTATATTAGTATTCGCAAAATATGAGTCAGGGTTATAAAGTTTTCCACTTACGTATACATAAAGAAATTTGTTTTGATTTGCAGCCATAATTCATCAACGCGCTGTAAGAAATTAAATGGTGCAGTATTAGCGCTTATTGCATCACCGTTGTAAGCAGGATTCAGTTGTTCGTCAATTAAACGCAAAATCTGCCAATGCGGTTCTGTACTGCCGAGCCAAATCAACGGAGCATCGAATATTGCTGCATAGCTGAAATGAATAACTCTAGTTTTAAGACTAAAACATCTAACTGCATTTTTTAAATCTCCCCGATATAAGCTTCCCTTTAGTTCTTAGTTGACAATCTAAAATAATGAACATTTCTGTTAAGCGCTTATTTAAACGTTAAGTAATCTTTAATATACTAGCAGCTTCCTTGCTTTGGTATGCAGTATCGCTTATGTTAAAATAAAGAAGAAAAAAAAACAGATTACAAACAATACGGAGTGAACAAAAATATAGTTTTGCTCTTTGTTAGTAAATCAAATAATAATAATAATAAGAAATCATACCTAACGCAAATTTCAGATAGAAGCCATTCGACTATAATAACATCAAAATTTTCAGTTGGATCCTGTAGAAGTTTCTGTACATTTGGGTTTTCTATCGTCTTCACATGGAGATGAGTCATCAAAAACGAGCCAACATGGTATTCCATTTCGATTTTGTTTTCCATTAGCATCTTTATACTCAACATATCCTCTGTGAATATATAACTCTACATCACTTTAATCTTAACTAAATTGCACCTGTCTTTTACATCTATACATCACCACGATTTTTATTTATGCCAAAGGGCAGCAAACTGGTACTATGGGCATTTTCAACATCAGGGGTATCACTAATGTGTTGCCAATCTTGAAGAACGTATTTCAATTTTGAAAAACCCCATGTCATCATTTTGTGGTAACATCGTACCGGATTATCTATTCCACATCGCTAGCGTACGCGTAATGAAGATTCTGAAATACTTTACGGATGTCGCTATTTTGTTATTTGACTAGATTCAATCATGCAGCATACAACATCGATGTTTTCATTGTTTACTTTAGTAGACGGACAACCATCACGAAATTCATCAATGAGATTAATACGACCAAGTTGAAATAACGTTTGATGGAAACGCCACTTTCCTACGGCATCAAACCATACTTAAAATAGTAAATCATGCAATGACAATTTTTAGAATGTATTCAATGGTAACGTTGACATGCTATTCTTAAAATTGAAATGGCAAATAGATAAGTGACTGAGTTTCAAAGATCAATTCATTAAAGTATCATTTTCAAATATCTTGATTGGAATAAAAACAATTCTTAATTTAAGTGGTCAGTTCCAGAAACTTTACATGCGCACTACCTACATTCGCATTACAAATAAATAAATGAATCGTTCGGGTAATGTTCACTACATAAAAGTAAAGCCCTTTACATCTAATTCTCTTGTGATGCAGGAGTGAACGTCGAATTACATCATATAATTATGAAGTATACTCTTGTAGGAGCATAGAATGCTTCACGAAGTGTAATATTAAGCTCAACCTGAGTGCGCTATAAAGATTGATAGCGACTAAATGATTTTTAAATGTTTACTATTTTATGTTTGTTGTTTTAAATGTACAGAATTTACGAACGCTACAAAATAAATTTCAGATACTCTCTGCAAAAGATGACGTTCAAATTATAGAACTACAATCTCTAAAGTGTGGCCTAAATTATACAGAGTGACAAGCCATAATTTGGCTCTCGATTGTGTATTTTCTCCACTGGTGTTTCATTTCCAATAATTTAAAGAATGTAACTCACTAGGAAATAAATCTGCATTGCTGCTTACATCAATTTGTCGCAATTTTGGATTTGTATCATTCTCAATAAATGGTGTAATGTATGTGACCTGAAAATATTTGAGCATTACTTTTCCTAAATCTATATTTTCTGAAGCACTTTACTGAAGTGTTTGCATTTTAATGTCTTCACCTGAAAGAACATTGTAAGGAGAGTATACGATATTTGACTCCACGTTTAAAGTACCAAATCGCTATGAAGAGATCTGATAAGTTAGCATTCTAAAATAAGCAAAATAAATTATGTAATTTACTGAAAATATAGTACTAGTATTCAGATTCTTTTTTGAAAAGTAATACAATATCAACTTTATATTTAACTAGCATTCATTGTAAAGATAGAAGGTAAATAAACATATCTATATTATAAAAAATAACCTTCGAGCCACTTGTTTACGACCGTTTTTTACCGGAAATCTGTGTTAATAATTTGTTCAAATAACGGAGACGCTTCCGCTGTTATTAGTTTCAAGAGTACCTAAAAAGTAGCGAGTGAGTTAATAATAATAACGAATAATAAATAATAATAATAATAACCATACCTAATGTTAACTAAAAATTAAGACCTTGTTATATTTGCGAACTATTTGAAAAAAAAAAAAAAAAAAAAAAAAACATGATAAAGTAAAATATTAAAAAAATATGTAGATACATTCTATTTTACTACAAAGCGAATATGCTGTGTAAATTTTTACACAACAAATTAATTGATTGATTTATTTTTATCTAGACGTATTACGTCTGGTAAGGAGAATTCACTGAAATGTACTCCTTACTTATACTTGGTAGAATTAAAATGATTATAATACGAAAAAGTTACTCACTTCATGTCCAGCCTCTAACAAAAGCCTAACAATCTTGTATCCGAGGATACTGTGACTTCGGCCCGGTTGTGGAAATGCGACCAACACTTTGTATGCATCACACGAACTAGAAATTGCCAGTGCAGAGAGTAATAGAAGCAACTTCGACATTTTCTGAAAAATATTATTAATTTGTTTTGTTCTTAGAAGACATTACTCGTCATGCTTGTAACAAGTATTAAAATCAGTAAAGAGGTGACTACCACAACAAAAATTATATACGCAGTCATAAGGCTACAAACCAAGGTAAGTTGTAACGGCTAAATTTATGATGGTCATCAATAAACCCAAATACCAGTAAATCCTGTAATTTGTTTAAAAAATTTCATTAAGCTAAATCAGGTTACAGTCAAAGTGACTTAGGTAGCCTAGATATTGAACTGTTCTAAAACCCAAACATCTAATATACTCTAAAACATATGTTCCTGACTTTTTCAAAGTTGAAACTCTAAAAGATCCTTATAGGAGTAAAGATTCTTCATCCCAGAAGGATCCAAACCTTAATGTCGAAAGCGTCCGAAGTAAGAACTTAATCACGGGGAAAATAAATGAATTTTTACTAAAAGTATATAGGTAATCAAAAACTGTATATTTGATGAGAAATTTAAATGAGTATGTATTTATTTCTCGACCATTTTTACATATATTTTTTTTATTTGTCACATTAAAAAAAACAATAGATTTCCATCTTCCCATCATATTTCAGTCTTTTAATTTTTTTTTTTTTAATTAATAACCTATTTAGAGTTCTGGTAGGTAAACATCTACCTTTTTTAAGTTCAAGAAAGCTAATAACCTTCCTCAATACATTTGACGCCGAGAGTACGGAACTTATTTAGGAGTACTTCCGTAAATATTTAAAATATTAGTAAATAAATTCCTTACTTACTTGAATTACCAGTATACTTTGCAAAAAGAACACGCTTTTTAATAATTACACATAAAAGCAAATGTAATAAAAATAATACGATATCTAATTCAAGTATAATTTACAAACTAATCCCCATATAAACAGCTATTTCATCGACTCCACACATAAGAAATAAATGTTTCCACTATATATTGATATAACTATAGATAAGATAATTCAACACATTTGACCGATTACTGATTACTATTTACAAACTTCACGTATATGATGAAATATGACAACATATTATGTAATAGACCTTGACAAAACACCGGCAGAGTATATTTTAAAACCAATTATTACTCTATGATAGAACGTTCGGTACTTTAAATAGCTTGATTCGCTAAAACAATAACATGACGTAATAGACTTAGCCAAAACACCACGTACAATATATTTTATAGAAATAATGACTGTGGTAGTATATTTGGTTCTTCAATACGCCTTAATCAATAAAGCAAAAACATGACGCAACAGACATTGGCAAAATACCGTGTACAGCATATTTTAACACGATTGGGACTATATAATAGTACGCTTTATTCGCTAAAGCATTAAGCAATAATATTTCTCTTCGATCTAGGATTACATGAAGTCCCTCGCAACAAACTATTTCGATAAAGCATTGAATAATAACACCCCGTTAGTGGTATTCAGTACGTGTTATAACCCCGAACTCGCCCCTGGCGTCCAACACTTTAAAAGACAGCTGTAAAACATCTTTACCAATCGCGCTCAGCTTTTACATATAATATAATTGATCTAGATGATGAATTAACGGCAGCGAACGACTCATAACCCTTTGATTATTCAAACAGAACACCAATCGTCTAACCACGGATCACGCCATCGTGGTCTGGTGACAAATGTCGATCCCGCACACACACCATGACCCCCCTCGACAACGAATCAAAGTTATGTCCAGATTCCCGAACGTAGAGCCTTCGAGCATGCTACTAACGTGATTCAGTGCTACTGCACTGATTAGGTTTCACACAAATCATACTGCACCTTACACGCACATGCATACGCGCACGCACACACACACGTACACATACACATAGCTTTAGTACACATATAGTGAAAAGGATATTTTTTCTTTTTTTTATTTAAGCTAGGTTGTTTTAGCCAAATTGTTAGGTCCAAATACATCTAGACTTTTAGATACATTAGTATTAGGTACACGTGCAGACAACGTACATGCATACTTTTTTTTTCGTAATGACTACGCTATTGTACCAGCAAGGTCTTAACAGCTTCACCGGACTACTAAGGCGAGCGCTTAAGGCACTCAGCCGATTTTATTTTGGCAACCAGCTCAAGGGTGCACGGCACACCTCGGCTTGGCTGTTGCCTGTTGCATGCAAAATCGCGACCAATCTTAGCTAACCTAGCTAACTATTCGTATATGTATGAGTTGTTGAAACGTATATGTGTATCAAGCATACACGCCTCAACAACTCCTCCATATATTTATTATCGGAAAATTGAGAGTTTTTCAGTTCGATAAGGGAAAAAAGTAAGCCCTTCCACTTTCATGTGTAAGCGTGTAGACGTGCACGTGTGTGGGGATGATCGTGTAGTGTTGTAGCGGTGATGTATATTTGTGTGTCACCGTATCGCGCAAGCAACGCACTCAAGGGCTCCCTACCGAGGGAGCGAACCTAGGCTTGAGCCGCTGCCGTAGGAGGCCTAATCGAGTATCGTACATGCATACATTGACACACATATATTTACGATTAGTATAGCTAGCTCGGTTAGCTTAGTTCGACTTGCGTTGTTGCATTTAAGACAACTTTTATTGTCACACGGCTGTCCCTTAAACGTTCTTCCTAAAAGCACGGTGATGATATAAAGATATTTGAGGCCAAATTCATATAATGAAATACCATAGAATTTCTCGCATAGTATCTTAAACCGGTCATACCTCTGTAAATACTTTGTTTGATTGTTAGCTTTTATTATTGATTGTTCTATTAATCTTATTTGACGGATGAGCTAAAATATGTTAAAGATGACGTCATTGATGATATTGTCAGAATTTTAGTAATGCGTTATCATTGTTTCCTTGTTGGTATATGTTATAACAAATGGGTCGATCATTTTAAAGGCACAACACGTCTCGACTGATATGATAACCATCGTTATGTTAATTATCAGTGTATCCATTAACATAAATAATACTACTAACATACTTGCTATTCCGTTGATATTTATAGCATTTTTTTATTTTCGAACTGACTACGCTATTGACCTCTTAAGGTCTTAACAGCTTCACCAAACTACTAAGGTGAGCGCTTAATATCACTCAGCCGATTTTATTTGGGCAACTAGATCAAGGGTGCACGGCACCCTTCGACCTGGGCTGTTGCCTAATACATGCAATTCGCGACCTGTCTGAGCTAACCTAAGCTAAGATACATATTCATACCTATATGAGTTTTTGAAACATATATTTGTACCAAGCATACATATCTCAACAACTCCTATGTATATTTTGTGTCGGATGATTTTTCTAAACTATTTCAATTCGGTAAGGAAAAAAATAAAACCCTTCCACTTTTATGTGTAGGCGTGTATGCGCGCACGTATGTGGAAGTGATAAAGTGTAATGTTGTAACAGTGTTGTAAGATCTTGTGCCTATCGGACGAGCAGCTTACTCAAGGGCTCTACGCCGAGGAAACGGACCTAGGCTTCAGCCGCTGCCGAGGGGGGCCTAGACTGGTGTGCGGGAGCGAAATTTACCCCCAGACCACGGCATAGCATAAAGTAATGTTATGTACAATGTAATCATTAAAAACTAGCTGTTGCCTCAGAGTTCGTTTATGTAAAATATGCTTTTGTTATTCCTCAAGAACTACGGTTTTCTCTGAATTAAGAAAGGTTTCTATCGTTTTAAACTTATGCCAATTATCTTCAATTTTTTTTATTAATGTAACATAGCATCTTAAACACAACAGATTAGTGCAGTAACGCATCTATCCACGTGGAAATTATATCTATTACATGATTTTTATTACACACGTTTCCCATTTATTACATCCTAGCTGTGCCCGCGACTTCGTCTGCATGAAACTCTATGTAAAAATAAAGTGATTAATAAAATAAATATAATACTCTATGTAAAAATAAAGTGATTAATAAAATAAATATAATACTCTATGTAAAAATAAAGTACTTAACTCGAGCCGTCATACAAATTACAATAACTTTTGATAGAGTGGACCGATTTTAATAAAACAAACACAAAGTTATTCTTGATAATATGTTTTATTATAAACTTACTATATAATAACTTACTATATATATATATACGTACTATAGCAGTGATGCGTGTTCATACAAACAGATAGACAGACATTTCTAAAAATGATTGAAATCTATTTTATTTCTGATTCCTAGACACCATCACAATTTTTTTTACGAAAATCGAAAAGTACATACACCTTAGATTTACATTGTTATTAGATGTATAGATTACGTCTAGGTTTAGAACCAAGAATCATTATATAGGTGTAGCCTAGTAACAGCATCCAAGAAGAACCGAGTAATATAAAGTGTAACCTATATTAAGTTGATGAATAAGCCAACAATTTTAAAATTAACTAATCCATTTCGTTTCTTAGTATATATTTTCAAAACAAATTTCATTTTCAGATATATTTATGCCACACAAATTGAAAAACATTGATTCTGTCATATGAAACACACATATAACATATTTGGTTGAAATTCAGATCAATGTATAAAGACAGAGTACTCTCAGATATATCACATTAACATCCCACATGACTCAAACTATATTAACAAAGGAAAAAATAAAACCTTTAATAATACCACAGATTCAATAATTAATTAAATAATATATCGTTAGATATAAAAATCTACTAGATAATTATATAAAACATACTACTTTTTAACTTTATACTCTAAAAAGTAGGTTGGTATACTACTGAAAAAAAAATCTTTCCAAACATGGGTTCTTAATTTGAATAGTAATTTTAAACCTCCCCCTCTCAGTGTCCTATTTTTCCCTTAATATTACAAAGAAAAATTCATATCTCGTTATTATCATATTTGAAAAAAATATCTCGTCTCATATATTTGTAGGAAATAACATTTTTGACAAAAAAGGTTTCTTACAATTTTTTTGTAAACCTCACCATTTAAAAGTTATTGAAGGTTAGAGTTTGATTGTTTTCATGCAGATTTTTTTTTCTAATGGATTTTATAATAAAAAATAATATTATGATTTACGCACCTCACAGTTTCATAGGAAATTCACTGTTCTACAAATATGGTCTGTTATGATTAGTCGATTAAATTAACCGTTTTAAAGATATTCCTCGTTATTAACTATTATCTCATTTCTAATTATATTTCATCTTCTCATGGTTTTTACTCTTACCTATAAGGGACCAAACTTGATTTATCACAGTAACAAGTAGGATTACAGCTAATACGATTAAAGCAGCGAGATCTAGATACATTTTCTGGTACCAGGGGACCAGAATTGCAGGAGAACGTAGATGCGGCGCACCCCGTGTTCGTATGACATGTTCCACCCAATGCACTAACTCCACACCGGGACTTACCGGCCGGTCGTGATAAATTAGTGATAACTCCTTAGCTTTTGCCCTGTACCTGTTTGTAGAAAACAAAAATAATTTCATTTACATGCTTATTAGACGTTAAAAGTCATGACTTTCGCTAGTATTACTATATCATTATATTGCATCACCCTGTAAGAGATCTACTACAGGGCAAAATACTCTTCCTGATAGAAAGTATGGCCATAATCACCACTTCAGCGCAAGAAGTATTGGTAATTTCAAATTCAGAGAAATTGAGAGTTCAGTATTATTTCACATACAGTGAAATATTTCTCAATTTCAGGTTTCCTAATTATGCTTTTCTTCACCGTAAACCGTAGTGTTAGCAATTGAAATTAATAAATGAACGAAAAATCTGGACAAGTCGTCGTATGTAAGGTTCAAAGATACATACATCAAATTGTTATTCGACCGGTGAAACCAGTCGATCACTACGACATCTTACTATACGACTACCTCAAAATGCAACGTTGTAACACAACTTTGAAAGCATTTACAAAAGAAATAATTAAAAATGTGTCTAACCTAGAATCTGTCACTATATCCTGTATTGCAGCTTCTAATTCTGCAGCCATTGCATAAGATAGATCTACACGTTTCGCAAAACCTTTATTAACAGCTCTGTCTACATTGATGAACTGGTCAGCGAAAACCGGAATACCGATTATTGGTACCCCAAAATGTACTGCCTCTGTAGTCGACAATAAGCCACCGTGAGTGATGAAAACGAGACATTGCGGATGAGCTGAAAGCAAATAACTTTTTTAATACAAAGTCCTTAATATATGGTATTTTTCTGGTCCTAGAAACATTATAAAAAATAAATATTATAAAGAAATATAATAATATTTATTTTTTATATACAAAACTTACATAAAATGCTTGGTTGAGGAGCCCACTTCACAACATGAACGTTTTTCGGCAAGTCATTGAATTCTTCCTCAAATTTCCACAACACTGTTTGCTTGAGTGCACTAAAAACTTTCAAAATATCCTTCTTCAGCTTATCCGGCATATCTTTGCTTTTCAAGTTGGAACCCATACTGAAATATATAACTCCGTTCGGCGCATTGTCGAATAACTTCTGTAGATCCTATAATAAAGCCAGAGTTTATTTACATTATATGATCTTCCAAAAAACAAACTGCTCAAAATTAGTAATGTTACAAAAGGTTACAAAAGACTTCAATTACACGATATCTTTAATTTATACCTCATATGTAGCCAAAATGTTTCATCAGACACCTAACGGAATAGTTTTCAAGCAATGTATGATCCTAAGATTAATTAATTTCAGTCTTTCATTTAATACATAACAGAATTTTAATAAACGCTTAGCTAAAAATCTTTAAAAATGATCAAGTGGTTAGGCAATGATCTCATCTTCTTCAATCTAGATAATGAAAATCAAAGTAGAATAAAATACAAACCTCAGGCAAAGGTTTTACGTTATGATCAATGTGATATCCACCAACCGGTTTATAGTTCTGCGGTATCCTGGTTGCTTGACCTAAAGACACATGAGAGTTGCCTAATATCAACGAACCGTTATACTTCACTTCATCGAAAGTAGGTGGTTGTCTTCCTCTATGTCTTATAATTGATGCTATCAATCTTTCGTAATCTTCTCTTACTACACTATTGATATACCTAAAAATTACAAAAGCTGATTTACGTCACAACTAAGAATACAAGAACAATTTACATAACAACAAAAGAATGTACCGTGCTGGCAGAATAAATGTGTATTTGAGATATGATGTAGAAGATTAGATAGTTTTTCTTAAGACATTCATCCACTAGCTCTGAAGAATTTTCTATATTCCTTGTACAGGCTCCAGTACGATTCAATTTGCTAATTCTATCGTTTCGTCATAATCGTCAATACAGTGATTTTTATTTGCATATGTAATTAATGAAAAGTCTTTTCAAATGTTAGGTATTCATAAATTCGACAATGGATTGCACGTGTCCTTGCATTGACTAAATAGTATATTGTTAACAGACTTTAAACTAGTTTCCTATTGTTGTCTACTTTAAAACTAATAATAATTTAAATTGTATTGCGAAGTTCTTGACTTACATATACATATAGTAATTCGCTTTTATTTGTGACCACAGTTCCTCGACACGTTTTAAGAAATTAAGCGGCGGAGTGTTTGCGCTCATTGCATCCGTATTGTAGGCTGGGTTCAGTCCTTCGTCAATTAGACGCATAACTTGCCAGTGTGGTTCTGTACTGCCTAACCAAATGAGCGGAGCGTCAAACAACGCAGCATAACTAGAATATATAGTACAAGGTTAAAAATTAAAATATTTAACAATAGCGGGGTCGGTGGATGTTATCCCACCATTATCATCATTACCCTTATCCCACCTAATTAGGGTTGGCATAACCTGTTTTCTTTTTCCACTCTCTCCTGTCTGTCTCATATCAGTATTCACACTTTTTACGCACATTTCATTTTTCATACAATCCATCCACACCTTTTTCGGTCTTCCTCTATTGTATTTCCAGCCACCATCATACTCAACACTTTTCTAATCATATGGTTTTCATCTCTCCTCATGACATGCCCATACCATGCTACCTTACTCCTGAGCTTCTCTGTCACTGATGTTATTTTCAAACTTTTTCTGATATACTCATTACTCATAGTCACACCATACATCCACCTTAACATTCGCATCTCTGCCACATGTCATTTTCTCTCATCCATCTCTTTCGTAGCCCAGCACTCAGGTGCATACAGCATGACCGGTCTTATCATAGTTTTATAAACTTTCCCCTTAAATTTCAAAGGCATTCGTGGGTCACAAGCTGTGAATGCTATCTCACCCTGATAATAAAAAACCATACTCATGAATCATTTTATCTAAATGTTAAAACCTCATGAGAATACGTTTAGTAGTTTTTAAGTTTATCACGAACATACAGACAGATGTGACAGAGGCCTTTGTTTTATAATACGTATTGATTATTTTTGTAATAATCCAATTAACGAACACCGGCGTGTACCAGCGAATTTTAAAGGAATTCATTTCTATCTGCTAGTATAAATTGACGGTGAAGGAAAATATCGTGAGGAAGCCCGAAATTAAGAAATGCTCTTATAGTACGTATATGTTGAAAAATATAGAACAGCTTTTCGGAATTTGAAATCGCTAACGTCGTGGGATGGCTTCGGGAAGAGGTCAATTGCCTAACAGTGGGTATCTTAGAGGCTAATAATGATGATCCCTATTAAAGAATAAGATTTTCACCAAATGTTTATATTAATGGTGTATTTAGTTACTTTTGAGAGACAAATCAAATTTCGCCTATTTAGGAAATTCCAACGACAGCCTAGTTTAATTTATTTTTTTCGAAATGACTACGCTATTGACCTAGCAAGGTCTTAACAGCTTCACCGGACTACTAAGGCGAGCGCTTAAGGCTCTCAGCCGACTTTATTTTGGCAACCAGCTCAAGGGTGCACGGCACACCTGGGCTTGGCTGTTGCCTGTTGCATGCAAAATCGCGACCTATCTTAGCTAATCTAGCTAACTATTCATATATGTATGTGTTGTTGAAACGTTTATGTGTACCAAGCATACACGCCTCAACAACTCCTCCATATATTTATTATCGGAAAATTGAGTTTTTCAGTTCGATAAGGGAAAAAAAAGTAAACCCTTCCACTTTCATGTGTAAGCGTGTAGGCGTGCACGTGTGTGGGGGTAATCGTGTAGTGTTGTAGCGGTGATGTATACTTGTGTGTCACCGTACCGCGCAAGCAATGCACTCAAGGGCTCCCTACCGAGGGATCGAACCTAGGCTTGAGCCACTGCCGTCGGAGGCCTAATCGGGTAGTTTTAATATGAAGTTATTATAAGACATTATAATAAAAACGTACCTAGCAGAAATTTCGGCGAGCAGCCACTCAACAATAACAACATCAAACTTTTCTGTTGGATCATGTAGAAGTTTTTGCACGTTTGGATTTTCCATAGTCTTCACATTTAATTGATTCATCATAAATGAAGCATCAAGGTAATTCAATTCGAATGTTTTTTCCATGTACCTCTTAATATTCAAGACGTCCTCTGTTGATTATAAAATACTACGTGAGTTTTGTTTCTATTCTTTTGTTTGGATTTAAAATGTAATTTGGGATTAGTATAGGTTCTGTATGTAACAAATATTTGTGTGTTTATGGATCGTCTTACCATAAACAAACTTACTTTGGGAAAGGAGAATAACTGTCATAATATTTAAACCCACATTCCTAATATATCGCTTATTCGTTAATTCAGATTAGTACCTTCGTAATTATAATTTCTTTAACGCTCATAATGCATCTTCATAGATTTAAATAACTTTACTAACAGGTTCTCTTAGGCGAAAATGTTTTAGACGGTGAAAATGTATTAACGTATATAGCAAATATGACGTAGGTAGAAATATCTAATAACTTCAAGAGTTAAACAAAAGAAAGACCAAAAGAGCCTGGAATAATGATGTTAAAATTAAATACAATGGAACATTACGAACAGACGAAGACGGCAAAATCTTGGTAAAATTTAACACGACTGGATGCTGTTTTACCAACCCTCAGCAAATAAATATTGATGGTACGTGCATAAACCAAACGGTTACATATTTTATCCATATACATTCATTTGGCAATAGCTTTCAATAGATGCACTAGGTGTAGTGATAGAAGTACTTAAAGGCGATGATCGTGATTATTTAGTTAACGCCGGCTAGACACAAATAAGTAGACCCTTAATAGTATTGACGTCAGAAAGGCGTCTGTTTGTAAAACATAAGCCGAATCTCAATTCACAACATGAAACAAGAAAATTTATGGTGCCAAGTTTATTTAGATGGAGCAAAGGTAAGGAGAAATAGATTCTTGGATAATCTCTAAAGTAACCAAAGGCAAACTACGCAGACTTGACATTGTTGCATTTAGTGTTATTACAAAACCAGTAATTAAAATACACTTACTAGGGAATACATCGAAATTGGTGCTTACATCAACTTGTCGAAGCTTTGGATCGGTGTTCTTTTCAACAAAGGGAGTGATGTATGTCACCTGAAAGTATTTAAGCGTTACATTTCAGCGATACAACATCGGTATTTTTATAAAAATGGTTGCGCTTTGGAATAAAGAATCACGTAACTGGAGAGTACAAAAATTAACTCCATGACTTGATTACCAACACGATATGAAAGATTATTTAACCTTAGTTCCAATAGGCTGTAACCAAATTTAATACTTAAATTATACAAAATTCATTATAAAAAGTGAATGCTACTCACTCACCTCATGACCTGCTTTCAACAAGAGCTTAACTATCCCATATCCAAGGATGCTGTGGCTACGTCCCGGTTGTGGAAATACTACCAAAATTTTATACGCATCACACGAACAAGATATCGCCAGACATACTAGTATAAAAAGCTTAAACATTTTCTGAAAAGATTGAGTTTTCCTGTTAACAGAATATGATGTTCTTTATACTTGTAGCTAGCATCCCCAAATTGAAAATCTGTCACCAAGTATTTATTTATGTATCCAAAGGTACATTATTATGTACACCCTAATCAAGTCCAAAATAATGTCATCCAGGCGAATACAGTATTATCCCTAGCTAAACCTTACTTAGTACAACAACAAGAATGTACTACTGAATTCCTAAAACGACTTTTAAAAAAATACAATTTATATTTTTTTCTTTTATATATTATAGAAAATGATTTTTAATTAAGTTTTTTTGATTTATTTCTGTTGAATATATAATGTACATCAAATTATCCTTTACAGCATGTGATTCCAATGAACATTTTACTTTTATTTATTTAAAACTAGCGACCCGTCCCGGCTTCACACGGGTTCAATGTAAATATCCATTTTAATGAAATACTATTAAGGGCAGTTTTGATTTACATAACAACTAACATATGTAATGTATTGATTTGTATAAGGAGTAACTGTATTGTATAAAATAGCTTGGAAAATAATACACAATTATTTTCGTATAAAGGTAAAAATGGTTACTTTGGGTTATCCTTTAGAGATGAATATATACCAAAGCTGACTTTTATATTGATCTTATTCCATAGTACATTAATTTGATCTATCTCGTAAGGTTTTGCCAGCGTTTGCGACTTAAGCGCACAAAAATGCTTATTTCTATGTGACATTACAAATCTTTGAATTTATCGGCTTTTCTGTACAATAATATGTATCTAATGTAGACAACAAAAACAATCAGTCGAACTAAAACTGAAATTTACTTTGGTATTTTTTCTCAACCTTTTTACATCAGACCTATAAAATATTCTACTGTAAATTACCACAGACTCCATAATTTAGAAAAAAATATCTTGTTACAATAATTACAACAATCGTCGTCCACTGAAGCGTGCTGTGTGGCCTTGACTTATCTGTACGTTTCCATTAAGTACACAATCACAAGTCACCTGTCTGTGTTTTGGTAATTTTAAATTATTCTACACAACGCATAGAATAGATACTATAACACAATCCTAGTAGATCGTGGAACTCAGTTAATGTAAAAGTTTGGCTCTGGCTGGAAATCAAATCGAACATTAATACACCCAAAATAGGATCATCTACAATCTTCTTCTACACATATAATAATAATGTAAATCACACGTCTGTACTTTTTCGATTTTCGGGAAAAAAATTTTTGCTCTTGTCTAAGGAATAGTAATAGAACACATTCTAATCATTTTTACTTGTCTGTCCGTTTGTATTAACATGCATCACTGCTAAAGTACTAGATTCACAATAAATGCTCCGCATGAAAATCGTAAAGCATGTATATCCTCGGGAGTAACTTAATATTTGTTTCATTAAAATCTGTCCACTCTATTAAAAGTTGTTTTAATGACGACGCGGCGTAAATACGAGAGATAAGTAGACAAGTAAATGGGCATTCAGATAACTTTATTAATCAATATTTTTACATAGCCTTCCACGCCGAGGAAGTCGCGGGCCCAGCTATATTATATACAAGTTCAATTTATTTAACAAAACTTTAGTCGATCAAAACACTGGTGTTACAAAATCTGCTTAAAACAAAAGAGATAAAGTTATATTTTGTAAAACTAGATATAATTTTCGACTATATATTCACTCTATACACACATATATATATCAGTATAAATACCTACAAATAACATACATTTTAATTTTAAAAAATCACTAGTTGATACCCGCCCGCTTCGTTACGCGCGTCTTTTCTTACTGGCGGTAAAGAATTTATACAAGAGTGAATTTAAAAAAAATTGCAAGGGGTCAATTTAATTTAAAAAAATCCTCACTTGATAGTCATAAACCTCTCCCGATAGGTTAAGCCATTTTGTTGTGATTAAGCCTCAAAGAAACTGTATTATTATTATATAAAATTATTTATAAATTATAAAAAAAAAAAATTAGAAAAACAAACATGATAATTGAATTTCTGATATGAGTATAAGGATATTATATAAATATATAAATTACTCACTGATTTGTTGCTTTTCCTTATAACTGAACTAAATATGTAACAAATATCACATCCTAGCAGAACTACTCGACACAATGTTAATTGATACACTGTAGGATGTTGCGTTTCTCTTAAATAAATCTTCGTGTATTGTCAATTTTGCTTCGTCATTATGATTATTCAAATCATCATTCGTTATTCAACCTTGACGGTGTAAATAATTATTAAAATAGCCAAACGTCTATCGAGTTCAATTTTATACGTACCGTTACATAATCGATTGTCATAGTGACTGTTGATTTGAGTATTTATAAAGTTACGACGTGCGTGTACTTCCTAATTCATCTGATCTTTGGCTTGATTGATCGTCAGAATATGTATTAGCTATAAACGGCACCATACTTGGAGTTTAGATTATTTTCGAACAAAAACTTTAATTTTTCAATACATTTTATTTTCTCAGTACAAAAAAGATATATGATCCCAAATTTACAGATACCCAACATAAAGCAAAATAAAGTATATACTTACAAAATAACGTAACTACTTACCGAATTCGCAGATAATCTATACTAATATTAAACATGCGAAGCTAGGACGGATAAGTAGTATAAATGAGATTAAAATGTTTATTGTTTATCCGCGCTAATCCTCGAAATGATAGAACCGAATTTAATGAGGTTTTTATTGTTTAGACTTTTTCTAGTGAAGTGGTAAAATAATTCTAACTAATATTATGGTTTTTTTGGCGGGATTTCAGTCTGTCATGTAATGATTTTATATTTTAACAGAAATTTAAAAATTAAAAATAACGCCGTTAGCCTATTATATATTATAGATCTGTAGGAAGACGTTGAATTTGAATCGCACTATGCTAATTATCCGGTAATAGTCAGTAATTATCGTGTTCGGATAGATGAAATCTCTTTAAATTACTTTAATTCTGATACTAACACAAAATACTTGACTGAGGAGCCCATTTTAAAATATGTACGTTTTTAGGAACATTTGGAAAATCTTCCTCAAATTTCCATATAACTGCTTGCTTAAGTTCACCGAACACCTTCAATAGCCCACTTCTGATATCATCCGGCCAATCTTTACATTTTAAATTTGAACCCATGCTGAAATATATCACTCCGTCTCTAGCACTGTCCATAATCTTCTTTAAATCCTGCAATAAAATTGTTCTTAGATAACGTTCTACAACGAAATAAGTCTATCGCATAAGTTGCGACATCATAGTGAAAATTACAGTAATTATGTTAATAGATTAAGATTAACGACTTCTTATTTTTACCGTTTTAATATGAGGAATAATTTGTCGATTAGACCCACCTATCCTACCCTTCCTTCTCCCCCCAACACAGGCTGGCAACGCACTTGCGACTCTATGGACGCAAGTGTCTATGGACGGTGGTGATCACTTAATATCAGGTGATCCATCTGTTCGTTTGCCTCCTATGATATAAAAAAATGAAGATTGGTTTAGGAGAAATCACTCTTTGTGTTTTTCCTCAGTTACTAAATTGAGACATCGTTCTGGTATCGCATTACTTATATCCGGAAGGTCTAAACAAGTACGAGCTATACAACTCAGGCGATTGAGCCGAACGCAAAGAACAAAACGGCTCTGCCTATTAGTTTGGACGCCTTGATTTTGAAAATAATTGGATTCCCGTTGGTTTCATATACGTAGCTTCAACTACTGACCTTTTATTTACTTACGCAAAAGTAACAAATGCTACGGAGTATGCTCCTCATATAAAACTGTAGGTGGTAGAGCCACGCTGAAGCTATTACTGGCTTCAGCATGAATAGGTCAACTCGTCCGGGGTAATACCACCCTCTCACAGAAAACCGACGTGAAGTAACAGTGTTTGCATTGTTGCGTTTCCTTCAGTCAGTGAGAGCGCCGGATGCCCACCTCTCCTCATCTTCATCCTCTCCTATTCCCTTCCTCCCCGCCCCTCAACACAGGTTGGCATCGCACTTGCGACTCGCCTGGTGTTGCAAGTGTTTATAGATGGTGGTGATTACTTAACATCAGGTGACCCACCTATTCTCCTAGTCTCCTATGATATAAAAAAAGTAAATCTGCATGGAATATTTTTTATTGCTTACATTTGCTCACATTATATCTAAGAATGTAAGTATTACGCTCCCATTTGAATGATCTTTTGTTATTGTAATAATTATGGACCTTATACACTATTTTACTTGAGGCACCAGGATAGCTGACACATATGTTATTCACTTTTATTTAAGCAGTAACAGTTGATAACGAAATGTATATTAAACTTAACGGAGCTATAAAATTGTTCTTTATTACATTTTGCCTTTGATGGTGTTTCACTTATATACAAAGTATATTTCATCTTTTAAATATTGTATTTTAAAAAATCCAATTTAGAACCACTTAATATTTATTTATATACCTCAAGTAATGTTTTCACGTTTTCCTCGATATGATACCCGCCAATGGGTTTGTAGTTTAGCGGTAACCTCGTAGCTTCACCCATCGAGACATGTGCATTACCCAAAACCAGTGAAACATTATATCTCATTTCGTCAATAGTCGGTGACTTTCTTCCTTTTTTCAATAATATTGGAACTATCACTCTATTTCATACATCTTTTTGCTGGGCATCACCGTATCTAAAAAAATACTAATTTTATGACGTAAATATCTTCTGGAATTACTGTTGCTGGATATTCTCTAAAACTTTATAAAATGTATTTATGTTCATTTGACATCAGGTTTTACAGTCAAATAGATTATTATTTAATTCATGATATCCCATTAGCCATAATTCAACTATTAATATTATGCCAATTATGGGATCAATTTATTCGCAAAACTCTATTAGATTCAATAGTGATACAACAATAGTTAAATTAATAAGTAATATAAATTTAATTAATATAAATATCTGTGAATTCATAATAAGTACACAAAACAAAACGCTTACACGCTTTGATGATATATAAAAAACGCTTGTAATAATAGTTCTTCTACACGTTGGACGAATGTCAATGGAGTGGCATTGCTAGAGATTATTCCAATGCTATAATAATTCATCAATTAACCTTAAGATCATCGAGTGTTGTTCTGTGGTAGAAACTCAAATAAGTGACGCATCGAAGACTGGTGCATACCTAGGATAATACAATGACAAACTAACTCTGAGAAGACCAAATAATACGAATGAGAAACGTTTGCATAGGTATCTCATGGCATTTTAAATACCTGTTAGAATTAATTGGATATACAAAACGATAACTAGTAGACAAAACCAAGGCTCAATAAAAAGAATGTGGTGTCGTGGGTCACCAGGTAGGAACGAAGTTCCTTCGGCTAATGTAGAATCGACACAATTTGCAAAAAAAATCGTGCTCAATTTTATGTATTCGTAATTCAAATTATCAATTAAAATAACAAAATATGTCTCTTTATTTTTGTTTGACAACAGAAAATTACATAGAAATAGAAATAATCACAAAAAAGGAGAAAGAGAAAGGTATTATACACTACTCGCTTGTGTATAAGACTGTCGCGCCTGCGCATGTCTCATTTAACGGTTTTATTCCACGCACTTATCGTTACGGTTTTACTATCACATTTTTTTCAGTTCGGTCGCGCAGCAAAATCCCTATCTCCTCCAAGCCTTTTTTTTTTTTGTTAAAGGGGGGAAAACCCATCATGGATACCCTCGCACTGCCGGGGGACAGTGGGAGGGTAATGTGAGACTCTTACTCACTAAAAACCCCCCTGCCGCTCTGCGCATGTATGGGACCAGGATTAAGGGATAGCAATGAGCATATACTCCTCTGACCTAGTCACGCGCTTGGGTCCCTGTAGGTGTTGGAAACAGGGAAACCCACACCTCGAGAGAGGAAAGTCCTCCCTCCTGCTTCGAGTTGAAGCGGCGGCCGAAAAACCGTGCTTCTCGTCACGGGCCTTCAGTCTACAGCAACGGACACCCCCGCATCTGCCGCCTGAAGGCTAATTAGGGAGGCATTCGGTGAGGTGCGTTGGCGCCTCTCCTCCGCCCGCGGCCGACTCTCCTGCGTCGTATTGCCGGGGCATCCGCCTGCCTTTCCCTGCGCCTTCTTCTTTTTGCTGGAGGACAGTTTCACAGAAAGCGAGCACAGCACTCCATGACCTCTCACTATCGGTCATGGACTCCTCCAAGCCTGCCGTTAGGAACTTTGTTCCAATAATATAATTCGAGCAAAATAAAGGCGTAATAGAGAACTCTTCTCACAATATCTGTATTTTTACTGGAAACTGTTAGTTAGTTTCTTCTATCGTATTTTTCAATTTTACGATGTGTAAGATTAAGGATGGTAAATACAATGTAAGTATTGACTATAAGTTAAATTAATCAATCGCTCTTTTTTTTCATTAAGGATGAGGACGCCAACTGATGGGCAGTCATTAGATCTTCAAGAAACTTTTGTGTATGCTGAAATGAGAGCAGAAACTGACGAAGGATTATAGACATCTCGATGGTAGTCGTTTTATTATTGCAGTGGGCTTACGATCTGGTAAAGTGCCAAAACGTTGATAAAATTTACTGCAAAATAATTTCCTAGTGTTCATAAATACAGTACACATAATATTAATTCAGTTTTACTTATGTTTTGTTACGATGCGAACTCGATTCAATAGATGGCTCATAATTCATTAGGATGCCATAGAATGTGGTTCTAAAAATAACCAGTCTCGAACCTTAATTAGTAATGACGTCAGGATTCCGAAGGTTTCTACTCTTCTCTATTAAAAGATATATAAAGCGCGCCTTGGTGCAACAGATACAATTCTATTATAGACATTAAACCACATATGAAGAAGAACAAAAAAGCTATTTTCAAGAGGT
The DNA here is from genome assembly GCA_014332785.1 of Antheraea mylitta. Taxonomy (NCBI): domain Eukaryota; kingdom Metazoa; phylum Arthropoda; class Insecta; order Lepidoptera; family Saturniidae; genus Antheraea; species Antheraea mylitta. The sequence continues at coordinate 1,885,255 of JACEII010000023.1, forward strand.
CGATGACTACAGTATTATAAAATATGAGTTGGAATGTATTTATTGTAGATGGTAGAGCCATGGTGAAGCTATTACTGGTTTCAGCATGAATCGGTCGGCTCGCCCGGTAGTACCGCCATGTCACAGAATACCGACGTGAAGTTGTTACTTTGAAAGTGCTTGCATTGTTGCTTTAGGTCAGTGAGAGCGCTGGATACCCGTCTGCCTTTCCCCCTCCCCCTTTCCCTTTCCCTCCCCATAACCCTCCTTTTCCCCTCATACACAGGCTGGCAACGCACTTGCGACTCCTCTAGTGCCACTAGAGCTTATGAACGGTGGTGATCACTTAACCTCAGGTAGCCAGTCTATTCGTTTGCCTACAATGATGTAAAATAAAATGTAATAGTGACTGTTTAATTTTTATCTATGTATAAATATAAAATAACATTCTTCTGGCGGAAACGACATTTTATAAATTTACAAGCATAACATTATATTACATATAATAAATGTTTACTTACAAAGCTCCTGTTTCCGTGAAAAGCCATTCTGCTATAACTAAATAGAATTTTGATTCCGGATCCATCATCAGTTTTTGAGCTGTTTCATATTCAAGCGCTTTCACGTGTATGTATATTCTGCGTTGCAGATACCATTAAGTCGAGATTCACACTTATCTCTTTGTCTAGTATGGACTTCAAACTAAGCATTTTTGCTATAAACCAGTAATAGTAATTTACTTATATAATAAATTGGTAAACTAATTTATTAAATATCTTATTATATAATTACTTATTATTAAAAATATTTTTCTTTCACTCGCCTCAAATTTTTTCGTCCATCTATCGCATGTCGCATTACAGCCGGCATTACATTAATAATCTTTGTAACATAATGTGTAATAGATTGCAAGTACAATTTAATTTTGTGTATAATAATAATATTACACTATACTACCGCTGATATCAATCTGATTTAAATTTGGATTCGTAACGTCTTCTATAAATGGTGTGATGTATGTGATCCGATAAATGAGAAGATTATAAGCATCGATTTTAAGAACTTTTAAAGTCAGTTGTATATAGGTCTATATGCTACAATTTACACTAAATACCGTGTTTTATATTTTTTTATTTAGGGATTTAGGTCCACAAAGAACATGTCAGTCCCATCGTATGTTTTTTATATCATAGAAGGCAAACGAACAGGTAGGTCACCTGATAGTTAGTGATCGCCACCGTCCATAGACACTTGCAACACCAGGGGAGCCGCAAGTGCGTTGCCAGCCTGTGTTTAGGAAGGGAGGGCGGGAGGAGGAAGGAAAGAGGAGAGGGGAAAGGTGAGGAGAGGTGAGCATCCGGCACTTTCACTGACCGAACGAAACGAAACAATGCAAGCACTGTTCACGCGGGTGTTTCTGGGATCGAGTGGTACTATTCCGGTCGAGCCTACCCATTCACGCTGAAGCCAGTAATAGCTTCAGCGTGGCTATACCACCTACGGTATGTGAACTAGAAAGCGGTTTGCCACTTCAAAGCATAAAAAATTACTGTTTTTCGTCAAAAGGAGTTTGTATCATCACTTTTCTTAATTTCCGGTATACATGTAAGCGTTTGTGAATCATGCAATTTTAATTATACGACTCACAAACGAATATACCTATATGAATAGCTTAGAATAGTTTAGCTAGGTCAGATACGGAAATTCGGTAACAATCCAAGCCGAGGTGTGCCGTGCTAACCTAAACAGAATCTGTTGAGCACCTTAAGCACTCGCCTTAATAGTCCGGCGAAGCTGTAAAGACCTTTAAAGGCCAATAGCGTAGTCAGTTCGATAAAACAAAATCACTTTTCATGTCTCATTTTCTATTACACATAACATAATCGGTATGTTTTTTTTTTATAATACACTGTGTGAAGCTTGACCTCAGTCACACCTGATGGAAAGTAAAGGCGAGGTCTAGGATGTAACGCGTTCATCCAGTAATAGCACATTCACATTCATTCTTTTGAAGATTACTTCGTCATACACCTCAGGAAAAACAGACGGAGGCAGCGCATTCCATTTCTTCGCGGTTCTCCTAATAAATGACGATTCAAAACACTTCGTCCAGATGAATGGTATATCAACTACGAACGAATGAAGGCCCGCATGGCATCTGGTAGTCCTGAGATGTAATGGAGTCGGTGGAATTAGTTGGTGCAGATCTTATGCACATTCTTCAAAGTGTAACCGAAAAAAACTACAAGACAAGCAACTCTACGCCGATGTTCCAGTGATTACAGTTTGGCTGCTAACAGTGATTCGTTACCGATGAGTAATAACTTTCTATAACCGGTCAGTGTTGGTATAAGAGTGATAACATGTGTGATGTGTATTTTAACTGAGCCTAAGATTTCCTAGAGACATTGCAATCCAAGGGTAAATTATATAGGCACTATGTAAATATAATTATATGACATATAGGCACATGTTTATATTAGTATTTAGAACTCAAAAGATGTCAAAATATTGTCTTCTAATCAATACGAACAGTCTTAATATATAGTATAGGATTAATATTAAGGTCGCTAAGTCAGTCAGTTTCTCTTTTAATAGTGTATATTAAATCATTGTAATTTGTATTCATTCGTCAATACAACTTGCAGTCGACAACACGCTACTTTATTTTACTCTACCAGATTAGGCCCCCCTCGGCAGCGGCTCAAGCCTAAGTCCGTACCCTCGGCGTGGAGCTTTTGAGTACGCTGCTCACGCGATACAGTGACATAAAACCTTATATCACTTCTACTATATCACACACATCACCTATACACATGTGCACGCCTACACGCTTACACGCTGTTTGTTCTTTTTCAAAGAAATAAATGACAAAGAGGTCTAGCTTTATTTTTCCCTATCCTATCCTATATAGTTTAAAGGAATTTTTCGGTCCGAGCCGAGGTGGGCCATGCACCCTTGAGTTAGTCGCCCAAATATCCCAAATCGGCTGAGTGCCTTCAGCGCTCGCCTCAGTAGTTCAGTGAAGTTGTAAAGACCTTTCCAGGTCAACAGCGTTTTCAATTCGAAAAAAAAAATGTATTCCTTGCATACAAAATTAAACCTTATTACAACCGACAATAGTCATTTTATTCGACCAATCCTGATGTATACATTATCAATTTGTAGACTGATTTCTCATAAATGTTATAGTTTTTCTCTTATTTTGCATATTGATTAGGTCTCATAAAAACGATTGTTGACAATCCTCATGTCCTACTTTTAGCAAATGCTTAACTATCCCGAAACCGAGGATGCTGTGACTCTTACCAGGTAATGGAAATACAACCAATATTTTGTAAGAATCACACAAAGCCGCCATCAGTAAGATGGCACAAATAATTGAAAAAACCTTTAACATTGTCTGAAAAACAAAATTAAAATATAATCATATAATAACATAATATAGGTCTAGTTTCTACCAACACGCAAGATAATACCATCGGTGTAATTAGCCATTGACATTGTTCAAGAAGTTTAAATGGGTAAGGTAAAATCTTTGGAATTGCACCGTATTAGTTTAATTTTTCTGTTTACTTTATGAAAACATTTTCTGGTAACACGTTATTATAAATTCTTTGTATGAGTATATCGTCAGACTATAACGTATTTCTTTCCTGTTTACGCCTCATTCTGAATAGTTCTATGTAGAAGGAGCACACGCATTTACCAAAGGATAAACGGTATCAATCAATCAATACATATAATAATAACAATGCAATTATTGTGTTAACAAGCCGAGCTTGATTACGCAGAAAATTCTTGTTAACTCTTGTGCGGTTGATATGTTTTTGTTACAATCTAATAGCTAGTATTTTTACCCCTAAGATACAGGCTCTGACATGTTCAAATTATGGACACTATCAACTGACTGTGAAGAAAAACATCTTGATAAAAACCTCATCCTGAAAAATATGTTTTTTTTTATGTCATATAGGAGGCAAACGGACAGGCGGCTTACGTGATGTTAAGTGATTACCGCCGTCCACAGACACCAGCAACATCAGAAGAGTTGCAAGTGTGTTACCAACCTGTGTTTTGAGGAATGGAGGAATGGGGTAAGGAAGAGAAGAGGGAAGTGGAAGGAAGAGGGGAAGGTGGAAGTAGGCCTCCGGCACTCTTACTGACCGAACGAAACGCAATAACGCAACCGCTGTTACTTCACGTTGGTTTTCAGTGAGAGGGTGGTACTACCCCGGACGAGCCGACCCATTCATGTTGAAACCAGTTATAGCTGCAACATGGGTTTACCACCTATAAAATATTCTATTCTATTCTATTCTAGTAGTACCACTATATGGATTGGACTAAATTTCTTGGAGTTTTAAATTCTGAATACATTGTGGGCTGGCGTGGTGATTATGGCGATACCCTCCTTCGGGGAAAAGCCAATGTCCCTGCAATGGGTATCTTACATGTTGATGCGATGATGATAACTAAGTCAATAAAAATATATTTACTTACATTATTTACCAAAGTTTTTTTTGCAAAAAGATTCACTTTTGCAATAATTTATGCGTTAATTTAATATCAAAATAACTGTAAGAATAGTTTTAATCACTCTAATATAATAAGAAAGTAAGTATTAAAACTAATACGACTCACGACTGAATTCAGACGGAGACTTTAGATAACGTTATATGCATAGCGTTGATGGATTACTATAATATACTTGACACATGTGATGAAATTTACTATCACATAACGTAACACACTTGGCTAGGTACAGTATTTTATGGAACGATAAAGCAATCATATCTGGATGATAGTACTCGTAGACTTTGTTATTCAAAGGAAAATGACGTAAAATGATGCAGACTACTGGGGCAGCAATCAATATGGCGACACCTCTCGGCCTCGTACGTCACCGGCCCACGGTTAGGCGGGGTGAGGTGGAATGGGCTAAGGTGAGACGAGACGACGTTTCCCGACTATGGGCGGGCGTAGAAATCTCGAAGGTGGTAGAGAAAGCACCGGTAGCCCGCCTCGGTGACGACAGTCGGATGCCGGTGTCGATGTCCTGAAGTGGCCTTGATGATGTGCAATAATGCACGAGCCAATCGACTAAGGTGGTAGCTTTTGAAGCGGAAGTCGGGGTGATCGCAAGAAAACACCGTGGTTAATGTATAACGAACGCGTCCCCAAGCCAAAATAGCACTACTGTCGAAGATCAATGAATAATACTACTGCATGCTCGTACCACTCAATATTATTTCAATTAGATGTGCAATCAGACTACTCAATGTTGTCGCAAAGGACGGTGTGATCAGACTACACGTTATCGCAATGGACTGTGCGATAAGACTACATCCCAGTACTTTTTTTTTCGAACTGGCTACACTATTGACCTAGCAAGGTCTTAACAGCTTCACAGAACTACTAAGGCGAGCGCTTAAGGCACTCAGCCGATTTATTTTTGGCAACTAGCTCAAGGGTGCGCGGCACACCTCGGCTTGGCTGTTGCCAAGTGTTGTAAAGTTATAAAGAAATGACGAATAAAGGGATAAAGGACTACGTAAATAAATAGATAAACTAATGAGTAAACAAATAAATACACCAAGAAATAACCAAAGCAATAAATAAATACAAAGGAAAGGTCTCACTCAATTTCAGGAAAAAGAACGCAGGTGTTACATAGATACGTAGCTCGGGTGTGTGGTGCACGTGTGCGCTACGTCAGCCGGATCGGCACTTCACGTCGAAAACCGAACACTCACAAAGTAATAGCGAAGGCTATACTGTATACACTGTATCACAATAATCGCGAAATCGAAATATCGCTCCGAGCGCACGGACTCCACCATATCCCAGTACCCCGCCGACCGTGCTTATAAGCAAAATCTGTCGGTGGCGATACCGTTACGCCGCGCGACTATATGTTTCGTGTCTGTTGGCTTGGTTTTGCGTGTTTCTATTTAGTTATCTATATTTGTACACATATTTTAATAAGCCTATAATATATATTTCTTATGATCTATTTGTATATAATATATACGCTAGAATTTATATCTTATACGTATCTTACATGTATATCTTAACATGTGTTAGTTTAAGTAACAACCAGTGCTTAAGTAGGTGAAGTTCAATTAACCGCAGAGATTTCTACGATTCGTCAAACATAGCGTGCTCACGCTCACGTTCGCGTAACTACAGATCACGCCACCGTGGTCTGGCAATCAATTTCGTTTCTTTACACTCACCGCGGCCTACCTTAGCAAAAACTCATACATAGATCGCATACGCATTTTCTTTTCAATTCGATTCAAGTTTAACCTTGAACCTGATTTTTGGATTTATTCGTCATCTATTTCAGCTAAAACTTTCTTGTCCTTTCTTCCTTTCTTGTGTTGAAAAAAGTTTCCGAGTTTGATAATTTCAAACTAAAAAAAATAGTGCGTGGCGTCCCTCCGCGTGAAAGAAGCGAAACTTCGTAACGTGGAAATGAAAATAGGAAGGGGTAGAGATTGGTATAAATAAATAAATATATATATATAAACAGATACACTACGCTTTTTTTTTTCGAAATGTCTACGCTATTGACCCAGCAAGGTCTCAACAGCTTCATCGGACTACTAAGGCGAGCGCTTAAGGCACTCAGCCGATTTCATTATGGCAACCAGCTCAAGGGTGCACGGCACACCTCGGCTTGGCTGTTGCCTGTTGCATGCAAAATCGCGACCTATCTCAGCTAACCTAGCTAACTATTCATATGTGTATGAGTTGTTGAAACGTATATGTGTACCAAGCATACACGCCTCAACAACTCCTCCATATATTTATTATCGGAAAATTGAGAGTTTTCAGTTCGATAAGGGAAAAAAGTAAACCCTTCCACTTTCATGTGTAAGCGTGTAGGCGTGCACGTGTGTGGGGGTGATCGTGTAGTGTTGTAGCAGTGATGTATATTTGTGTGTCACCGTATCGCGCAAGCAATGCACTCAAGGGCTCCCTACCGAGGGATCGAACCTAGGCTCGAGTCGCTGCCGTGGGAGGCCTAATCGGGTGATACACTACGCGAATGTGTTCGAATGCCACGCATTCACTCTCGCTCTTTCTCTTTCTATTCCTTCTCCCCAGGAGCGTAGAACGTTTAACGCAACCTTGCTGGAAGTCGCATTAAAAGTTTCACTTCAATAATAGAGGAGGGAAGACTCCTAAAGACCTTTTCTCTATAAATGAGCTAACGCTGAAGAAATTTTTCGAATCAGACCAGTAGTTTCCGAGATTAACGCGTTCAAGCAATCAAACTCTGCTGTTTTTATAATATTAGTATAGAATACAGCTGACATAGGAGAGTTAACGAAGGAAATAAGGTTGAGCCAATCCTACTTAGCTCTGTAAGTAATATGAGTAAGAAGATGATAATGGTCCAAGTAATATGTACGTATAATACATACATATACGTACAATAATTTGTAAAGGTATTCTTAAAATTAATTGAAATATAACGAAAAGTACCAAGTGAGTTTGAAAATATCCTGCCATATGAAAATATGGACGTATGCTGGACAATTCGTTAGAGATACTCGAAGGCAATGTAAGAAGATGTTTAAAGTTTTAACGTGGACGAGGTAGCGGGTATTTAATATATGAAACACAATTGTTATATAAATTGCAACTATATAACTAAATTTTATTGATTAATTTCTTTTCTTATATATATCCGTGTGTTTCGAGAAAAGTAATCTAAATAAAGCTTTTAATATTTTTACAACAACGAATAAAATTACTAAGACCACAGCAGCTAAGTCGAGATACAATTTTTGATACCAGGGCAGCATCAACGCAGGAGAGCGTAGATGCGGCGCGCCTCGCGTTTTCACAACGTGTTCTACCCAATGCACTAACTCCACACCCGGACGCACTGGCCTGTCATGGTATATCAACGATAATTCTTTTACCTTATTCTTGTACCTGAAATTCATTAAAAAGTAACTCATTAACGAATAGCATTAAATAAAAACGCCTATCTCGTCTTCTAAACTAAAAAAAAGTTTTTGATAGTTTTCTTACTAACAGCTATAGTGATTGTACTAAAAGTTTTATATAAATAATAAATTTATACGAAGGTAGAAAGACATCGATGTCTTCTAATTAAATTGTAAAGTTATCGGGCACTTAAGTTAGTAACGCTTGCTAAATCATATGAATTTCGTCAAAGTAATATATAGAATTGTAAACGTTAATAAGGCCTCTAAAATGTCCCAAATGGCTAAATCCTATCCTCTAAAGGTAATCTACGGTAATAATTTATATCTTTTGGATATTGGAAAAAAAGTCGAGACAATCCCAAGGACTGGCGACAAAAGTGAAACTCAAACCATTGGCATAACTGGGTTTTCTTTTTAAATTTGTGATATTGTAAATTATTTAAATTATTTTGTTTTACATTATTCAAATTAGTCTAGTTTTCATACCTATTAACACTCCGAACAACAATTATATACATTTTTATACAGATCGTGAGAATTTTTTTTCTCGAACTGATTACGCTATTGATCTAGCAAGGTTTTAACAGCTTTACCGGACTACTCATGAATTAATCAAACATATGATGAGCTGCACAACCTCAGTACGAAATATCAATATAAGATGTACACAGGTCTCTCACTACGTGTCTCTAGTCTGACGCAAGTCAATCATGAGGCGAAAACATAAGTTTATCGCCTGCCAAAAAATACCACTCAACGCGCCTAAAAAATTTTTACTAAAAATATGGATTATTTTAGAATCCGTTTTGATTAATATACTATGAATTATTATTTTAATTAATAAAAGATTATTAAAAAATGGATCAATGCGAACGATGGTGACATCGGAAAATGACGCCATCTCTGTACATCCGCCAACAATGAATGTAAAATTATCTCTCTATCATTATTAGGAATGTTCATAAAAATATGTCATTTATTTTGTTATATATGGGTGAAAAGATAGATCAGATCGTGTTTGTTGCTGGTTCTTCTCGATGACTGGGTTGTATTCCGAAAAGGTGGTGGTTCTGACGTGTATAACTGGCCCATTAGGGTCTAAATTGAATAATGTATTTTGGATTTTGAATTAAACATATTTATAGCGATTTATTGATAATTTCATTACACTTGGGGATCGTTAGTATAGACAGAATTGAAGTTTTTTTTTGTACGCACTAATCTCGAAATTCGAGGCCCGATTTTAATGTAAAAGGTGGTAGAGCCCCACTGAAGCTATAACTGGTTTCACCTCGAATGGGTCGGCACGTCCGTGGTACCACCATCCGACAGAATCCGACAGAAACACCCATGTGAAGATGCTTGCATCGTTGCGTTTTGTTCGGTCAGTGAGAGAACCGGAGGCACACCTCCTCCCTCCCCTTCGTTAATTCCCCAATAACACGGGCTGGCAACGTACTTGAGACTCCTCTGGTGTTGCTGGTGTCTATGGACAGTGGTGATCACTTAAAATCAGGTGACCGACTTGTTTGTTTGTCTCTTGATATAAAAAAGAGTCGTTTATTGGTCAATAGAAGACATTTTGCGGTTAAACAGTAAAATAATGCAATAATAGTTTACAAAAGAATACTCACTTAGGATTAGTTACAACATCTTGAATAGCGATTTTTAAATCGCCAGCTAAATTGTAACTTAAATCGACTATCTTTGCGAAACCTTTATTGATGGCTCTTTTTACATTGGCGAACTGGTCTCCGAATACAGGAATACCAATAATCGGCACTCCGAAGTGGATAGCTTCTGTAGTGGACAACAAACCACCGTGAGTGATAAAGAGAATGCAATTTGGATGTGCTGAAACAAAGTTATATAATTCTGTAAATTTCAGTGAAATTCCGCGCCAACTTCTTTCCCTAATTGTAAAAATTCTACTGGTAGCAACAAAAATCTATTTGAATACAACATTTATTATAAATAGTACCTGGACGAACGAGCCTAGCTCGGTTCTTTAAAAAACATTTTTAAATTAAAATAATCTTGTAGGTTTGCCTCACAAAATTAGCAATTTTTATCATAAAAAAAGATATCTCTTTTGCTGTCACTCGGATTCGAACTGTAACCTCAGATGGATTTTCGAAGCAGCCGATCACCTCCGATCTACCTGAGCTATTTTTGTTTTGACAGAGACGGCGAAACTTACCTTATATTGCAGCTATATTTATTGCCTGAAAACTCAAATAAAAAAGTTTTCTATAAATGAAATCTAGCTAGATCGATTTATAGTCCCCGAAACCGACTACATACTAAGTTTCATGGAAATCGCTGACGCCGTTTCCGAGTTCCTAAATATATAAAAATATACAAGAATTGCTCGTTTAAAGGTATAAGATATGCATAAACGAATTAAAACACATTAAATTACTTTATTTTAAACTAAGATTATGAAGACTCGTCTATGATCGTAGTCAATATTATTATATTTATTATATGTATTGTCGTGCCTTTTTTGTCACTTATGTTTGAAGGTACGCCGCTAATTTTCGAAAATTGTAAGACCATATTTTTTTACGTCCTACTACAGAGACAAACCACCGTGTGACACGGTATCTGTTCAAAAAAGATTGATTACATTTTGTATTTGGATAACTTTGCCCTATTAAAAAAAATCCATTTTTTTAAATTACCAAGATTTATTTCATACCTTTTTTTCAATTTTATGGCAATTTCTTGAAATTCTCTTTAAGGACACTGGGTGCCCCGCGTACCCTACAAAAGAAAGCACTGTGTATTTTACTAAGCTGATAGATATGCTTTCAAGTAATAATGTTTTTTTTTATATCTTTATATACATATAATATAATTCTTCTGTCCGTGTGTATGTAACTGAACTCTTTCTAAACGGCTATACAAATTTTCAGGAATTGTTGTACGTTTGTTCAGATGGATTCAAGAATGCGTTAGATTCATAATTGCACCCGGTAGGTGGGCTGCGATTGAGTTGTTGTAGTTTTTTATTAATAAGACAGGGCTAGGTCCGCCGGGACCGCTATTAAAAGTGTAAGATCTTATAATTCATAAACTCGTGACTTATTCATTTTAAATTCTAGGTTTTTACTGAAATTCCAAACGAAAATCTACGCAAAATAGTGTTTGACGGCTATCTTTTTATTTTAACCACATAAATATTGTTTAATTTATGAAACTGTACTCAAGTAAGTAAGGAATAATAATAGATATTTTTAACTAGCTTTTGAATATAATATAATCATTGAATTCTATTATATAATCCTTGTTTGCATAAAAGCCCTATGTTTGTCTTTAGGTACTGACAGTCACTTGTCGAGCCAGGAAAAAAATCTCTTTAAAATGCTATCGTACCAATACTAACACAAAATGCCTGACTGAGGAGCCCATTTTAAAATGTGTACGTTTTTAGGAACATTTGGAAAATCTTCCTCAAATTTCCAAATAACTTCTTGCTTAAGTTCGCCGAACACCTTCAAAAGCCCACTTTTGATCTCATCCGGCCAATCTTTACTTTTTAAATTTGAACCCATGCTGAAATATATCACTCCGTCTTTAGCACTGTCCATAAGCTTCTTTAAGTCCTGCAATAAAGATCTTATTAGATAACTACTTAAAGCATTTATCATATCAATAACAATATCATAATGTAGACTAAAGACTTAATTGTTAGTGTCTCTGTATTTTTAACTTCTTTAATATGAGGAAATATTATGCTAAAAATAATTTGCATACTGAAGCTTTTTATAATGAATCTTACAAATGCTGGTTAAATTGGGAAAATAAATCTTTGTCATTTTCACCATATACAAAAACTACTGAACTAGGACCTGTTGTATGACTTGTTGGCATTGCATTGCTATCATGCAAAAACCAGTTATCATCCAAAAACCAGTTTTAAGGAATTACAACCTATATGATCCAAGCGATCGCGTCGAGCCTAAGACCCAAACGATTCAATGCATGTATTTAATGTCATCCACCCATAATTTCTGAACATTACATCTAAAAAAAAATGCCTCTGTGCTCGCAATTTAATGACCTTTTTTGTTACAATTAGGGCTCTCAACATAAGATTTTCATCAAGCCACGTCACAACATAAGTTTTCACGTCTATTACGGCAGTAATAACTATTAATAATTCCGTTAACCGTATAGAGGGAGTTGTCAAATTGTCCATCTTTTTTACATTCTATTTCGCGTTTGAGGAAGCTTCTTTTATAAGTAAAGATGTTTTCTTTATTGTATACATAGATACATCTTATGATTGATTATAATGATACAATTATTATTTATATACCTCAGGTAACGGTTTCACGTTCTCTTCAATATGATACCCGCCAATTGGCTTATAGTTTTGCGGTAACCTCGTAGCTTCTCCCATTGAGACATGCGCATTACCCAAAACTAATGATGCATTGTATCTTACTTCATCGAACGTCGGTGGCTTTCTTCCTTTTTTTAATAATATTGGAACTATCACTCTATGGTATGCATCTTTCTGTTGGACATCGCCATAACTAAAAAATAATAATGTTATTACTTTAACTTTTTTAATTACTATTGCTGAACAATATGGAAAACTTTACTATGTAATATAATATAGGTATATAATTTATTTATGCTCATTTAGTTGTAAGTTTCACTACCAAATAAGTCTTCGTTAAGCATATGTAGTTCAACTGTTAATGTTGTATGAAAAATAAAATATAATAATGTTAGATGGAAAAAAACAAATATAAATTAATTTGCTATAGATTTTCTATGTACTTGTAACTTCATAATATACACATAAAACAAAACACTTACAAGCTTTGATAATATATAAGAAACGTTTGCAATAATAGTTCTTGTACACGTTGGACGAACGTCAATGGCAAGGCATTACTAGAAATTACTCCAATGTTATAAGCTGGGTTAAGATGTTCATCAATTAACCGTAAGATCATCGAATGTTGGTCTGTGCTTGAAACCCAGATAAGTGGCGCGTCGAAGACTGCTGCATACCTAGAACAATACAATGACAAATGGGATTCGAGAAAATTAAATGGTACGAATTAGAAATGTATGCAAATAGTATCGAATGGCATTGTAAATAACAGAATATATAGGAGATACGAGGCTCACTAATAATGTAAGTCTATTAAATTGAAAGCGTAATAAAGTATATTGCCAAAAGCTATTTTGATACAGGATTACAACTCGGAACTCTTTTTTATAGTATGTGTATTTGTACTGGAAACTGGTAGTTAGCTTCAGCTTCATGCTCTATATAAAGTAGATCTAATTTTATCTTATATTTTACGGTGAATACGTTTAAGAGTGGTTAAACTTGTGTAAGTTAGGACTCTTTCGACTGTTACTACTAGTTATGTATAGAAACTCTTGCACTACTAGGTCAAAAGAGTACAACGTTTTATGACTGGATTCAGAATTGCCTATGTGGTTGTTTCTATCTGGTTATAAACTATAATGTCTTTTTGACTCCATGTGGACTGAATTCTTGTTTACTACTACCATAAAGAAACGTTACTCTCATCAAGTTATTTGTTCCCTTAAACTTTCAAACTCCATCAAATATTAATTAAAAATACGTTGGTGAAGTACGATGTACGAGTTTTGAGCAACCTGATTTGACAGCACTGACTGGCTTAAAATTATAAACTTCTCGACGGAACCCTTTGTTTTTGGATTGCACTAGGCTGACGACCTATTACAGTGTGGAATTTTTTTTGTGTTTCCATAAAAAAATAGTTTTGGTTGTGTTCAAAAATTCACCAAGCAAAATATTAATTCAGTACTATCCATATTTTCAATATTTCTCTGCATAGGAACTCGATATAAAAAAATGAAAAAGGCCTTATCTACCGTCAGAATGAAATATAATGTGGTTCTAAAAATAGCCCGTATCGAATTTAGGAGTTGGATTGCTGCTAAAAGAAATAAGCGTACTGTGATGCTTCAGAGAGGGTTCTGTTGTAGACATCAGAACTAGGACAATGAGATAGAAGGAAGTACTCTTCAAAAGGAATATGACTATAGCATCATAACGTGTAAGTATGCATGTAATTATGTGATAGGATTTATTTAATATTATGATTAGTTTAAAAAATTAGATAAATAATGTATGGAGGTGGTAAAAATTAGTTTGCTAAAATCAAAAATTGACCGTCCCAAAAAAAGTTTTACTCCAATGAAATCTTGTGACGCAAATATTATTTTATTAACCTAAGGGTATAATAATATGTTATTATACATTTTTACTTACAAAGCGCCTATTTCAGTGATAAGCCATTCTGCTATAACCACATCGAACTTTGTTTCCGGATCCCTCATCAGTTTTTGTACATTTTCATTCTCAAGTGTTTTTACGTGTATGTCTTGCATTACAGATGCCATTAAGTGAAGATCCATGTTTATTTCATTATCCAATATGGACTTTAAACTGAGCATTTTTTCTATAGGTAAATAATAATAATTTATTATTCTTTGTTGTATACAATAGCATATTTACATCAAATATTACACTTATATAATATCTTATTTACTTTAAATGTTTGCATTCAAGTCGTTGTTGAAGAATGCTAGTTTAGTCTTCTAGAATAAGCTCTATGAATGAATTGTGATGTATTTTTATTTCATGTATTTATATATACTGTTCTATGTTCTACTAGCATTCTATGTATACTATTATTTAATGGAAAAAAGGCACATCAATACCACACTAGCACTTTAGGGAAATCAAGGATTTTCTAAACTAAGACTATGTTATTAGTAAAATTAAAAAGTCACTTCTCTTAACTCCTTTTTGATTTTTTAAGATTTTTTAAGACTTAACTCCTTTCTGATTTTTTAAGACGCAGATCTCAAAATGGCGGATCATGTTCTTATATATCCATCCATTGCTTTAGTAATAGTTTTACATTACGTAATTTGTTGTTATTCAAATCTGTTGACCCGTGCATCATAATATCTACATTTTTTTGTATGGAGTTTAAGCCCTTATGGTTATAGAGAGTCCAAGAGTTAATTCTCGAAATTATTAGAGTTTCTGTTAGTAATTAGTATTTATCTTAAATAAAAATACACAGCTTTCTTAGTACAGCTGTCTACTATACTCTGTTATTATATTATTAGTACCAGGACGACCGAGCATAGCAGGGATCTTTAAAAACATTTTAAAATTAAAATAAACTGTTAGGTTTGCCTTATAAAATTAACATTTTGTCCAAAAAAAAAAAAAAAAATATATATATATATATATATATATATATATATATATCTTCATAATATGTTACTCGGATTCGAACTGGGGTTACACGGATTTTCTAAGCAACCGATTTCCATTTGAGCTATTTTTGTTTTGACAGCGACGGCGAAATTTACCTTTACATTCTAGCTATATTTTTTCATTGGCTGAGAACTTAGTTAAAAAAGTTTTCTTTGAATAGATCGATTTATCGTCCCCGAAACTACGTACATACTAAGTTTCACGGAAATAGATGACGCCGTTTCCGAGATCCTGAATATATACAAATATAAAAATATACAAGAATTGCTCGTTTAAAGGTATAAGATTAATAACATATATTAGATAGATAGATTAGATGTCAACGGCTAACCAAGAAACTCACAATTCAGCCAAACTTTTGTAATATAATTTTTATTCTGAATTATTTTTCTAGTGTTTAATGAATTAGTATGTACTACAAACATAGTTTTATCTTTGCACAATTATACTTCTATTTTTAAATCTATTATATACCTGTAGATAAATCCATGATACCGCTTACATTAACCTGACTTAGATTTGGATTCGTTGATTCCTCAACAAAAGGCGTGATATATGTGACCTGAAAAATTCGAGATTTTGAGCATCATTTTTGCGATTTTTTAAGGTCAGTTAAAACGACCTATGGGCTGAAATGACCACTTAATATGAAGTGGACTGTATGTCTATTTGTTATTATATACAGCTTATAAGACTCGACTCATACAGCTAAGGCCGACAAAGCACTTGCAACTACCCTGGTGTGGTTAGTGTCTATGGACGGCGGTGATCACTTACCATCAGGTGACCCACCTATTCGTTCATAGTATAAAAAAAATTTAAAATTTTGTGAAGTTATATTAGGTTAGCGAAAAATTCTCGTTACGTGTTAAACTTAAGGTAGATATATATTTGTGTATATGTAAGTACTGGTATGTAGCCAAGTTAAAAATTTTAAAGACGGTTTACGACTGTATCATTAGCAAGGTTGTCACTGCAAGAGTAAACCAGTACAGCAAACCAGAAAAATAACCAAATTCCTTCGTTATAACAATCGACGTTATGGGAACCTTACACATTTCTTCAATTTACTGCTGAATATTGATTTGCAATATTATCAATATATAAATTAATTACTTGATAATATTATTTTATTAAAAAATATAGTCAATTTTTATCACAAGTATAATAGATGCTCTGAAATTACAGTTCTCCCCAATTTTAACTAATAAATTTTGAACGCTCTGAAAACAAAAATTGAGACTAAGTGCACGGCCTGCATGTGGCGGTGCATTTTGCAGGGCGAGGAACGGTCGTGACCACATTCACTGTGTGGCCATAGTGCAAGCTTAGCGTTCGTGTGAATCAGTCACATTTTCAACATAGTGTCTGCGGTGTACGCTATTTATATTCTATTGTTGTATAAACAATGGGAAGACAACCATATTGCTGATTTACTTTGTATCATCGAAATAATTTCTTCATGATGCACATGCTCGTGTCGCGGTTGCAAAATACAAACTAGTTTGAACTTTGAACGCTCTCCGCCCCTCAGGACGCTTACGTACTAACATCTTTTTAACACGAACGCCGCAAGCTCCGCCCCGCTCGACGCTCGATGTAAGCGTCCACTCTGGCCGTATACCTATATTTAAATACAAACTTAGAAGAGAAAACTTAAAGATAAATAAATGCCAATTTCGATTTCTTATAATGGTATTTCAACTATATTTATAATATACGTTTTCCTCTTTTGTGCGCAATCTCGAGCTTAAGGCTATATTAGAAATGGACTAAAAGTTTAAATAGAACTCTATGTAGATATCATAAACAAAATTAATCATAACAAACCTCATGTCCCGCTTTCAGCAAATGCTTCACTATTCCAAAACCGAGGATGCTGTGACTCTTACCAGGTAATGGAAATATAACCAATATTTTGTACGAATCACACAAAACCGCCAACAGTAAGATGGCACAAATAATTGTTAAAACTTTTGACATTGCCTGAAAAATAAATAAGAAATGTATAACACCTTATTGGGAAGCAAAATCTGCCGAAGGATCAGACGTAGTGTCTTAGGCACAAATAGGATATTTGAATATCACTATACAGATTAATTTTTTTCTGTAATTTTGAGAAATAATTGCTATTATAATTGTTATAAATTCCTTGAAGGTTCTTATGCCATAACTTTTTTCTGCTTACGCTACCTTCTGAACAGTTTTGTTTTCGTGGAAGAAACACATGCATCCTAATATTGTCAAGGTAAATAATCGTAATGACGTGAAATTATTAAGATTTTTCTAATAAACAAAAACTGAACATAGAAGGAAACAACGCATTTATTTATTAGTTTCACTTTTCGACGAATCAATTATTTTTTCATTAACATAATAGTTATGTAAAAATTGAACGTGCTTATGCAAGTTAAACATGATATCAGAACACATCGCTCTTGTAATCAAAACAAAGACAACATTTAAGTTTCTCGAATTTTCTCCAGAAAGTAAATTAACGTAACCAGAAGAGCGGATCCAATTTCACAGCTACCTTACAATACGATCAAAACTATGAAAATAGATGACTATTTTTTCCTTTTTGATTTATTTAAAAAAACGTACGTAGTGTTTTAATGCGGTTTAATTCGGGTTTATAGAAATTATTGTAGTGCATTATCCTATTACGCCCGTCTGTATTGAGATTATTTTATAACTTCTTATAAAAATGAATGAATTACAAACTTTTTAGATCCTTATTTAAACATATTTTTAATTTGGTTTTGAGTAACTTAAAGCGTTTCACTTATTTTTATGATAAATTCAATTCGAACATTGAATTGAATTTTTGAGTAGCTTCTTTTTATTAAAGGTGCGATATATCACCAATAAATACAAAAAATAAACTCAGTAAAAGATATGTATGTCTCGTTTTTATATCACAACCTGATTACGTATAGCCGCCTGTTAACTTATCGGTATCGCTTAGTGTAAAAATAAAATATAATCCCTTTTAATCCAGATATTTCTTTCACAAAATCAATGACTTATTTTGAAATATTGCAAATCATTTTGAAAATATAAATTTAAATTATAACTTGAAATTTATTTTAGATTGAAAAAATAAATAAATATGTATTCCCTGAGTAAAACCTATTGGGTAGTACTCACAGTACTAACAGAAATATCATGAATAATAATTTTAGTGTTATTTTATTTCTTCTATCCTTACTAACATTATAAGTTCAAAAGTAGCTCTATATGTCTATCTGTCGCGCTTTCACACTAAAACTACTGAACCGATCTAAATAAAATTTGGTATACAGATAGCCTGAGAAAGGACATAGGCTACTTTAGAATGCTAAAAAGTTGTAAGGGGTTGAAAGATCGGATAAAAAGTTGTATGGAAGTATCGTCATTTTTAGAGCTAAAAGCTTGGAACTAATTTTTTAGGCTGTTGATAAATAACTATGGCATTCAAAGTTAGTACAATTTTTACCTTCAAAGGCCTAAAATAACAATAGGAAATAGAGGATGACAGTTTGTATGGAAATATTTAAGATTCCATTCCGATTTGAAAAATTCTTACAGTGTTAAATAGCTCATTTATCGAGGAAAGCTATAGGCTATATATCATTACGTTAAGACCAATAGCATTGGATCATCAATGAAGAGTGTTTCAAATTCGTTTTTTTTTTTTTCATTTTTAAGCGCTTCCGCTGCGTGTTAGTTAGCCCAAAGTCATTATTCCACGCGGACGAAGTCGTGAACAAAACCTAATTATAAATGAAACCATACGAGGTCTGTTGTTGTGCGCGCATCGCGCAAAAACTACTGGATATATTTCAACCGTTTCTTTTGGTTTTATTTTTTAAATTTTTAAAATATTACCACAATATCTTCATTTAACATAAGATTATCATAGTTTTAAGAAATAATGACTTTTAAAAGTAGTAGTAGTATTTTATTTTTTCTTCGTACATTAAGCACACTTATCGTTAGAATAGTCAATGACGCCAACGAAATATAAAACGAATCCTAAAATTTTTACAAACAATTTCCACTCTCAAATATACGTGAGTATAGATTTAAATAGAAAGTCGCGTCATTTGTAGATATTTTCTAGCAAATGAAATTGAAAGCATGTCGAGATTACACTTGTTGCGAACCAAAAGTAAATGGCAGAAAAAAATAATACCAAATTAAATCTGTAAATATAATATATTGTATACAATTATAATGCATAATTAAGTCAACTAAAATACTTTTTTTACTTACCAAATTCTTTTGCAAACAATTTATATACTAAATTTAACACGTCAATTCAATATAGATACCACTTGTATCTATAGTACTCTTGTATCTATAGTACTAAGAATAATTTTAATCAGTGTTACACAGTTAAAAAGTAAGTACTCAAAAACTTACAACTCATGATTATATTCAAATGTACAATCTACTTCCTTGATAATCTGATATATTCATTACAATTTATCGACGTAACAACGGGTTAGATAACTTGATTGGCTTCGCTCTGACTAATTACTATTCTAGACTACACACGTATATGATGAAATTTAACATCTGATAATGTAATTGACTGTCTAAGTACCGTACTCAGTTTTTCAAAAGCGATAAAGCGAATCTGTATTTAATATCAGATAACGCCGGCTAAGTACCGTAATCAGTTGTTTATGAAGTGATAGAGCAATTAAGTCTAGATGAAATTAAGCTTAGTCATTCACTAAGGGAAAACTTTGTGAAAAAATTATGTGGTGTTAATGTCAACGACTGGTACCGAGGCGAGACTACAACGCCACCGAAACATAACTAGCGCCACCCTATTAGAGATACATGATTTATATACATGAACAAGAACTCTTATATAGATTGTTGTATGGTTTAAATATCTTTATGTTACTAATTATTTTGGGGAAATGTGAGTAAATAGTATTGGTTTTTTTTTTTTTCAAAATGACAACGCTGTTGACCTAGGAAGGTATTTACAGCTTCACCGAACTACCGAGGCGAGCGCTGAAGGCACTCAGCCGATTTGGGATACTCGGGCGACTAACTCAAGCGTGCACGGCACAACTCGCCTTGGGCTGTCGCCAGTTTTGTGCAAAAATCGCGACCTATCTGAGCTAACCTAAGCTAAGCTATCTAGATATATGTATGTGAGTTATTGAAATGTGCATGTGTACCAAGCATGCGTGCCTCAACAACTCCTATATGTATTTTGTGTCGGAAAAATTCCTCTAAACTATATAGGATAGGATAGGATAGGATAAGGAAAAATAGGGGTAGAGCTCTTTGTTGTTTATTTCTCTGAAAAAGAAAAACAGCGTGTAAACGTGTAGGCGTGCACATGTGTATAGGTGATGTGTGTGATGTTGTAACAGTGATGTAAGGTTTTGTGTCACTGTATCGCGTGAGCAGCGTACTCAAGGGCTCCACGCGAGGGAACGGACCTAGGCCTGAGCCGCTACCGAGGGCGGCCTAATCTGGTGTGCGGGAGTGAAATTTGCCCCCAGATCACGGCGGCGTAATCTGTGCATACGCGGGTGTGGGCGTGAACACGCTCTGTTTGAAGAGACAGGCTGGTACTAATCGTTCGCTGACGTGATTGAATCAAGAGGGTCGGTAAAAATGTGTCGCGGTCGTCTTCTATACTGCGCAGTTCTATAGTTCCTATAGCTACATATATTTTCATAAGAATTGGAGTAAAGCGTAAACTGGCACGGACACATTCAAATGGAATAAATTTAATATATCATGATAATGATGCCCTCCGTAATGTACCGGCGATGGCGAACCCGGCTATGCTCAGGAATGAGAGCGAAAGTGGCTAGCTTAATCATATTTGGTTTTAAGGATACAATTACAGGGTACAGAGTGTATCTGACGGAACTAATTTAGAGTGTACACATAGTAAGGCTTAGGACGAGCCTTTCTGCAAAGGGTTTTTGCATCGAGATCTTTATATGAATGATCCTGGAATACTTAAGCTTTTTTAATAGAGTTTCGCTATTCTAGTCTCTGTTACGCATTCTCTTGTGTGACTGAAGATATACAATGCGATAACATTCAATTACATCTCTGTAAGGAAGATATTGAATGATGAATCAATGTATGACCACTTTAGATAGCTTGGTTACTATAGTTCGATTCGCGATATTGTATTCAAGGCAAACATGACCAGGCTGAGGCGCGGCCACTTCTATACCTTTGAGATTGTTACCATTCGTTTGAGTACCGTAGGTGCTCACCCAGAAGGACGCTGAAACTGTAAAGGCCTGTCAGGCCAACAGCGGTTAATCAGTGGGAAAAAAGTCGATGAATGGGGACGAAATAATCTTGCCTGTGTCGTTGGACTATTTACATCTCTATAGACATCATCATCAGCCTGTAAAAGACCCACTACAGAGCCATAGGCCTCTTCCCGAAGGAAGACAAGGGCATAATCACCACGCCAACATATGACGTATTGGTGATTTCAAACTTTGAGAAATCCACAGTTCTATGTTTTACCACATTCGGTAGTACTATAAGAACATTTGTCAGTTTCAGGTTCACCGTAAGCCAATAATGTTACCAATTTAAATTAGTAAATGTGTGTGAATATTCTTTAGAACATGTCGAGGTTCAAACCTGTGGATATCGCGTAGATATATTCCACCGATCCAACCCCTAGACCACCACGACTTGTAGACATAGACATACCCTAACTGTAATAAGAGTCGTACACTATATCTTCTCACTTTTATAATTAACTAGTCTCTGCCCACGACTTAGTCCGCGTGGAACGTTGGCTAACGCTGAGAGGAGGAGGAGAAAAAAACCCGATTTTAAAATATTCTTCATTGGTGCTCCGTTCCTATTAGTTTTAGCGTGATGATATATAGCCTATAACCTTCCTCGACAAATGAGCTATATAACACTCAAAGAATTTTTCAATTCGGTCTAATAGTTCTTGAGATTACTCCCTACAACGTCACAAACACATAAACTTTACCTCCTTATAACGTTAGTCTACACCAGTGTTTCCCAACATGGGGCCCACGCCTCACAGGGGGGCAAATTGATAGTTAAGGAGGGCAATTTAAAAATGAACTTGACATGCTTTAACTCTGTCGCTTTGGGTTATTTAAATCCAATGCTTAGACATCGGCGACAAATTTAACCAGCCAAATTCTTAAAAAAAATGCTGTAAATAATTATCAGGTATAATTTCGTTTGACGTTACCAAAATATCAACTGAGTAATTAGATTCGTCAAATCAAGTAAGTTTTTCATTATATGTTTTGAAATTTTACTTACGATGTTTTGATAACATTTATATTTCTTAAACTAACTGTTTGCGCTTCGATAGCTTTGTTGTGGATATGTACTTGCTGGTTATTTTTGTGTAAGTAAAAATCTCTTTATGTATTTGATATATATAATTAACTACAAGTCAACACTTCGTTTGCTCAAGCCCGAGTGTCCAGCGGGGCGCGTCCGTAGGCGCGCGAGGGTGATGCGTCGGTGCGGGTGGTCGGGGTGAGTCGACGCGTCCGGGGCTTGCGGGGAGTCCTCACTTGCCGTTGGCGCGTGCAAGCGTAGGGGTGAGGGCAGCTTGCATTCCGCGTTACGGCATAGGCCGTGACACTAACAAAACAATTTTTAAAGGTAAAAAATTATGTATGGGGGAGTGCATAACAATTTAAGAAACGCGTAACCACAGATCACTCCGCCGTGGTCTGGGGGTAAATATCGCTCCCACACACCAGACTAGGCCCCCCCTCGGCAGCGGCTCAAGCCTAGGTCCGATCCCTCGGCGGGGAGCTCTTGAGTACGCTGCTCGCGCAGTACAGTGACACAAAATCTTACAACACTGCAACAACATTACACATATCACCTCCACACACGTGCACGCACCCATGCTTACACATGAAAGTGGAAGAGTTTTATTTTTTCCCTTATCGAACTGAAATAGTTTAACAAAATTATCCGACACAAAATAAATATAAGAGTTGTTGAGGTATTTATGCTTGGTACACATATAATGTTTCAATAACTCATACGTATGAATATGTAGCTTAGCCTAGCTAAGATAGATCGCAAATTGCATGTATAAGGCAACAGCCCAGGCCGAAGTGTGCCGTGCACCCTTGAGCTAGTTGACCAAATAAAATCGGCTGAATGCCTAAGCGTTCGCCTTAGTAGTCCGGTGAAGCTGTTAAGACCTTACTAGGTCAATAACGTATACAGTTCGAGAAAAAAATTTTTTTTTTGAAATATTAAGATGGGGCATTGCATCTTCATGGTCGAATGATCGATTAAATAAATATATAGAAGTATGATATCATATTTTTAATAGTGTCCCATCGCTTTTCACTTTGATGTACCTTACATTTTACGTTTATATGTTAAAAGTTAATAGGAGCAATTCCTGCATTAAAGCTATCTTTGTCACGACAAGGAAAACAAATACCTTTAACAAGTAATCCTACTATAGATAGAAAGAAAAACACAAAACGGGAGAGACGTAATCCCCGTACCGGATCAGGGGACGAGCACCATATTTCACGTAAAATTGACAAGTCCGACACACAGCACGTCGGTAAACACAATTTGTCATTCTCATATTCCTAACGCTCCACCAAACAATTTCGGTTTCTGTATTGAACATTTTTATTACAGCGTGTTATTTATGTAACGTTTACGAACTATATTACTTACTAGCTTCTGCCCGCGACTTCATCCACGTGGAATAGTTTGGTTTAACGCTAACACGTAGCAGAAAGTCTCAAAAGTCAAAAATAAAACGATTCTGAAACATTCTTCATTGGTGTTCCACTCCTATTGGTCTTAGCATGATGATATACAGCCTCTATAAGCTATAGCATTCCTCGATAAACGAGCTATCACTGAAAGAATTTTTCAAGTCAGACCAGCAGGTCCAGAGATTAGCGCGTTCAACCAAACAAATAAACAAATCTTTATATATTACTATAGATATATAAATTTCTTCTGTACGTGTGTATGTCACTGAACTCCTGCCAAACGGCTGGACCGATTTTGATCAAATTTTGTGTGCGTGTTCCAGTGGATCCAAGAATGGTTTAGATTCAAAATTGGACCCGGTAGGTGGCGATGCTGTTGTATCTTAGATTTTTGTTTTATTATCAAGGCAGGACAACGTCCGCCCGGCGCGCTAATTGTCGTATAGATAATTACTCTCCTCCCATACTTACCACGGATCGCAATTCAAACTACAATAACTTTTGATAAAGTGGACCGATTTTAAGGAACCAAAGTTACTCTCGAAAATATGCTTTAAGATTTTCTTGGTGAGGTTATATTGTGGACTTTAGAAGTGATACATGTTCATACAAACAGACAGGAT
Organism: Antheraea mylitta; assembly: GCA_014332785.1. Classification (NCBI taxonomy): domain Eukaryota; kingdom Metazoa; phylum Arthropoda; class Insecta; order Lepidoptera; family Saturniidae; genus Antheraea; species Antheraea mylitta. The sequence goes on from JACEII010000023.1 coordinate 1,909,889, forward strand.
AGGACGTCCGTTTAATTATTGATTTTTTTTTATGATATAGAGGACTAGGGTTCGGAATGGCGATTACACGAACGATATCTACTTCTCGTATTTTCTGAAACTCGTAAAAAACTTACGAGAGATTTTGTAAATATTAATAATTAAATATTAAACAGATCCAGCACAAGAGGTAAGAGTTTTGCTTAGATTAAGGAAGAGGTTAGGTTAAGGTTAAGGAAAAATAGTAATTTTTCAAATGAGTAAGAATCTGCTACGTAATCCCCCCCCCCTCCCCCCCTAGTGACACTGCGGACGAAAATCTAGTTATTATAACATACATATACAAATAATATTTAATCATTAATTCCGAAATACACAATAGTGGAATACCAATAGTACATGATTTCTGTTTATCGGTTTAAGATTTATTGCAAACAGATTTTAGTATCTACACCTATTTGCTACTTACAATCAAATTTATGATAAAGAATGATTATCTTAATAATATAATGTTAAATTAGATTAAATTAAATTATAGTTACGTGGTTTTTTCCATTACAATTCAATATTCTCTCTTGGCGCTCTAACCTAACTATTCGTAATAGACTCAGTCAATGGAAATAGGTACTTACTTTATCCTATGTTTTTCTTTATGTCATAGGAGGCAATCGAACTGGTGGGTCACCTGATGTTAAGTGATCACCACCGTTCTTAGACACCAACAACACCAGAGGAGTCGCAAGTGTGTTGCCAACCTGAGTTATTGGGGAAGAGGGAGGGAGGGAATATAGAAGGGGGAGGTGGGCCTCCAGCTCTCTTACTGACTAAACGAAACGAAATGCAAACACTTTTCCTTCACGTTAGTGTTTCTGTGGGTCGTGTGGACTAACCCCGGACGAACCGACCCATTCATGCTTTTTTCTTTTTCGAAATGACTACACTATTGACCCAGCAAAGTCTTAACAGCTCCACCGGACTACTAAGGCGAGTGCTTAAGGCACTCAGCCGATTTTATTTTGGCAACCAGCTCAAGGATGCACGGCACACCTCGGCTTGGCTGTTGCCTGTTGCATGCAAAATCGCGACCTATCTTAGCTAACCTAGCTAACTATTCATATATGTATGAGTTATTGAACCGTATATGTGTACCAAGCATACACGACTCAACAACTCCTCCATATATTTATTATCGGAAAATTGAGAGTTTTTCAGTTCGATAAGGGAAAAAAAAGTAAACCCTTCCACTTTCATGTGTAAGCGTGTAGGCGTGCACGTGTGTGGAGGTGATCGTGTAGTGTTGTAGCGGTGATGTATATTTGTGTGTCACTGTATCGCGCAAGCAACACACTCAAGGGCTCCCTACCGAGGGATCGAACCTAGGCTTGAGCCGCTGCCGTGGGAGGCCTAATCGAGTGTCCCATTCATGCTGAAAACAGTTATAGCTTCAACGTGGCTCTACCACCTACAGAATTGTATCCTTTACTTATTTTACCTTATTATATACTTTACTATATATCTCATCATATACTTTACCCTATATATACACTTTGTACCCACGGATAATTAAGTTAGCTACCTGAGTATGGTAAATAAGAGTGCCCTACAGCTCCTCACTCTACTACGTACTGCGCATAATTTGGGAACGTCTGAGCTAGTGTATATCCAACAGGTGATAAGAGGTTACTATCTGAGTATATCTGACTATATAGTAAGAGGAGACTATCTGACTAGTTACTTTATCCTATTATATTGAAAAAAGAGAACCAGACGAATCAAAGTTTCGCGGTGTGGATTTTCAGTGCAAACGTCGGGATAAAATCATAACAAGCGTTCACCCACGTTATTGTTTTGTTCCGTTTTTTTCAGCGCTACCATAACTCTCGCATTCGCTCGGCAATGGACATTTTTAATTGCTTGTATTGCAAACTTTCCTCTGATTTGTATTTTCTATAATTCTGTTTATATTTACTCATATGAGACGACTTCTTTATTTATTTTGTAACTTTCTGAGTTTAATACCGGCTTATACATACATTTCAGAGGATATTTTTATTGTTTAAATATCTTGTAGTGCTTTTCAGGCTCTTTACAACGACACCTGATCAATGTTCTTGATAAACGCGTTCTCACGCTACGCGAATTTATAATTTTATATACTCATTCTATGACATCACGGATAAAATAAACTCTACATGTAAAATACATATATATTTTTTATATTAAAGGAAGCAAACGAGCTGGTGGGTCATGTGATGTTAAGTGATCACCACCATCCATAGATACTTGTGACATCTGGGAAGTCGCAAGTGCGTTGCCAGCCTGTTTGTGGAAGAGGGGGGAGAGGAAGGAAAGGGAAAGGAGGAAAGAGGAAGAGAGGTGGGCCCCCGGCGCTCTCACTGACCGAACGAAACACAACAATGCAAGCACTGTTATTTCACGTCGGTTTTCAGCATACAACAACATGCTCTATCCATTGTGCTCTCAACAATTAATATGACGTTATTAGTCTCGTAGTTATTAGGGATTGAAATCTGACGGATTTTTATAACACAAGACAGTTTAACCTGCTATCATTACACTTACCTAGCATATAAACATTTACGGGGTTATTACATAAAAGTTAAATACGTCTTGAATACTTACTTTAAAAAGGTTTCGTACTAAATACACCGCGCTTGCCCGAGGCAAGTTCGCGTTATCCTTTTTACGCAAGTCTAATCTAACTTAACCAAAGCGTGACAAAAATGCAAGATGGCGAACATCAGCGCGGTGTATTTAAAACGTAACCTTTTTAAAGCAAGTATTCAATACGTATTTAACTTTTTTGTAATAACAACGTTCTGATTCACAACAATCACACGTAGACATTGATTGATTCGCTTTTTGTTTCAGACGTAGTAGTATTCAATCAATTCCAGGTGGAAATGCATAGTAGCATCTACTATAATATTTAATGATGGATTTTCGTAAAGTAACGCTTTCTTCAATTAAATATCACGCGTAGGCGCTTACACTCATTCTATGACGTCACGGATAAAACATAATCGGGATAAAAATAATATATATTTTTTTCCATTATGCCCTAAAAATGTATTATTGCATTACTAGTCTCGTAGTTATTAGAGAATAAAATCTGACGATATTTTATAACACAAGACAGTTTGACCGGCTATGATTACACTTACCGAGCGTGTAAACATTTAGACCGTACCTAATCGAAATTGAACCATTTTAACTCTAATGGAGTCGTAGGAACCAGTGAAAGTACTAAATAGGTCACATTACTATTACCAGTTACACGACACCACTGTTTAATTGTGATAAGAATCATGATAGATTAAAAATAATATTAATTAAATATTTTTCTTGATTAATTTCAAGAGTATTCCAATTTTAATGAATGCAAATATTAATAATAGAGTTATCTCAAGTGGAAAGGGATAACATAAACCTGAAATTAATATTTCGATTGCCTCCATTGGTATATAAGCTAACAGAATTTACCATACTACTCATTTGTGTTAGAAATTTGTTTTATTGAAACAAAAAATATATAATACTTATACCAACAATGAAGACTTTTATTGTCTTGTGCGGTTTTCTTTCATTGGTGTACTCAAAAAGTTTGGTACATCCAATGAACGCTGGTAAGTTAATTTTAACACCCGGTTGTTTTATTATTCTGCATTACTTTTATATGCGATGATGGTTCAATGTTTAACGTGGTCGAACACCGAACACAAGTTTGAGTAATAATAGATACCTTAATTTGGTATGGTAGCTTATGGGAGCCACTGTTGAGTCAGGATAGTGAGAGACATTTCGACAGGCTCATTTGTAGACTTTTTTCAGCTTTTACATAACTTTTTCCTTTGTAGTATTTTTGTTACCTTTGTTGCTTGCCTAATTGTGTGGGACGCGTCAGCGAGATGTAAAAAGATCACTTTTAATGTGATTACAGTTTTAATATCAAAATTAAATAATACAATTTGTATTATATCAAAACTAAAACAAAAAGGTTTCTACCACTCGAGCTATGAGACAATAGTTCAACCTATTAAAATTTAGGACCTAACCTAAGAGATGTGACCGCAGCTCGAAGTCTTAACGAATAGTGCTTTCAAATCTGATTCAATATATCAGGTGGGTGGGTCTCACCTTTATGAGTCGCAGCCTTTATTTACAAGTTTGTATCCGTCCTACTTCAGAATCCTTATATCTAATAAATGACATTAATTATAAAGTTTTTGGTAATTATGGACAAAAACATAATAGTACGGTGGTAGTAGTGCTTTTTCTAAGCCCGTCTAGCACAGACTCCATAATTTCATTATCAGTCAAGTTATCAGTAGTGATAACTTGATCGTCAATATTCACATAAGTTCCCAATTCGTAACTGTTGCTTCCGCTGATGATAACCTCGCCAATGGCAAATTCTCAAAATCTCCATCAGTTGTATTTAAAATCGGAAATTTACCAAACCCAGCATGTGAAAAACATTTTTATTGTATCTGGAGTAACTCGTGCCCATGCTGCTGTTATTATTTCAATGGCATCCAGAAGATTGACGGCAAACGGGGACAATGGGGACCTTTTTCAATGTCGTTTACCATTTTTTCCACTAGAAGCTTTCGATAATGGCTTTTCAGAGTCGTAATTATACCTTGATCAATAGGCTGATTAACTGATGTGGTGTTTGGTGGCAAAAATGCCAGTTTGTTGTTAGTCAAATTTTGAATTTGGGGTGAACCGGACAATTGTCAATAAATAAAACGATCTTCTTTTTGTTTCCTCTTAGGTGAGAGTCCCATTTCCGTTAAACTTTTTCAAAAATCTTTTTTGTCATCCACGCTTTTTTTTGACTTCGTAATCATTTACAAAGGTTTTGTTACACTCTTGAAACACCTTGGTTTTTTCGCCTTTCCTAAAACCAGCAATTTTGGTTTTTGTCTGCCATACTTGAAGCACCAAGCACGGTTATTCTATCTTTTGATAGTGTACCGCCAGCACACTTTTCTACTTTGAATTTTAGTGTTCTATCTGGTGTCAATTTAAATAATAATCCCGTCTCATCAGCGTTCCATATTTGACTGTCGGTATACCCTTCAATTAATTTTGGTAAAACTGTCCTCAATCAATTGTCACAGTCATTTTGCGAAACACTGGTGGGTTGTTCACAAACTTTACCGACCACTATATCATGACGTTGTCTAAATCTGTATATACATTCAAAGTTTGTTTTCCCAAGCTGTCTTGCAAAATGATTATCTTTCTCTTGCAAAAGAGGACCGCTTATGGGTACATTTTGACTTCTCTGAGCTTTAAAGCATACTAGGAGAGCATTTTCAATATATTGATGAATTGGATAACGATTTTTCTTTATTTTCAGGGACTTAGATTCAAAACACTCTAGAATTTTAGTGCAGATTTCCAAATCGTTGATATTGTAGAATGTGAAACTCCAAATTGTTTACAAATATCAACATTGTTTTCTCCATTTCCCAGTCTCGAAATGATGTCCACTTTTTCTTTAACAGTAAATGTACGTTTAGGAGTCATATTCTCAAGGTTAAGAAACACTGTTCACTCACTGGAAATTGCTACGTACGTATCTTATAAATCACATAAGATTAACTTCGTACACGTGCCGAGTAAAGGACTACTTAGCACATAGTCAAACAAATGCTTTGTTTGTATGTACGAACATACAAACGAAGCATTTGCGTGACCATCTGTGAATGTTAACAAAGGATAAGAAAGCTTAATAGTTTTATTAATCAGTCTTTGTGCTTTTGTCGACTCAATAGTTTACCCGATTAGGCCTCCCACGGCAGCGGCTCAAGCCTAGGTTCGATCCCTCGGTAGGGAGCCCTTGAGTGCGTTGCTTGCGCGATACGGTGAGACACAAATATACATCACTGCTACAACACTACACGATCACCCCCACACACGTGCAACACACATGAAAGTGGAAGGTTTACTTTTTCCCTTATCGAACTGAAAAACTCGCAATTTTCCTATAATAAATATATGGAGGAGTTGTTGAGGCGTGTATGCTTGGTACACATATACGTTTCAACAACTCATACATATATGAATAGTTAGCTAGGTTAGCTAAGATAGGTCGCGATTTTGCATGCAGCAGGCAACAGCCAAGCCGAGGTGTGCCGTGCACCCTTGAGCTGGTTGCCAAAATAAAATCGGCTGAGTGCCTTAAGCGCCCGCCTCAGTAGTCCGGTGAAGCTGTTAAGACCTTACTGGGTCAATAGCGTAGACATTTCGAAAAAAAAAACGACTCAATAGCAATATTTCTAAAGGATGTCTGGGAATTTGTCATAAAAGGGTCATAAAAACAAGTCGCTATACCCGAAATTGACGCTATATCCAAAGTCGCTATTACCGAATGAATTTCTTACGAAAGTATGCTTTAAATTCAAGGTCGTTATTAATGAAAACCACTGTATAAGTATGCTTACGTAATGTGGATGACAAAAGTTATCTCAATTTTTACTAACTAGTTTCTTGATTTTAATCTAATTATCTACCAAAATATGCTTAAAAATAATATATAACAGAATATATGTTTTATTAGGTGGACATCGATGTGTCAATATGTGGGATGAAGGATGCATTAATGGGCAGCTTCCAGGATCTGGTGAGTATTATATTTACACTATCTTTTTATGCATTAAGTACTGACATAACTACACTTCCATATGCAATACGAGGTAATACCAGGTGAATGTTTGGACAGTAGCAATATATTTGACCTAATTATCAGGAAAAACATACAAAAATTATAATGAAACCTCTAAGGGTCTATGATAAAGCACAGTGTCAATAACCGTCGGATGAAGTGAAAATGAATTGAAAGTGAAGCTAACCAAAGATAATCTTTCGAAGTTTAAATAAACAAGAGTGTTTATTGTTCGTTTTATTATCGAAAGTTATTAACTGTGGGTCGCCGCTGGTAGGTTCTATCACCAATATTTCAACCTAGGTTTATTTAAGTTCTATCTATACTTTTGAAATTCTTAGAACAAATGTTATCTAAAGTTCTCTTTGTTGTCTATTAATATTTGTTGTGGTATTATTATTTTATGTGGTAAATGTGAGCATTACGTGTCATATCCTAGAACACTGCTAGAGTCTTAAATTTCACGTGGTATAAACAAAACGTAGAAGGTCAGCATTTACGCGCACATCACGCAAAAACAACTTGATAGATTCTGATTAAATTATTTGACTTCTGTAACGCTTACATTTTATCTAAAGTAAATAGCATCTTAATTTGATTTTAAATTTTTAAAGTTTTAAGAAACTAGGTTTTTATAACAACTACGGCTAAGTGTGTTTTTTTACAAATCGGTCCAGTCGTTTAAAAGGAGTTCAGTACACACATACAGAGGAATTGTATATGTAAAGATATATCGTTAAAGTGGCGGGTATCAGCTAATTCCATTTGATATGGCACATATTTAAACCTAAGAATTTCTTTATATATAAAATTCCGGTGTTTGTTCGTAATTTTTCTCCTCCTAAAAGTCTTCACTGATTTTGATAACTTTTTGTAATTATTGGATCACATCTTAACTGTAATTACGGTAATTACACTCTCTGTTCTATACGTCACAATGTCTTTATTTAATCTTCCCCTACAATAACTTTTTAATCGATACATATTTATAATTTTTAACATAAAAGAACATTTAATCATTAGTTTCCAGTCTTTGAGCACCTTTTGTTATCTTTTAATCATTTTTTTTAATACATGACTTAAATTCAAGGACTGTAGTATGAATACGTGTGTGTGCTGTATAAAATACATTAGGACAAACTCAAAACATAGTCGTCTACCGTTTTTTATTATTGGTATATAAACAATTCGACAATACATATAATCACAAACAAATATATACAGTTTGAAAAAATATTAACTTCAAATATTACACATATTTTATTATACAAATAACAAATAAATGTATAAATATTATACACACATAAGATATGATTTATTTGCATTACTTCTTTAAATCCTCATTAATATACGCACGGACGATTTCAACGAAGTTCTTATCGACTGTAAAACCAAGTCGAAGTGCACGCGATATATCGAACTTGATAGGAAATGTTGCTACCAAGCGACTTATAAATTCGTCAATTTCGAAATGCACGAGAGCTGCGACCTCCTCCCCGGCGACTGCACGAAGACTATCCACCATGTCGCGGACAGACACGCAAATACCAGGCAGGGATACGCACCGCCAAGGACCCAATGCACCAGTAGGTAACGTTGCCGCATGTACTATATTTCGCACCACAGACCTCGGGCTCGTCAACCAAATCTCCTGCTCCGGTGGCACTGGACAAATACTTGGAACACCGTTCAACGGCTCACGGATTATACCACTGACAAATGACGTCACAGCCTGATTTGCGACGCCAGCCCGGACGCTGACCGACGGCAATCGCACGACACGTCCATCCACAAAGCCTTTCCTCGAGTAATCGTTCACGAGGAGTTCACTAATAGCTTTAGCAGTCCCATATGAACTCTGGGGCATAGCAGCGATATTATCATCGACGACAGGTGGAAGATCGCCTCCGAATACAGCAACCGTACTCGTAAACACAAATTTCATAGTAGGCGCTCGCTTTCTAGCCGTTTCTAAGAGATCTCGTGTTGCGTCTAAATTTACTTTGAAACCATAATCGAAGTCCGCTTCAGCGTGGCCGCTGACGATTGCTGCCATGTGGAACAACACATGAGTATTCGCATCTATAAGTTGGTCACCAGCTCCAGGTTTGGAGAGATCCACTGCGAGTAGTTGGACGCGTGAGTCATCTCGCGGTGCTGGTAAACTAGAGTCAGAAAGCACCAGCTCTGTCACGTGCAAGGGAGAATCAGGTCTGAGAAGGAAATCAGCCACACGCGAGGCCACAAATCCGCCGGCACCAGTCACAACAACCTTCATATTAGCTGGTTGATTTGCGATTGTTATAAATTATTTAAGAGCTGACCGACCACGTTTCCTTAATAACCTATAGTGATTGAGTTTTATTTTTCACACAACTATAATAACAATGATAAGACGAATTATATAATATATCAAAGGTTTTGTCTGATAACATGTATAAGATCATTAAACAAACATATGATCACTGTTTTTTATTAACGTGCTAATTTGAATAATTATTAAAACAAACATTATTATCTACAATATCTCTTTAAATTAACGCAACATTTTAGTTTATTTCACAGTAGTAATAGAATTTTTACAGAAAGAAAGAGAAAATTCTTATAGAAATATACATTGTTCTTCAGAAAATTTATTATAACGAGAGATCTGACAATTAATTAGACAATAAACCTAGTATTAATACTAATGGCGTAGATTCAAATCCTTAAACGTATATTTTAGATGCGTTTAACTGAAGCTTGAGTGTGAAAAGAAACATAGTAAACACACTCGACATATAAATATCGGGTAAATGTGATGATCTCACACACCCAAAACAACGTACAGTTGCTACCAGTATTACATTACACTATGTAATTAACAGCAACAATTAATTTTCTCTCATTGGAGTTTTTGGCGGGATCTTAGTCTGTCATGTAATGGATTTTATATTTTATTCATAATCTTGTGTTATTTGACTCTATATTTTGTAAATTTGGTGGTGTTTTACTTAATATAGTTAGTTTATTGTGCATAAGTTAAGTGAATGGAAAATAATATCACGGAGTTTGAAATTTTGAGATGCTACAAAAACTCCCTGGAAGGTTCTAACAAGCATGCACGCGCGACCTCATATTGCACAGCAGACGGTCTCCAAGTTGCAAGAACTGGGGTTGGAAGTCGTCCGCCCTACTCACCAGACCTTACGCCTACAGATGCATTGATTGCATGGGTGATTACTTCGATTAATACAAATAAAAAATACATGAAAAAAATTCGTATAAATTTTTTCATACAAAACTGTTTTTTTTTTCTCGAACTTACTACGCTATTGACCTAGCAAGGTCTTAACAGCTTCACCGGACTACGCTACAAAACGGCGATTTCATAGGTAAACACCTAATATTAATAGTTTAAGGTAAAAGTTTCGTGTATTAACGGACAGAATTAATATACCTATACGATAATATCAAATGGATAATTCGTGTTGTTTATTTGCAACTTGTTTTCAAGGATTTTACACTAACTAATAAATTACAGTACATGAGTTGGCATAGTAATGTATATTTCTGCATCATATGACAAAAATTGTTTGCTGATCACAATTTACAGGCGGAGATGATTACTACCTCAATGGAGGTTTCAATCCGGGCAAGCGTTGCGTCAATATGTGGGATGAAGGATGCATCAATGGACAACTTAACGGTGCCGGTAAGATCTCACAATAAAAAGTTACTCCATTCCTAGAAGAAAAAAAAACAATCTGATAATACTTGCATTTAAATATTGATATCCTTTTGTAAACAGCAAATCCTATTGTACCCAGTTTCCAATATTTAAATAACGTCAAAGAGTAAGGTACTGTTTTCTTCCAGTGCACAGTACATACCTACGTGATTTTTTTAAATTTCATTTTTACACATTTTCACATTGTTATGATTATTTTGCATTTTGTAAAGGTTCTAATGTATACAATACCATGTCATTCTTAGGTAATCAAAGGATATTTTCAGTTAAAAACGTTTATTTATGACTAGCCCCTGCCCGCGACTTCGTTCGGGCTAACACTAACACGCAGCGGAAGCTCTCAAGAGGAAAAACCCCGATTTTTAAACATTCTTCATTGTTAATCCGCTCCTATTGGCCTTAGCGTGATGATAGCCTATAACCATTTTCGTTGAATGAGCTATATAAAACTGAAAGAATTATTCAAATCGGACCAGTAGTTCCTGAGATTACCCCCTAGAACGTAACAAACTCGCAAACTTTTCCCCTTTATAATATCAGGATTAGGATAGATTATAAACACAAAATTGAACCAAACTCATTATTACAGAAAAAAAAACTATCTACAAAGTTACTCTTTGATAATTACACATACTCAGTTGTTATACTTAATCCTTTTGTAAATTTGTTTCTCTTATAGCTCCATACATACGCTTCGTTACCCAAAATAGAACTGTCAACAATGTGCCATGGCTAGCTTATGTAATTTTATTATCGAATGTTAGGTTTTAGTAGTGTGTTAGGTGTATCATATTTGATTTAGAACTATTAGTTTCTTTACATTATTTACGAACAATAAGGTTTTAATGTGTCTGTGTTCTATGTTGCGATGACTCATCATGTAACCTTATCTGTTGCTACGTTTATTTGCAATGTTTATAAAGAATTCTAGATTTTTTTTTTCAGTGTTCGGGAATAACGCATATTTTTCTACAGATCACAACCAATGATATATATCTAATGCCATTGGTCTTAACAATATTAAGGAATCATTCTTATTTATAATATTATAATGGAATTTATTATTTGTGTTCATTTGTTTCATACCTTTTATCAAAATTTAAAATTTAAATTATTAATTTATTAGACGTAACTACAAAAAATAAATGAGATATGCTTTTTTACGATTATCTTAGTATTAACACGCGCGAAGCTGCGAGCAAAAGCTAGTAATAATCTTAACATACGCATTAGAAGTTATACTTCTTTGGCATAACAAGATAAAAATCTTTTCAAAAATTTTATATTTCTCCTTATTTTACGTTTGTAGAAAAAACGACACTAACAATAGAAAAATACAAAGAAACAAAATGTTGAGTATAGCTAACTTCAGGGTGTCGGTATTTCGTGACGGTGTGCGCACGCATCGTAAAAATTTGCTCTCATCATTTTTCCCTAACGCGCCAAAAGAAGTATAGCTTCAATAAAGAGAGATTGTTGCCAGAGTAGGAAGCAGAAGAATTAATTTTTAATAAACCTTATCTCAGGAAATGACGATTATTACCTAAACGGTGGATTCAATCCTGGGAAACGATGCGTAAACATGTGGGACGATGGTTGCATAAATGGACAACTAAACGGAGCTGGTGAGAACTTCTTGTCTTTTGACACTTTTTAGATCGTAACGTTTGACCACCTTTACCTAATGTGTATACTTAGATACTTCGACTACAATGACGTATACAGAACATCTATACTAATATTATAAAGAGGTAAAGTTTGTGAGTTTGTGACGTTGTAGTGGGTAATCTCAGGAACTACTGGTCCGATTTAAATAATACTTTCAGTGTTATATAGCTCATTCATCGAGAATGGTTATAGGCTATATATTATCACGCTAAAACCAATAGGAGCGGAACACAGATGAAAAATATTTCAAAATCGGGATGTTTTTTTCCTTTTTAGAACTGCTGCGTGTTAGTGTATCTATTCCACGCGAACGAAGTCGCGGGCAGAGGCTAGTTGTGTATAAAGTTGGTAATACGAATAAAAACTTTTGCAGTATTTAGTTTTAATTTGGTGCTAATATTAATCATTGAACACTTCTTTTGGAAAAAATACACTCCCATAGGGAACTAGCATTGTGCTGATACAAAACAGAAAGAAAGCTGAGTAACATTAGTACAAAGTAGTGTCTAAAAATTCTTATCGTATGCTATTATACAACCATAGCCCTGTAGATAAAAAATTACACTCTTTATGATGATTTGATCTTAATTTATAATTACACTCGAAGTTATTAATAACATCAACGATAAATATCTTCTTAGTTCCCACGTTTGGTGACTCATTCATTATTCATTTACAACGGGTTTTTTTTATTTATTTAGATGATAGGGTTATAGATGTTACGCATGCCTGTGTTCCGGCTACCGTATAACTTAAGTATGACTTCAGTATAAATGGGTCAGCTCGCTCGGGGTAGTAATACCCTCTCACCTAAAACCGACGTAAAGTAACAGTGCATTGTTCCGTTTCGTTTCGTGTAAGTTAAAACGCCGGAGGCCCACCTCTCCTCCCCCATCTCCACCAACACAGGCTGGCAACTCTTGCGACTCCACTGGTGATGCAAGTATCTATGGACGATAGTGATTACTTAACATCATATGACCCACCTATTCGTTTGCCTCCTATGATATAAAAAAATATATATATTAATTTATCTATGGGTTTATTCTGTTTATATGATATAAATTAAATAATTAATTTATTGCAGGCAACGATGATTATTACCTCGGCGGCGGTTTCAATCCCGGAAAGCGGTCTCTGGAAGACTTTTTCAAAAAGTTACATTTAAGTCACCCAAAATTGTAAATCTTAGAACGGAAAAATGCGTACACCCAAAGCCTGCGTACACCAGCGACAACTTTTTTGCTTTTTCATAGACACGAGTGGAAATACATTAATTTAGGCTTTCTTAAGTTGTAATTTAACACTTTTTTTGGTTTTAATTAAAGAAATTTTAAGTAACTCTGCTTTCATTTTATGTTCGGTTATGTTCAGTTTGTTGTTCGTATTTGAAGAAATTTAAGTTCATGCCATTCAAACTTCGTTCATGAAAACTCGTTTAGTTCATGAAAGGTTTTCATAGACGCATATAAACTACTGCCTATATAGTTTTATATAGCTTTGAGGAATTTTTCCGACACAAAATACATATAGGAGTTGTTGAGGCACGCATGCTTGGTACACATGCATGTTTCAATAACTCATATACGTATATCTAGATGACTTAGCTTAGGTTAGCTCAGATAAATCGCGATTTTTGCACAAAACAGGCGACAGCCCAAGCCGAGGTGTGCCGTGCACCCTTGAGTTAGTCGCCCAAACATCCCAAATCTGCTGAGTGCCTTCAGCGCTCGCTTAATAACAAATAATTTTTGAAAATTATAATTGGAGTAGACTTTGTTATCGATATAGAAGTCAAAAATAATCTTTTTACAATTTTTGTCTGTCTGTCTGTCCCTGTAAACACGTATCACTCTGAAAGTACTGAACCAATTTTGACGAAACTTGTCACAGTGTTAGCTAATATTACGAGATTACATCTAGGATACTTTTTGTCCCATAAACGAAAGGGGTTCTCCAGCATAACGGATAAAAGTCTAGAATCTAAACACGTATTACTCTGAAAGTACTGAAACAATTTTGACGAAACTTGACACAGTGATAACTAATATTACAAGGTTACTTCTAGGATACTTTTGTCCTATAAAACGCATGGGGTTTTCCAGGATAACGGACGAAAGACAAACATTTGTAGTTAATGAAATTCTTAATGGATTTTGGTAATTTTTCTTTGTGCTATATATAGCAGACAGATTAGCTAAAAATTTAAACTATATTTCATCTCCCTATACTAATAAAAAAAAAAAACCGATAACAAAAAAAACTGTTGGGTTCCGAACCGTCACTACCGTCGTCGATCGATCAGTATAAAGTCCAGCATATTATAACAGAGCTAACCATATATGAAATGTCTACAAAGTAGAAGAATGTATGTAAACGAAACTGTACCTAATATGCAAAGGGTTTTAGACTTATTATAAAATATTTCTCAGATACCAACTAGGTATAAGTTTGAGTCCCTGGATAGTTTGGATCCACAATTACAAACGGTAGATGTCGTTGCAATCGGGTTTAAGATTTTTCGCGTTTCAAAATACAATTGAAATCGGTAATAATCGATTTGTTGAAGACGAAGTTGCAGAATCAGCTTATTGAAAATAAAGTATAGTCGGGTGGGTCAACAACAAAGACCTGGCTGTAGTGGGTCCAAAAAGCTGACAATATTTCATACTTTTTTTTTCTCGAACTGACTACGCTATTGGCCTTAATTTTTTGGCCTTTATAGCTTCACCGGACTACTAATATTTCATACTTGAGGTATAGTCTCTCATACTTTATTAAAACTACACCATATTTGCGAAACTTTATTTAATTCACATAAAACTGTGCAAACAGCACATTTTCGATATAAACATTGTATAAAAATATCCTCACTTCAATATTCCATGGGATTCTCATATCAATAATATAATAATTATATCTAATATTTATATATATGGACAAGTACATTTATTACATTCAAATTTGTTACTGGACAATGGCGAGCGGCAATTAAGTTTAAAAATTACTTGGCAAGGTTTTTAATAAGTCTTTCAGTATAAGATAAAACAAAGAAAAGATAAAAAAAGAAATTCATTATTAAAAAAACATGACATATCTCTCGCACTCTGTGCCTTGTGAAACTGTATATTTACTGTAGAAACTTATACTATATACTTAAAACAAACAAAAAGACAACAAGTATTTGTCAATAATAATAAACATTATAACTATGTGTATTCTACAGCTTTTCATAGAAATTCCAAATTAAAAAGAATGTTTCTGGAATCACTTAGATTTATATAATCCCAGAAGCAAATAAAAGTTAATGCTATTTGTGTTAATCTCACATAAATTGGCGACGAGGACATTACTGGCTGACTTTATGTCTATATTAAAAAAAAAGATAATCTATGAATTTGTATACATATACTTTTTTTACATTAGATTCTTGAAGGCTAGTGACAATAAATATCTAAACACCGTGAATTACCATAATTAACATAAAATCATAAGGTTAGAGTTACAAAATACAAAACACTATTCTAATATTGACCACAAAAATTATTAAAACTATGAATACTTAAAATTACTTAGAAAGAAATATACATAAAGAAATATATCACAAAAGCAGCACTTATTAAAAAGAAAATCTAAATTAATATACAAGGCAAATCGAAATTGTATTAAGCGGTGGGTAGAAGCTTTATACTTACTGTAAATCGGCAAAGTGTGACAGACTCAAACTTCAAAATTAATAAAATATAAATCACAGTATTTTACAAGAAAAATGCAAAATTTTTTTTATCTAACAACACTCAGTTTGACATATATAACAACATGCAACCTCTGTGCAATAACACTTTTCATTATATATATATATATATATATATTTAATTGATATATCAAACACAATTTTATTATTATATATATATATCTCAATAATTCTTGAACAATGCTATCACAGTATCAATCTTATCAATATTTCATATTTGAGTAACATCTATCAATGTTATCTCAGATATCTGAGTTTCACATTTCTATCAAATTGCAAACCTTCTTTTCAAGTTTTCTATGGACTGGTCAAGTTTATATTAGAAATTTCTTTAGATAATTACAATTATATCAGTTCCAGTGCAAGAAATGTACAATCAATCTATTCATATTTAAATTAATTGGAGATCTCAGTTAATATGAAAAACATAAGTACATATTATGAGCTATTATTGTTGATAATAAAAAATAAAAAAATAATTATTTAAAATTAGAACAGATAAAGTAAAAATAATAAATAAGTATTATGTCAGAGTTTAAAAACCATAAACCTAACTTCTGGTAAAGAATAGACATTAACAGTGTTATTACAAAAAAGTTAAGCATGTTATGAACGCTAGATTTAAAAAGATATTTTGGTGAATGTTCACCGTCTTGCTCTTTTGTCTCGCTTTGGTTAAGTTAGGTTACACTTGCGAAAGAAGGATAACGCGATCTTGCTTCGGGCGAGCACAGTGCATTTCGTACGAAAACTTTTTTAAACCAAGTATTTAACTTTTTTGTAATAACACCGTAAATGTTTTTTTTAATTGACTATGCCCACACTAATGTTCTTGACTACAGTGAGGCATATCTAGCGGTGATTTATTAAAGCCAGTATTCTGAGCTGCCATCTTCTGTGCATTAGCTTGCCTGAATTTTGTTGAGTATTTATAAAAGTCGGACATTTCAAATGGCTTAGTTTCTTCCCTGTATGGTATACATTTACCCTGCTCAATAACAGTCAAGTTTTTGGGTGACTCCAATGAGACTGCATTAGGTGATAACATTGGTGAACTATGCATCACCTGATTGGGACTCTGCATTGCTGAATGACGACCTGTTGCAATCATTACCTCATAAGCTTGAGAGTTACCTATACTAGAAGTTCTCTTTAAGCTAGGAGTCTTCTTGATATGTGGTGCTTCCAACTTTGTGGGTGAGTCTAGAGAAGTTTCATACCATTGCTTCTCTTTCACCTTTAAGTCAGCCTGGGACAGTGGCGAGAACTTGTTCATACTCACAGAATCGAAATTAGAGTAGCCAGATTTCATACTGACAGGACTCATGGCATCTGGATAAACCCTTCTGTCATCTCTGCTATAATCATCTGTAGACACCTGTAGTTGGAGATGCATAGGATTCCTAATTACATTGTGTTCTCGTAATGGCAGCGTATTTGGTACAGGCACTAATCTTTCTATTGGTAGGTGGATCTGTTCTTGTACATCAGGCTGTGACCGATGTTGGTATACTGGAGCTGGTGGAGGTCTATGACCTTCAGACATATTTTCCAAGTGTTGATTATAATCACTATGTGAAGTGAGGTGGTATGTTTGAGTTCTTTGCAATGTATTCCGGCGCACACCCTCAGCACGTCTCTTTGATTGACTCTGTATTTGATGAAGATGTATACCACCCAAATGTGAGTTTTGAGCTTTAAGTTGTGATGCGTAGTGGTAAAGAAGGGGAGTATTACGCATGCTATTGTGTGCTATATGGGGTGTTACATTTCCATGTGTGTAATGATTGGTTATATCTGGATGACTTGAACTAAAATGAGTTTCCTTTAACCTGGAGACATTATGAGCCTCTGGAGCACCGTTATAGTAGATTTTATTCATGTACTCTGTGGTCATTGTATGGTGACGATATATTGTTCCATCATTAGGAACATTTTCATTGATTGTATCCTTTCTACCTGCTAAAGCTGGATATGTATGAGACGGGTGCATGGAAAACGTGTCTGTACGTCGTTCTTGAGGTGGAGAAGGAAAGAAATTAGAGCAACTCGTTTCAGGTCGCCGTACGTGCCTGGGATGGCCACTTTTGTTGGACACACCTGATATAGATGGAGTCGAGAGTCTATGACTCATACTCTTTCGTTCGGCATCTTGAAAACGTTCCACGGGAGCAGTTCTCAAGCGTCTCGAAGAAGTATCTGAACCGTCATGTACATCAGTGCCGTCTGTTGACCTGTCAACACTTTTAACACTTCCTAGACGCTCTCTCTGTGGTACTTCGGGGCTCAAAGGAGCTTCTGGTGGCATAATACCTGTCAATTGAACTTCTTGAACGCATAATTTGTACAATTCCTCATTTTTAGATGCGAGCATTTGCTCCAATTCCTTTTTCCGAGCTTGCAGTTTGAGCAACTTATCCTGCTTGTCTGAATGCAAGTCACTGCCCATGGTGCTAGTACCCATTATCATAAACGTAATTAAGACACGATAAAAATAAGGAAATAAATTAAGGCCAGTTAAATAAGAAATATAAACAAAGAAAAACAGATTGACACATTTTAAGGGAAGCGGCCATAATGGTTTAAAAAAAAAATAGTCACGTTCACACATTGTTATGGTTTTATGATATAAATAGTAAATATGTAAGATTATTCCGTAATTAATTTTTATATTTTCTTAAAAAACCAAAAATACATAATATTTTTTGGTCATTAGTATAAAAGTTTATAAGCATTATTCTTCATTTGAATAAAATTTAGTGTGGTTCACTTTAAATATATATAAAATATTCCTTCAGCACTAAGTAAATACATATTTATATAGAACGTTAACAAAAAACATATAATATACATCTTTTCAAATATTACATATACAATAGTATTTTTATACGGATCTTGTATTTCTATTGAACAAAATATTTTAAAGATATTGATGAATATTATATAACTATCATTACATAGTATAAAACAAAGTCCCCCGCCGCGTCTGTCTGTCTGTCTGTTCGCGATAAACTCAAAAACAACTGAACGGATCTTCATTCCGTTTTCACCAGTGGATAAAGCAATTCACGAGGAACGTTTTAGTATATAAATTTATGTAGGTTTCATATAGATTGGTTAAAATATAACGATAATTGTTGGACAAGTCGGAAAAAGTCATACCACCTGGGAGCTTTCATAGAAAACGCTTCTTAATTTCTTTTGAGATATAACAATGTATGTTGGGTATATGTAATAAGGTTTACTTTTGTATGTATAGGTTAAAATAAAAGAAAGTGACGTCCATTGCAAAATGTATTGACGACTTCAGATAATGACAATGACATGACACATTTTTCTTTTTGTTTTTAGCCAGGTGTAAATAATGAAACAACAGAGACAATATAGATCTACAAAAAGGTCTGTGAGGGCATATATCTATCTATATTTTAAGGATAGCCCACTATACTCATTTATGTTCTAAAAAAAGGTGACATAAAATTCTAAAGCGTTTAGACGTATACAGTAATAATAATTATCAACTTAAATACATTTTATGCACATTTTTATCTTCCCTGTTTGTGTTCGAAGTCTTCCGAAACGGCTAGACCGATTTTTATAAAATTTTAAGGTATATTTGGTAGGTATGAGAATAGATCGTTAAGTAAATTTTATGCCTGTAGGTAATTAGGGTGTCCCAATCTAGATTTTATATTATGTGTTTTTTTTTTTGTTATATGCCATCAAACATATATATGATCTCAAATTTACATCTTCCTGACCTTACCCTCCCAGTAGTAGATTTTAGTACTTTTTTAATTAACAATATCCAAATTATTCAACGGTGATTCGTACTTCAAACAAAACGAAATTACTGATGTTACTTCATAATAGATGGCGCTAGGTTCGTCTTAACCAAATTTATTCTATACATACGTGAATCATTTATTCATTTTTTTTTTCTCAGTTTGACTACGCTATTGACCCAGCCAGGTCTTAACAGCTTCACCGGACTACAAATTTACTAAACCGACCATGTTTATTTTGTATTTGCTGTATATCACAACGCAGTGCGTACAAAATATTGTACGGCTGATTTTAAATTATAAGAAATTAGTTGTCACTCGCTGCTTCGCACGCATGGATTGAGTGAAACTGTTGTTTGATATATTTGGCAGGCATTTTCATATACTTACTAAACTCTTAATGGTTTGAACGATAAAAAAAAATCAACTTATTATTTACCAGCAAGCCTGCCATATGATGTCCCACCCTGATTATAAAAAACATATCACAAATTATATACAAAAACCTTCGTCATGAATCACTTTACCTATTTGTGAAAAACTCAAAATAATTCGTTCAATAGTTTATCGCAAACAGACAAACGGACAGACAGACACGGTAGGAGGCTTTGTTTTTCTAATAAGTAATGATAATAATGATGGTCTATATACATATAATAGATCGGTGACTAGACCAATGCTGTACATCATTACATAGTATAAAACAATCCCCTACCACGTCTGTTTGTCTGTTCGCGATAAACTCAAAAACTACTGTACGGCTCTTCACGCGGCAACCAGAGAATAAAGTCATTTGCAAGGAGCGTTTTGGTATATAATATGTCAAGATTTCATGTAAATGATGGAAATGTCGGAAAAAGTCAAGTCGCAAAGGAAGATTTAATCGAAAACTCTTTGGGATATAACAGAACTGAAGCCCAAGATACTCATTATGTCTTCTAAAATAATAGTGACGTACAATAGGATTTATATGGATTCAGTTTTAATGCTTATGAACTGAAATGTGTTACTTAGGTACATTAATAATTTCAGGCAGTTTCTAAAAATCTTCCTCAATGTTGCATTTTGTTTTTTATTTGTTGTGTTTAAGCAGGTAGATAGGTACTAAAATATTTATTAATATGGAAATTTTTATATGTTTTCTGACACTACATTTCGATATTATTTTGCACATTTCGATAATATTTTGCCATATTTCAATTAAATATAATTAGCATTAAACCTCTGAGCTTCCGAATTAGCTACATTACATCAAAATGATTTACGCTAAGTTTCTAACTTTTTTTTATATCGCAACATTCGGCAGTAACATTCATGTAGCCGTATGCTCGCAATAATATATTTATTTATATGAATATGTCAGACATTATATATGTATATCTTTTTTATCTACACTAATAATATAAAGTGGTAATAGATATTCCTTCTTTATCTTTCACCTATACACCTGAAGTAGTTGCTATAATAGAAGCTATCAAATACCTACTATCACATAAATGAGATCAAACTATCTTATTGACATATTCTCTACATTGCTTACTAAATATTCAGCATAGGCCGACTGTTTGTAAAGTTCTCAGTTATCCTAATTATTAAATTTCATTTGAATCAATGACTGTTAATTGTATTGTATTGTTTGATATTTTACTTAATTTACTTTGTCTTAATATATTTCAGTGGCCTAATCAGGAAAAACTAAATTATATAGTTCGTATTTATAAAACTCCATTATCAAAAAGGTGTAAGCTTACAGACTCCATGTATACTTTACAATTTTTTATTGAAACAAATAGTTAAATCAAACTGAAAAATTTATGGGGTAACTTTTACTTTTCACAGCATTTTAATTGATGGAGTTGGTTAAAAGATAATGGGAAATAAAAACTATAAGCGGTAAAATTATTGCGTAGGTGAGGGCCAGAGGGGAAACCCAGGGGTACCGGGAAGACATTTTTTGTCAATATATATAAGGTAGTCCGGATTCTCGATTGGACCCGGTAGGTATCGCTATAGGCGGGATCTAGGTTTTTTAAGATTTTTCGCTTCTGAAAATAAAATTGGAACCGGTAATAACCGACTTGGCGCAAACGAAGGTGCGCGGGTCAGCTAGTATATTATAAACATAACGCATAGTTCATAATAAACATAATAAAAATTAATATTTATGTACTACAATAAATAGTCATTATTTTATAGAACAAATTTGTAATCCTTTATCTTTTGATATTGTCGTAATCTGTTCATTTATGCATGTAATTTGCACAAAACAATTTCGATATTTCACATCTGCCAGGCGTCTCGTGACGGCTCAATTTTTTTGGATTATATTTCGAAGTATAAAATTTTACTTTACATTTTTTACGACATACTGTTGAGTCAAACGGCTAAATTTACATTTTGTTCATGTCAAAACTCTATGTAATTTGTTTTCTGCATGTAACAGTTTTCTATATACTCTATGACAATGTTCTATAATCAATTTCTTGTATGAACGTCATCTAGAGATGTCAAAGTCATAGATTTGTCAACGTCGCATCTATCTTATCAAACGAGATAAAAGAGTCTGTGGAATACAAGGTCACGTTGACTACTATGTAGAGTGGTCATGTAAATTCTCAATTAACATAACACTAGTTAACCCGAAAGACCCTTCCAACTCCCATAAAATTAGAAAATGTCCAGGATATATAAGGCTCTTATTTTATCAGCGGACAGATTTGTCCCCTCCAAAATTCGTCCGCTATGGGAACACGAAGCAGGCAAGTGTGGTTTTAAATTTATAAGTATACATTTACATTTTATAAGTTTAATAGAAATATATTCTTTTCTTTACAGGTCCAAAAACTATATTCTTCTGGGCTCCAGCGTTTAAATGGGTAAGTGGAAGTACTTTACCAAGGTCAATCTATTAATATTCGAAGACCTTGAATACGAACTAACGACAATATTATTATTTATTCAAGGTTAAAACTTCTATTATGGGTAGAATTTCTAAAACTATTAACAAAGTTTTAAGTCTTAATAAAATATTTAATTTATAAAATATAGAATTTAGAAAGGGTAATTACATGCAAAACTGTCAGTGATTTGTTATTTGAGTACCCTTCCACCAATTATATTATTTAAATTTATTATTACCTAGAAATAGACATAAACAGATGTATAATATATGTGCACAATCTTTTTAATAAACCACATAAAAATATTTTAATTTTAAATATATAAATGAATAAGACATTAAGCACTTTAAAGGAATAACCTATATTACTTGATTTACTAATCTGAAACCTGTTAAGACCTAGTTTATACAAGTGAATACATGATCTCAATGTTGTTTGAAATATAGTTGACACAGGATTCTCTATAATAAAACTTTTTGTTCCCAAAAATGTATTAGTTATAAAGCTTTCAAATAAGTGTCATGAATCTCACTGACAAGTTCAAATTGAATTTTATTTAATTACACAAGACATGTGCATCCTTTTTGAACATGAAACTGTGTACTTTATACTGCATACTGGAGGACCGATGTCTTAAATTATTTTGTCATTCTTTTTCAATACATAATAAATAAATTAAAAATTATAAACCATTGAAATTTTGGTCAGGCAAAAGAATTCTAGAAGTGAATTGCTTTCTGTTATAAGATAAAATTGTTATCAAAGTTTTAGATCCATTTAACTACAAATGTATGCCAGAACTGAGATGATATACAACATGATAATCTAAATCATAAAACCAAAGGCTAAATTATAAGATAAAAAGTTCAGGGTCAAAGTCATGTTTAAAAACTAGATAGTCCTAATTCTTTATTTGAGAATTGTATCTCTACCTACTTCCTTGAATAATAGGAAATGTTACAAAATTTTAGTGTTTTATATGAAATTTAGATATTTTTCATAGTAATATTCCTTTAAATAGTTAATCAGTATATATGCTTACTTAATTACATTTCTTAAGTGACCTTTTTTTCGAAATGACTACGCTATTGACCCAGCAAGGTCTTAACAGCTTCATCGGACTACAATCTTAAGTGACCTCTATACTATGTAAAGTTCTACCTTTGTATTTTCTCCATGTTTTAGTTTGACAATGTCCTGCTAGTTTTTTTTATCATGAATAAAACTTGATCTTTTTCTCAGTTTTCCTAACTTATGTGTACAACTCTGCATGATCTATTTGGAGCTCTATTTCAACTATTAAATGACATAGTATTATACAAAAAAGTTGGTCCGGTTCCCATATAACATATGCATGTAATATTTACGATAATATTCCATGAGTGACAGGCTAATAAACCCATTGGCATTTTTAATCCCATGTATTATTTCATTTTGATACATTTGTTCACAAAAATCTACCAGTCATGCTTGTTAAAACAGCCATGAGTATGTAAAATATGTTTTAAATAAACAATAAACATTATCACCACTCATGACAATTTGCATGAAGGCAATCAAACAAAAAATTAGAAATAAATGTCAATCATGTAATAAAATAATGTGTTATTATTTGAAGGCGATATTTTAATAGATTATTTTCATACACTATATAAATATTACATAATCAATAAAATTAAGTATAGTTATGTTGACCAGTAATTATGTAACAAGCATGCATGGAAAAGATCTGAATGTGTCAATTTCTCAAATATATTTGTATGAAATAAATTTTAGTTAATAATAAAAAACAACCAAGAGTTCTGAGTGCAAAGTGCAAATGGTAAAGATTTTTCTAAGCATACTTTCTAAACTACAACATTCAAGTTTAAAATATGTTGCAACTATAGGTCGGGCAAATGCGCTTAACAGTCTTAGTTGTAGGTGGTAGAGCCACGCTGAAGCTATTATTGGTTTCAGCGTGAATGGATCGGCTCCTCCGGGGTAGTACCACCCCTTTCACGGATAACCGACGTGAAATAACAGTGCTTGCATTGTAGTGTTTCGTTCGGTTAGTGAGAGAGCCAGAGACCCACGTCCTTTCCTCTTTCCTTCTTTCCCTTTCCTTCCCCTCCCCCTTCTCCCATATACAGGCTGGCAACGCACTTGCGACGTCCCTGATGTCGCTAGTGTCTATGGACGGTGGTGATCACTTAACATCACGTGACCCACCAGTCCGTTTGCCTCCTTTGATATTAAAAAAAAAGTGTTTAGGTTAGTCGTATTTATGATCTAGAAGACGCCATTTAACATCGGGAAAAATTGTAGTCAAACACTACAAGCAATAAAGTATAGTAAAAGCTCTTTATTGGCGGGTTCCGTAAATATGCCGCAAATATAAAAACAGTGTATATGGAATGGTAATTTATAGGGGAAACGTTCCTAGGTCACAAAATAAAAACCAAATATATAAAAAATGATTTCAATTGAAGTATTTTAACATATAGACTAATTATTATCTTCAGGCTTAGGCAATGGTTTGAAGAATTTTGTATTTTTTTTGCAATCTACAGTTGATTCGTTCACATTGAATAAGTGTGATATGGAAACTCGTTTTTTTTTTATCTTTTTTTGTCGACATTTTAAATTAGGAAGACGGTGGTAGAGACATTACTCGATCACAATTTTCTAAGGAATGAAAAGATGAAACAATAAAACACGCAAAGCGGCTTTTTCCAAAAGATGGAATGTCTTATATATGACAGCAATTAACAATATACTTTATGTATTGAGTAATAAGGTTGCTTTACTTAAATATTCCGTTTATTTACATTCTCAAAAACAGTTTTTTTTATTTGTTCTTTAGACGACGCGTTTTCAAAAGATTCGGAATGATTTTTAAGTATGTACCGAATCGTACCGATATACCGATTAGATCCGCGGAAAAATAAACCTTTAGCCGCGAATAAGGAGCTTTTACTGTATAACAAAAGAAAAGATATTCGAAATTGTGCCTTATTTTGCAAATGAAATATGATGTCTTCAACATTTTCCAAAATATTGTTTATGTCCATTGTAATAACAATGTCCTACTTTCTTTTTCGTTATTTCCGAGTCACTTCTGTATGTGAGCTGTTTCTGCTTATTATTAGCAGGAAAATAAATTGTACTCAACGTTATATTGTTTGTGAAATTGTTTTTTATTGTACCTATTTGTCTTTCAATATACAGAGTGCGCTAATGCATGTCCAAGATTTCATTAAATCATGTGTATTGTTCTTTATGGAGAATTATTCTAAAAGAATATGTTAAAAGACATTGTTTTTACTTTTAAAACAATTTCCGTGTTATTACAAAAAAGTCAAATACGTATTGAATACTTGCTTTAAAAAAGTTTGGGTACTTTCGTATAAAATGCACCGTACTCGCTGAACACTGCCGAGGCAAGATCGCGTTATCCTTTTTCGCAAGTCTAATCTAACTACTACTAAAGCGAGATAAAATAGCAAGATGTCAAACGTTTCGGCGAATGCGGTACATTTAACACGAAAGTACCGAAACTTTTTTAAAGCAAGTATTCAATACATATTTAACTTTCTTCGTAATAACACCATTGAAATCCTAAACAAAAAGCATAATAATGAAAAATGCTGTAATTATTTTCCTTTTTCAGTTGCATTAAACACTAATTCTCCATAAAATCTATTCACCTATTTTTTTGGAGATGTACTCACATTATTCCTTAAAATATATTGTTTTTGCATTTTAAGACTAAAGCCATATGCATAAAAAATACATCAAATATATAGATGGTTGAAAACAAATTTAAATTTCTAATAATTGTTTTACATTCGCAAGCACTCTGTATATAATATTGAAATACATTATGGTACAATAACAGTATTCTTATACTATCTTAACACTTTCCAGGGCTTGGTGATAGCTGGTTTGGGTGACTTGAATAGACCAGTCGAGTCCTTGTCGATACCCCAATCTGCATCCCTCGCGGCAACTGGCCTCATTTGGTCGCGTTATTCCCTTGTTATCATACCCAAAAATTATAGTTTATTCGCTGTAAACGTATTTGTTGCCTTAACAAGCCTGTATCAAATTGGTAGAGCTTTTAAATACCAACAGAGCCTTAAAAATAAAGTGCCCAAGGAATAAAAATTAAGTGAATAGTAAATTGATATAATAATATAGCTGAGATACAAAGTATTAAGTATTTCAAAGGTATTATCTCAGTTAATTGCAGGTTTCATTATCTGCAGTAAGTCTTCAAAGGAAAAAATTAGTCTATTATTCATTACATTTGAAATGTTATTGTATAAAAAAAGTTATGTAGTTACCTTCTTCATCACAATTTAGCAAATTTAGAAGGTCTATATTATTTATTGAATATTTCGATTTTACAATGGTAAAACATTACCACAACTATTAGTTGTTAATAACATATGTAGATCAAATTATTGTCATAGACACATTTAGTTGTAGAAAGAAATTTAAAAGATTAAATCAACAGTATCTATGGAAAAACTCTATGTTTGTCTATTAATTTGATTCAAGGCTTATTCATTTCTATTTTACTTTGTTTTCTTAAAGTACATGAATAACAAAGAGTAAATATAATTTGCAGTTTTAACAATTTTATTGTAATCAGAATTATGCAACAACAGTTTACAGTTGTAGTATTGCATATATGTATAAACAAGTAAATCTGTGAGAGCATAATTACTTTTATTCTTTAAATTTAAATTAACATCATGAAGTATTTCCATCTTTCTAGATTATTTATTTTTGATTTCCTGTGAGGTTAAATTATATTAATAACAATGAACCATAATCTAAAAGATTCGTATGGTCGTCTACCTCTGTGATATACTTGTTCTGTTGTGTTTATATTTATCAATTGTTATTATTGACAATCATGCACCATTAGCATAAGCGAGAGATATCTATTAAAGGAACATTTTGTAACAATTGTCTATTTTTGTAACACCTTTTACTGAAAATATATATTTATTACATTATAAATTCTTTTATCTTTTCATTTGCATTGTTTTTAAACACTCTGCTTTCTAATTACTAACCCTGAAATTCTCTATAACATACTTTTTTTTTCACAAATAAGAGTAACGACATCTTGCATGTGATGGAATGGAAATGGGCAATCTCTTTTCATTTAGTGGTTTCAACTGACATCATATAACGCTTGTATCATACAGGCGTATAATTCATTTGAATGGTAATGTATGAACAAATATTATAAATCACTTAAACGCAGCACTATTTCAATAATTCTTTATTTTTTAAAATTTGGAATTCTGCTTTCAAAAATATAGTGATTTCAGATGCCGTATGATACGACACGTCGGTGATATGGGTGGGTGTTCGTATGTGTAATAGACAGATGTAGTAATATGCTATAAAAGTTGATATGTTGCAGCTTAAGATATTAAAAATTCCGCAAGGACAGCAACACAGGAATGCAATTAAAATAGATTATACTATTTACTAGTGTTGCAACTCTTAACGCGTATAAATGCACGTCGATTTTAGAAGTCAATTTAAATCGAATTCTAACAAAGTTTACATTATAAAACGTTACTGGGTCGAATGTTTTAAGAACAGCATTACTACTAATAAAACACAAAATTAAAGTAAAAGAATTGAATCTAAGCTTTAATACGCACGTCTGTTTCTTTTGACTAACTAAAAACATAAAATTTCAGGCACTAGTGCTGACTTCTATAGATGAATTCCGCCGGCCACTCGACAAGGTATCGACAACCCAGTCTGCAACGTTAGCCGCGACAGGATTTATATGGACTCGTTACTGTCTCGTAATTAAGCCTATAAATTACGCCCTTTCGATTTGTAATTTTACGCTTGGAGCGGCGAACGGTATACAATGTTTCCGAGCTTACAGTTTCCAAAAGAAAATGAAGGCCATCGCTTAGATAAAGATTTAATCTCACATCATTAAATCGTAACGTATAAGGTCATTTATATTTTGAAGTATATCGATTCGAATAAAAAAAAATCCCACATATCTCTAGTACATACATGTAAATATTTTGACACATCGATGAAAGCATAGATAAAGCAAAAATATGGCAGATAAAACGCCGTATAGGTACATTTATTTCCAAACGTTCAAAAAGTTTTGCGTCGAAAAAATACTAGTCAATTATAATCTAGCCATAAAATTCCCACCATGTCATATAGACAAATTGGTTACTTCTTGCCATGATACACCAAATATTTTATAATTATTATACATAATTCGGGCGTGTTATAAACCGAAACATCTGAGGTTAGACGTATTGTTAACCTTAACCTTAACGTACCTTTGATTAACAATCGGAAGCGATTAAAATGGAGTCCGAAGTTTTCTTCCAAATATAAAGAGATCGGCTATGTTCTGATTGCTTTATATAAACCAATGATTCCATTTAGATACACCAGATAATTAACATTATCATATTTTATTACTTTTCTACTCTATCATGAGTTTATGTAAACTAACAAGTTTTAAAAATACTTCAATCGTAATGAACTGAATGAATCGTAGAGGGTTCAGGGGTAAAAAATGATGATTTTATTTGATTCAAATGTACATATCTTAATACAAGTTCTGTTTAAAATAGCATTATTATAAATTTTACATAACATATACTTACTTTATTAGCGTTGTCACTAGTCCGTGTAAGTGTTATTTTAGCGCCCCTTTTAAGTGACGAATATAGGGTTTGGTTACCATTCCTAAGTCTTATCTAAGTGTAGAAAATCAAAGTACCTATATAAAAACCCGCCGAGATCCTTTTTTGTAGTTTTTTTTTTAATTTTCGCAACCCATTTTCTGAAAGGCATTGAATCCAACAGAAACATAGATGTTTATATTGTTGTTCTTTCTAAATTTAGGGTCCCTTAATAACGTTTTCTACAGGCCTTTCATTACTTTTATTCCGTTTCTGGGTCAGATTTGTATTATTCCTGAGATACCCCAAAAGATGTAGGCGCCCGTCACTTCCATTGTAGAATGCAGCCTGTGGTTTATCTGGCATTTCACAAATTATCTGTCTATAAAATGTAGAAAGCTTGTTTTTATTTCTGCACGTATACGTCTTTTAAACAGTTTGTCTAGATACTAACAAAAAGTAGAACTAATTAAATGTAGTAATTAACACATAGATATATATCCATCATAGATAATATGCATCTTGATTGTAGTACATTAGCATGTTTCTATTTTTGTTGTATGTCATTAAATTTCTATATGTTTTATAAATATCTTTTATTTCTTATTCAGCAAATATTGTAAAAAATCTGTACACGCGTTAGAAGTTATACTTTTTTGGCTTAACAGGATAAAAATCTTTTCAATAATTTTATCTTTCGTCTTATTCTACGTTTATAGGAAAAAACGACACTAACAATAGAACAAAGGCATTTAATACATTGAAAGTTTTAATACAAAGAAACAAAATGTTGACTATCGGTAACTTTCGGGTGTCGGTTTTTCGTGACGGTGTGCGCGCGCATCGTAAAAATGTACTCTCATCATTTTTCCTTTTTTTTTCGATCTGACTACGCTATTGACCCACTAAGGTCTTAACAGCTTCACCGGACTACTAAGGCGAGCGCACAAGGCACTCATCCAATTTTATTTGACAACAAGCTCAAGAGTGCACGGCACACCTCGGCTTGGGCTGTTGCCTGATATGTGCAATTGGCGACCTATCTGAGCTAACGTAACTATTCATACGTACTTATATGAGTTGTTGAAACATATATGTACCAAGTATACATAACTCAACAACTCTTATAGATTTATTTCGTATCGGATAATTTCCTGAACTATTACAGTTCTATAAGGGAAAAAATAAATAAATAAAACCCTTCCACTTTCATGTGTAAGCGTGTATGCGTGCACGTGTGTGGGGGTGATATGTGTACTGTTGTTGCAGTGATGTAAGATTTTGTGTCACTGTATCGCGCGAGCAGCGCACTCAAGGGCTCCACGCCAAGGGGACGGACCTAGGCTTGAGCCGCTGCCGAGGGGGGCCTAATCTAGTTTCATTCATTTTTCCCTAATGCGCCAAAAGAAGTATAATTTCAATAATTAAAATAAAAGTGGTTACGGTAGCAGACGGTCCTTCATTCCTGTTGTCAAAATTGATCAGACTAGTAATTCTCTTTTTGTAAATTATATTAACATCTTGGGCTTTGAACTCGCTTTATGCTATAACCATGACTTATTAACCTTGCAGTTATTACCTTTTCTTTGCTTCTGCTTTATTTTACAGGTATTTGTGCATCTTAACATTACTCGTTACCTGTATGTATAACAACGCGGTTAATGCAAGCGAGTCGAGAGTAATTTTTTAGACAAAGCAACCGATGTACATAATAGGTCTTTACCTATGAAATTGCCGTTCTGCAGTCCTGGCCGTTTCAAATCAAAATAATTGTTGTTTGGCTAAAAATTCTAATTTCAAATTAATTTTATTTTAAAAACATGAAATTCTTTTTCCAAAAGTAGTAATTTGTTTATTGATTAGTGTTACATTTTCATCGCATTTCAATCTTTTTTGTCATCATGGATACGTTAAAAATTCGAGTAATTATGGAATATGAGCACCGTCGTGGTAGCAACACGGCACAAGCGGCACGCAACATCAGCGACGTTTACGGAGCTAACACTACAAACCAATGCACCACATGTTATTGGTTTGCTCGCTTCCGTTCTTGGAATTTCGACATGAAAAATGAACCTCGCGGTCGTCCGAAGACTGGTCGACAATGATGAATTAAAGGCGATTGTGGAAGCTAATGATACATAATCTACGGCTGAATTAGCAGCAGCTTTCGACGTTAACGTCAAAACAATATTGGTCCATTTGCGTCAAATTGGCAAGGTAAAAAAGCTTAACACACAAATGAAGGAATTTTGAACCGCATTGTTATCTGCAATGAAAAATGGATTCTGTTTGATAATCGCAAGCGCTCACTAAGTTGGTTGGCTCCTGGTTCAGCACCTAAACAATGCCCTAAACCAAAACTTACCTCTAGAAAAGTGATGGTCACTGTTTGGTGGTCTAGCGCCGGTGTGATTCATCACAACTTCTTACCAAACGAGGTGAGCATTACTGCAGATGTGTACTGTGAAGAACTGAACACAATGATGGAGAAGCTGGCACATCTCCAACCAGCATTGTTCAATCGCTCGTCTCCGCTGCTCCTGCACGACAACGCTCGACCTCATACTGCACAGCAGACGGTCTCCAAGGTGCAAGAACTGGGGTTGGAAGTTCTCCGTCATCCGCCCTACTTACTAGATCTTGTGCCTACAGACTACTACTTTTTACAAAATTTCGTTACCCGATTAGGCCTCCCACGGCAGCGGCTCAAGCCTAGGTTCGATCCCTCGGTAGGGAGCCCTTGAGTGCGTTGCTTGCGCGATACGGTGACACACAAATATACATCACCGCTAAACACTACACGATCACCCCCACACACGTGCACGCCTACACGCCTACACATGAAAGTGGAAGGGTTTACTTTTTTCCCTTATTGAACTGAAAAACTCTCAATTTTCCGATAATAAATATATGGAAGAGTTGTTGAGGCGTGTATGCTTGGTACACATATACGGTTCAACAACTCATACATATATTGAATAGTTAGCTAGGCTAGCTAAGATAGGTCGCGATTTTGCATGCAACAGGCAACAGCCAAGCCGAGGTGTGCCGTGCACCCTTGAGCTGGTTGCCATAATAAAATCGGCTGAGTGCCTTAAGCGCTCGCCTTAGTAGTCCGGTGAAGCTGTTAAGACCTTGATGGGTCAATAGCGTAGTCATTTCGAGAAAAAAAAAAATTCGATATCTCCTTGGCGGGAAAAAAATTCAATACCCGAGAGGCAGTACAAAATGCCTTTGAAGAATTTGTTGCCTCCCGTCCAGCTGATTTCTTTAAGAAGGGCATTTATAATCTGCCACTGCGTTGGCAAAGATGCATTGATTGCATGGGTGATAACTTCGTTTAATACAAATAAAAAATACATGAAAAAAATTAGTTTCAATTTTTTCATACAAAACGGCAACTTCATAGGTAAAGATACTAGAATCTAATAGAAAGAAAAGAACCTAATATTTTCCCTGCGCACTTTCAATAAATAAATAGAACTTTGGTTTATGTAACATAACAATATTTGTTTTTGCGACCTATTAACCAAATCATTTGAGACTCGTTACCTCTTTTGCTCGAATGAAACTAAGTTACCGACTTTAAATATAAGTATGCCAACAATGTTAACTCAAGATTAGTAAGATGTAGAGCCAGAGAATGACTCGGCTCGTCCGGGGTAGTACCACCCTCTCACAGAAAACCGACGTGAAGTAACAGTGGTTGCATTGTTCCGTTTCGTTCGGTCAGTGAGAGCGAGGCCCACCTCTCACTTCCCTATCTTCCGCTTGCCCTTTCCTCCTTATCTACCAACACAGGCTGTCAAGGCACTTGCGACTCCTCTGGTGTTGCTTGTGTCTATGGACGGTGGCGATCACTAAACATCAGGTGACTCACATGTTCGTTTGCCTCATATGACATAAAAAAAATGAAACGTAACATTTAACAAAATTTTACCTAACTCAAAAACCTTACTCGAAAACTCTAACTTCAATTTTATTCGAATTGACGTTCGACTTGTACCAGATTTTACTGTATTTCAAACACGCGCCTTACATTTTTGACAGACTTCAAAAAACGTAGGATCTGGTTTCGGTTCCTATCTATGTTTGTATGTCTGCAATGTTCTCAAAGACTACAGATATTAATGTGGATGGGGTTTTCGTTGTTGAATGTTTGTTAGGGAATATTTTAATATAACGAAGGAAACGAACGAAAAGAAAATAAAATTCCTTATTTACTTAGATTTATTCAGATTTAAAAAATCCTTCAGAAAACTACAAACTAAGAAATAAAAAATTTGTTTTCTATACCTATGCAAAACATTAAAATATATACAGTAATTAATGACCTATATTGCTTCTACAGTTACCGGCGAATTAAAAATTTGCACTAACTTCCGACACCACCACTTTAGTACGGCACTAGGATTTTCGACATTTATTTTTAATCATCTATAAGTTTTAAAAAAGACGTACATTAATAATTAGTCGTAATTCCTCACTTGTACTTGAGAAATTCCATTTATTCACGTACTCACCTGTACCGCTCAGAGATGACGGCATAGTGCTCAGAGATGACGGCATAGCGCTCAGAGTTATTTTATGATATAGTGACAGCCTTTTAAGCGTTATTCACGTTGGTTCATTTCACAGGTTAATTTTTTCCATGGGCTTGTACTCTATATTATTATGCTAAATTTTTAAATATGTAAAATAGATTAATATTTATTTTGATTAAAACTAAAAAAAAAAACACATTACTTAATGTATACATTTATTGATCAATCCTCAACGATTTTCAAAAGCTTTTCCATACTGATCGGAGCGAAATTCCTTCCACCATCATTAGAGAACATAATGACATTCCTTATAACGTAACATTGCATTGTACCGATCTTGTATAGAGGCCGGCCTTCCCTCGTCTTCCCAGCGATGGGTACGAACGTGATGCCTCTGTCCACGCATCTAGATTCGAGGAGTTCAGAGAAACTCTTCTGCTGGTTCACAGTAGCTAGTATATCGTTGATTCTAGAAGTTTCCTTTGAATCGGGTAGAGCGAAACGGGGTGGAGGTGGGGGTTCTATGGAATCGATGTCCGTACTTCGGTTCATCATATCCAAAGCTTTGCGGAAAGCGCCCCGTACTGCTGGCTCTTTGAGCACTTCCTCGGGGAACATTCTCTGCAGATAACGATATCTGTATATAAGTTGTTACACTTCAAGACAAACTAAATCCGATTTCACTTGTTTATAGTGCACATGTTTGAGTTTTTAAGATTTACAATTTTTATAAACGGAGAACGAAGTTCAAATTTTGTCGGTCATAAAGTTTTTAGTTTTTTTTATGACCTTCATATTTTACGTAGTTTATTTACTGCAAGATATAAACAGATATATTTCTAAGAGTCCTATTTTATAAATGCTGTGTTTTGACTACATATCTGCGAATACATATACCCATTTCAATTAAATTTCTAATTCGTTTTAAACTACAAGTTCGGCGAGACTTATACATAATAATCTTCAATTTCGTACCCACAAACCAAGTAACATTATTTAATAGACTTTACAAGGAAGAAATGGCAAATTCTTTGGAATAAATCCACCACCAAACTAATAAAAATAAATTCTATACTATCACTAATGTGAAAAATATAGATAACGTTTTAAGCCCTCAGCTGATTTTTTAACGCCAAGATCTCAAAATGATGAATGATTATTCTAAATATCTAGCTAATTTTTATAAATTATAATACTAATTTTTGTAAATAATAAATTACTGTTCAAGTTTCTGGAATTTTGTAATAAATACGGTATTTTTTTATATCTCATAGATGGCGCGACACGTTTTAATTTTTAATTTATTTTTCAAGTCCAGTTTATTTTATGGTACACGTGCTTTATTGAAATCAACAGTACCTGAACGACCGAGCCTAGCTCGGTTCTTCGAAAAACATTTTTAAATTAAAATAAACTGTTAGATTTGCCTCATAAAATTAACATTTTGTTACAAAAAAATAAATATAAAAAAATATATCTCTTCTGCTGTCACTCAGATTCGAACTGGAGTTACACGGACTTTTGAAGCAACCGATTTCCATCAAAGCTATTTTTGTTTTGACAGCACCGGCGAAATTTACCTTTATATCCTAGCTAAATTTTTTCATTTCCTGAAAACTTAATTAAAAAAACTTTTCTATGAATAAAATCTAGATCTAAATCAATTTATCGTCCCCGAAACTACCTACATACTAAGTTTCAGGGAAATCGCTGGCGCCGTTTCCGAGATCCTGAATATATACAAATATACAAAAAATATTCGTTTAAAGGTATTAAATGTAATAACTGAGGCACAGTAACGCGTGACAGTGTCAACTAGTAAGGTTTAAAAAAGGGATACGTACCTTGAAATCGGTGTAAGAGTTGAGGACAGTCGCGTGAGCGGGATTAGTATTGAGCCACGCGGCGAGAGCTGCCAACCAACGCGGTAGTAACGCTCGGCTCGCTATAGCGGCCACAGTTGGGGCTCCGAGTAAGTCCGCCCACTCGACACACCACTGCCAAGCGGCTGTGACAAAGATACACACATGTGTACAACCAATCTTCTACTAGATTATTACTGCCATTGTCCAATACGTTATAATATTACAAGTTTCTTGAAATTCCAAGGAACTAACAAAATGGTGGCTGTCTTGTTAGAACTCTACATCGAGTTCTCGTGGCAAGTCAGAATCCCATGCTCCGTGCTATTATTTCTGATCTACTTGTGCACAATTACACAACTATATTACGCAGAGCACCACCAACATCACACAATATAGGACCAAATAACACATTATGGTGAAATTTATAGACTACTAAGTTTCTTGACATTTTTTTCAAGAAACTAACCAAATGGTGGCTGTCTTGTTAGAACTCTACATGGAGTTTTCGTGGCAA
>JACEII010000023.1:1946017-1966696 GCA_014332785.1 Antheraea mylitta
ACAATATAGGGCCAAATACACAGCATTATGGATAAAATATAAAGACTTACTACATGACATTCCGAGATCCCACTATAAACTCTACAATAATATTATAACTAAAAAGCTGTAAATACTTATCACCTACATGATATTTTGACAAAACAAAAAGTACGATAACGCACACATACGTAAAGTAGTATTGTAACGCCACACTGAGATGGTTACATAAAAGAAATAGTTG
Organism: Antheraea mylitta; assembly: GCA_014332785.1. Lineage (NCBI taxonomy): Eukaryota > Metazoa > Arthropoda > Insecta > Lepidoptera > Saturniidae > Antheraea > Antheraea mylitta. The sequence continues at coordinate 1,946,241 of JACEII010000023.1, forward strand.
GAATTTTTGGCGGTATCTTAGTCTATCGTGTAGTGGATTTTATATTTTATTCGTAATCTCATGTTATTTGACTCTATATTCTGTAAAATAGTTAGTTTATTGTGCATAAGTGAAGTGAATGGAAAATAATACCACGAAGCATGAAATTCTTAGATGAAACAAAAACAACCCTGGAAAGTTCTAACAAGTAGACCGCCATTTTGTTAGTTCAATGGAATGATCGCAAGAAACTTGTAATATCATTACTTACCCAAAAATGGCATTAATAGTCTACTAGAAGATTAAATTAAATGTCAAAAATAAAATAAAAAACCTATTTTATGATGAAATTAGGGGTGTGTAAATAATGCTTGAATCAAATAATGATGTTCGATTTGAATTTTGTATTGAATATTCAAAAAATTTGAAGGAATTCAATAGTTTGTATTATTCGGTTGAATTTGTTATCGAATATTCGCACACCCCTAGATGAAATACGCAAGACATTTGGTTTTCCTTCACCGTCAGCCGAAATAGTGTTACCGACGACGACGACAATTAGTAAATGCACGCGAATTCCGAAAAAATCACTAGTTCTTACTACAATCGTATCAGAATAATGTCCCACCGATCAAACCAATAGACCACTACGATCATTATGATAGTGAATACGTAAAAGTAATCGATTAATAATTAGACGGGGAACTGACTGTTATCGCCTCCGACGAGATCGAGGGGCGCGTGCTGGAGGCAGTGCTCGAGTTTGGGCACGACGTGCTGGTGCAGCATCGCGGTGAGCGCCCCGCCCCACGCGCCACGCCACGCGGCGAGCACGCCCCGCGCGGACCCGTCCGCCGGGTGCCAGCCCGACAGCGCGCTCGCCAGCCGGGACCTGATCAGCGGGTAAACACCCGTCGCCAGAGCAGATCCTGCCACAATAACACCACAACATCACACAATACATACCATCACACCACCACAACACTTATGTCACCACACAACCCATGTAACCAACCGACGTGACTGACAACGCGATAAGTAGGTTCATTCATCGGGCCGTAGACGCTCCGGCACGGGTATTGTGATATGTGAGATATATACCTAAAAATGACCATAAAGAATGGAAATGCAAGCGCTATAAAAACTATAACGTCATTAAACCAAAAATAGTTAATATTTAATAAATTACTAATAAAAAATACGCTCACGGATACGATTTTTACGTATACAAAATACTACATGTAAACAAAATAAAAAGTGCGGACCAAGAGTCTGCAGAATAGAACAAAAAAAAACACCACCACACAACCCATGTAACCACACCACCACACAACCTATGTAACTACACCACCACACGACCCACGTAACCACACCACCTATATGACCATACCACCACACAACCCATGTAACCACACCACCACACAACCCATGTAACCACACCACCACACAACCCATATAACCACACCACCGCACAAGCCAAGTCACCACATCACTCACCTCACAAAAAAAAAAACAAAGCGTGCAACTCACCACAAGTCACACAAGGGGAAAAAGCTTCTTAACCGATGTGTACGTTTATTATTTTGATACTGGCAACTTTTAACCATCCATTCACATCAAATTAAAAAAGAAAAAAAGAGCGCATTCAACTCAGTATAAGTGACATCATGCAAGGAAACCTCTTTTCCAATAAGTAAATTTATTATTTTGATACTGGGGACATAAAACCACACCATGCACATCACATTAGGGATGTTAAAAATAATCGATTTTTAATTAAATCGATTTTTATTTTATTATAATCGATTTTTTATTGTCGATGTTTATTTTCATAATAATCGATTTTTTGAAAATCGATTATATAAATTACGCATTTTAATCGATTTTTATAAACATCTATGCGACGGATGAAAAAAACTCAAAATAAGTTCATTATTATTTACAATTGAAGAGTGAGCATAGTGAGATAATATGTTTGTAAAAATTTTAAATGTTTTCTAGCCGCAAAACACCTAAAAGCGGCTGGCGAAAGTATTTTATAACGAAAAAGAATAATACCACAGTAATATGCATGTCCTGTTCGATAGAATGAAAAATTTTGTAGTGAAACTACAAATTTAAAAAGAACATAGAATGAAAACATCCCACCGCCTTACAAGTAACATGAGTTACTATATCTTATAATGATTGTTGTGGTTCTTATGACAGCCAAATACCGCTCTCTGTAAAATTAAAACTTTCAATAAAACTAAAAAGGTCTGTCATGCGAGTACAACATGTTTACTAAAAATGTCTTATAGTAAACTCGACATCGATAAGTTTACAAAACTATAAATTATTTTTGAAATTATTCAATAAAAAAAAATCTTTAATTTTAATTTTCTCAGTCACACTATGATTAATATGAAAATTTAAAAGAGAACTTCATTGTTTTGAATTTTACAGTTAGAATTAATAATGTTGTCATTTTGTTAGGATGTTTATCATTTCATTTTTATTACGATATAATGTTTAATAGTACTGAAAATTTCTATGGTATTTAGTTTCTATATTCTTTACCTTGAAAGTTTAAAGGAACATTCACTTTTATTTTGTTTTGAACTGGTTATTTTTGATACGTATAATTTTATGTGATTCTTAATCTGATAAATTGTTATTTTAAATCTTTAGGTTTATTATAGGAATATGGAAAGCATGTCTATTTTTAAATATTATAAAAATCGATTTTTGAAAAAATCGATTATTTATTTTCAATAAAATCGATTTTTAACAAATCAATTATTATTTAAAAAAAGAAAAATCGATTCCTAATTAATCGATTTTTTTCATTAAACTCACATCCCTACATCACATATTTATCTGGTCATCCCAACTAACACTAACAATGCGAAAGTAAGTTTATTTTTACTATCTTACGATTTTGTATATATGTTGTCAGGAATGTAGAAAAGGACATAAATACAGAAAAATATACTGTTATTATATACTTTTATATATAAATGAAATATAATATACAAACACTTTTTTTGTTTTTATATAATAAATTATGTTTAAATGTTATAGATAATGTCATTACATATAGGTCTTATTACCAGCTAACTCATGCCAGGGCAGGACCCATTGGTGCAGGGGTTGCGTGTCCCCCGTGGGGTCCCAAACGCGGACCGCTTCTAATACGCGGGGGACGATATACCGAGTCGCACACGACGACACCATCCACGCGGGACAGGCCTCCGCCCACGCTCCTAGAGCACGGACCATTGCTTCCGGAGAACGCGGGTTCCACGATCTGCATAATACCGACAAAATAATAAAACGCAAACCCAATAAATAGCAGTTGCTCCGGGAATAATAAAACGTAATAAACAAACGCCAACCGAATAAATAACAGTTGTTTCGAAAATAACAAGACGCAATTTAAAATAATATAAATATTTATCAAGACCTATGTGCTAAACCATATTTCACTTCGAATGATAAACTTTTAATGGTTTCTCCAAGAATAACAAAACGTAACTACAAAAAACAAATGAAAATATCACCTAACTGCTAAACTAATTTTCACAGACTCCTAACGACAAAATTTGTACGATTGCTCCAAAAATAAGAAAACGTATCTTCAAATAAAAATAATTATTAAGTAGGACCTGGGAGTTTTTGGCGGGATCTTAGTCTGTCATGTAATGGATTTTATATTTTATTCATAACCTTCTGTTATTTGACTCTATATTTTGTAAATTTGGTGGTGTTTTACTTAATATAGTTAGTTTATTCTGCATAAGTGAAGTGAATGGAAAATAATATCACGGAGCATGAAATTCTGAGATGCTACAAAAACTCCCTGGAAGGTTCTAACAAGGGAGCCGCCATCTTGTTAGAATATTGAAATAATCACACGACTCTTTTAACATTATTGTATTGTAACGTCCATTGAAACAAAACATTGACACTGGCAAGTGCTTCTGCAGAGTCAAAACAAGAAAAAGAAAAAAGAGCACCTAATTACTAAACCAAGTTTCACAGACTCGTTAATGACAAGAATGTAAAGGTCGCTTTATGAATAACAAAAAATAACTTCAAAGAACAAATAAAACTAATTATCTCAGTAACACCTAAACTAAATTTCATGGACACATATGGTAAGTTTGAAATATATTTATTTTATGAAATAAAAATTGGGTTTTATTTGAAAAGGGATTCTTTTGTCTGCCATATTTGTTTAAGTTTCTATTAATATAAACAAAGTATACATAGTATTTATTTCGTTTCCCCAGAAACTAGGACGTTATACGGCCTACAAAATAACAAATACATAATATATTATGAAATGACAGTGACAACAATCAATATCAGCAAATCATTGATTGACAGCTGTAGGTTTTATAATACTTTTCTTCTACAAACATCAACTTAATAAAAGTTCTACGACTGACATTCAAACAACACACATTTTTAATCACTCAGTCTAGAAGTATGGAATTTTGCATAAGAATTGCTCCTGCAATTTAAGTGTCTACTGACAATAGATTTTTGAATATTTATCCCTTAGAGCATAAATTAATTACTATTTCTAAGATGTTACCGATAGGAAATAGCATTTGAGACATGATTAGAAATTTCTAAAGCATATTATTGTAGTATATTTGAGTGTAAACATACGGTTTATCGTCTCTGCTTGCCTATTAAGCTTTTTTTTTATATCATAGGAGGCAAATGAACAGGTGGGTCACACACAACACCAAGGGAGTCGCAAGTGTGTTGCCAGCCTGTGTTGGGGTGGGGGGAGAAAGGGAAGAGAAGAGGGGGAAAGTGAGGAGAAGTAGGCCTCCGGTGCTCTAACTGACCGAACGAAACGGAACAATGTTACTTCACGTCGGTTTTCTGTGAGAAGGTGGTACTAACCGGGGTGAGTTGACCCTTTGATGCTGAAGCCAATAATAGCTTCAGTTTGGCTGTACCACCTACAAATGTCTATATGCCAATGTGTAATATACACAATGTGTGTGTATGTGTGTACAGAATGTGTGTGTGTATGAGTGTACAGAATGTGTGTGTGTATAAATACATTCTTATTAACAAAAGTAAGATATACTCACTCAGCAGCATTACTAATATGGGTTACGTAGTGTTGCCATAATAAACTGTTGTAAGATTCCTCAGTGAGGAGATTTTTCCACTTCAGGAATGTTGGTACAGGCTCCTCAGGTGCTTGCAGTGGATCCCATGTTGCTAACAAAGCGCTTAATAGTGGACTCACAATGTTACCAGCTATGGAACCCAAACCGAACATTTCATATTCTAACGGATAGGATTCCTGAAGCAAGAGAATATATTGATATCACCCAACACTGTTGTAATTACAAAGGATATATTTCTTAAAATACAATGTAACTTGAAACTGGATGAAACGAAAAAGCAATATGAAAAAGGGACAAACATATACAAAAATAGAATTTAATGTATGACAGAAAGAGATAGAACACATTATACAGTATTTCTCATAATCACGGTTTCAATTAACCAGTTACATAACATAAAGTAAGGAATCAATATGAATAGTTTCACTTAATATTTTCAGATAAATATAAATTTATTAATAAAGATATGCTAAATAACAATAATGTAATTTCCTCACGTTCAGTATTGAGATTACGCAACTGGCAGTACATGATACTCTCATCTGCTAGAGTTTCGTCACTCGCTCACATATACATTTTCGTATACAATACAAAGAGAGATAATGAGTAACGAAGGATATATAACGCCTTTTCCTTACGTGACGATTTCTACCAGATGACTCCAACCGCAAGTCGCGTTAAAGAACTTAGTTTGAAAAACAAGTACATCTACCTTAAGCTCGAATAATACTTCATAAGCAGTCTCAAGCGATACATCAGGCTTGTTCAGTTCCTCCACTTTCTCTAATATGGCCTGCACTTTACAAATGACCTGGTCATGGTCTTCCAGTTTGATATTACAATCCTCCAAGTCCCTTTCCAAGACTACAATCTCGTCTTCAGCCTGTTGTAGCTCTCGTGCATTTTGTATTATATCCTGAGGAAATACGTTTTTTTTTGTTATAACAATATATGTCACGGCTTAACTCCGTGACTCGAAATAATGATTGCCTAAATATTAAAGTATTATGTCCTATAGACACAATTCTCTCTTTAAATCTTTATTTGTCTATTTGTTCATGTAATACACCTTACTGGGATAATACTGGGTTATTTATGTATATATAAGTATACATAATCATATGTTAAATTAATGATTACGTAACATGGAATACATATAGTGTGGATATATAATTGGCTGTCCAAAAAGCAGACGCGATTAAAACAAGCATATTTCTATGGACAAGTGTCTATGGGCGGCGGTGATCAGTTACCATCACGTGACCCACCTGTTCGTTTGCCTCCTATAACATAAGAAAAATAATTTTGAAACCTTATAGCACCTCATTGTGCCATTTTTAAATTCGTAATTAAAATAAAACCATACTACACTATTGATGCCTCTTAAGTCTCATTCGGTCGTGTCAACAATCCATATATAATTTTATTTAAAAGATTATAAATTACCAGATTCTATGATTAATTTTTTTTTCCAATAATACTTAGATCTTTCTAAAACTATTAATGATATTTAATTAAATACCTCGCAAAACCAAATCGATACCAAATTTAAATTGGAATTTATATAATGCATAAGTTACCACTAAGCTGTTAAGACCTTACTAGGTCAATAGCGTAGTCAGATCAAAAAAAAAACTTAACAAATTGACGATAATATTGCTTTCGTATACGTAACATTAAAATTTTCTTGCTACTAATTCTCTAAAGAAGAGTAACCATTTTAATGTACCTTATGGCTAATAAATTTGTAGTTTTCAAGTTAATATTGGAAGATTTCTTCTATGCTTTGTTGTTGCCAAATACGTAATTAAAAGTCTATTCTCGTAGTTTAGTAACTTACTGGCATTATTATAATTTAGCACTTGCTTAAAAATATTTCGTTTTAAACAAATACTTCGAAAGCTTATATTTTCAAATGTGTACATAAGAAATGATAACTTCCTATTTTATATGTAAACTAAACCCTTCCTATAAGAGTGTAGATTACTCGAGTAAAATAATCATAAAATTCGATTGTGTCGTTTCTAAAAACAAACAAACATACAAGAAAAAACTTAACATTCTTTTTGGATTTAGTATCTTATAAAAATTGAAAACAAAAAAACACCTATTATAGGTTTCAGTGTTTGACCACAATCTCACTTGTTGTTTAGTGACGCTGTTGGTCCAGATGGTAAACACACTAGATCTAAAAGGAGCTGGTTCAACTCGAAGCTGGTAGCTACCCAGGTGTGCTTAGAATAACCCTTACCACATTTCTATGGTTTCAACACCATATTTTCCTCCACCGAAAGCTCTATCTATTCGTAAGGATTCGAAAAACCTATGTCGATCAACAGGGTCTATAAACAACACACTAACCATTGAACATTTACAAAAGCCACATGGGAATTGGCATCACATAGAATAGGCTTGTATCGGAAAACGAATGTAAATTGAATAATACCTGTTCACAACATTCAACCATCACTTCTAAATTGTGTACCAACTGGGGAGCGGAGAAATTATCACATTTCCGTCGAGGTTCGTGCTCGAAGCGGGGCGCGTGCGCTCTCAACGCGTGGTACCCGCTCAGTACCCGTTTCTCTTTACCCGTCATATCGATTACGGGCACGCGAGATAGTTCATTACTGTCGGAAACCATAATATTACCGTTCACATAACGCTCAAATATATTTAACAGAAGTGTGTAATCGTATACTTACAACTGTACATCAGAACAAGTGACAAGAACAACTTAAGAGCGGCTTTATTATTATTGTGACCAATCTTTTTCAATCTAAAAAAAAAAACGCTATATCTTTGCGTGACCTCAAACTCCGCATTTTACGCCAGAATAAATTTAATAAAAGCTTAAGATATGTTATTCCAAAAACAGGTGACAATTTATGATGTCCAATTTTGATCACTATAGGGAAAAAGCAACAGCATAGTGAAAGACAATCCGCGCCTGACCTTAAAAATGTGAATATCACACTCGAATAAACTTATTTAAAGCTTATGACTTGTTATACATAAGAACAAGTCGTAATTAGACATCGATTTATCGTGTCCAATTTTTATCATAACAGGAACAGGCTATATCCGCGCCTGGCCTTAAAATCTCTATATCTCAATAAACACTTCAACGCAATACATTGCAATGAGATCAAAATATTATCGTTGAGATAAAATTTATGGAAGCTTAGGATATGTTAAAATAAACAAAAGTAATTAACAAACATCGATTCATTCTAATCATATTTAATTTCTATAGTTTTAGGAAATGTTTATTTCCTAAGCTAAGATCTAAATACAATATAAGGATATAGTCTCTATTTAAGAAGTGGGTATATCATTGTTATGAAAATAAACCATTACATTCTACAATGTTTACATAAAATTAATTGACAGATTCCTGACTACCACACAGAAAGCCTATTTTTCGTTATTGGCCTCATAATATCGATTTGGGCACGCGGGCAATTATTTACTTAACATGAACACGAAATACTACCTTTCACACAATGAGTTATATAATGTTCACATAACATTCATACACAGGTTTCCGTTTACCATACAGAAAGCCTATTTCTGTTATTGGTCTCAGAATTTCAATATGGACATGCGGGCATTTCCTTGCTATAAATTTAAGATACTACCTTCACACAGTGTTCAAGTTATATTTTATAATTAATACCTATTAATAACAGCAAAAGCAAGTAATACGTATGCATTGATTTCTTGTAATTGTTATTCAATATAATACTAATTCTGTGACTGGCCTCTAAATATCAATATTTCGACATGTCATAAATTAAAAAGTGTTTTTATAATATATACATTTTTATTCTGTGATGATTGGATAACTCAAAAGGCAAAATATTATATATCAAATAATTCAATTTACCGAATATACTATATAAGGCATCATATTCACCTACATATTTTTTTATAAATGCAACTACTTTTACCCGCGGCTCCGCACGCGTTTTTTGAATGTATTAAATAAATTTAAAATTGTTATTAGATGTGTAAATAACAATAATACTCTTTCAACGTTATTTTTTGTAAGTATGACACGCGCATCATCTACAGTAACAGGTAACATGTACATTATATATGTGAATACTAATAGTGTATCGAATGGGATGGGATTTATCATAAGCCACATAGCTGGAACTTTAAACTACTATCTATGTATCACCTTCAGTGCTCAGTTACACTATATAAGAAAGTAATGAAAATATTAAGCTATACATTATCGAACAATATGTGTTCAATCTTTTATCATATAAATATAATATGTCCACATTATTGATATAATCAAGTTATTAATATACCTTGCTATAATTTAAATCACATATAAACGTATGACTTTCAATTATATTTATTCTTGGAGTCCAGTACAATGTACGTCACACGCGCATGTTTACAGTGAACAACATATTTTTGGTCAATTTCACACATACGAATGCACGGATAACAGTTCATCACAACATAGTGTCAACAAAGTCGTGTTTCACGTCTATCTATATGTCTGTTCGCGATAAGATCAAAAACGCATCTTTATGCCGTTCTAACCAATATATAAAATGATTTTTGGGCAAGGTTTAGGTATAGTTTGTCTTATTATTAGAGCGGGTATCGTCTGCTGAACTCGCTAGCTTAAAATAAAACAGCTAATTAGTTAGTTATTTGCCCGTAAAATTCCCGTCAAATATTACTTGTAGTCCGTTGAAGCTGTTAAGACCTTGCTAGGTCAATAGCGTAGTCATTTCTAAGAAAAAAAAACCGTTCAAATAGGTCCAGCCATTTCGGACTACCCGGAACAAATAAACAAACAGACATCGACAGAATTAAAAAAAAGATGTTGATATTTGTAGCACCGCAGATATATGTATTCATCAAAAATGTTTATTTCAATATTATATACACACACTTTATTCTTATAATACATAATATATCACAAACCAAAAATTCGGAACAAAACTAACGTAGAATAAACTTTGTGAGAAGTTTTTGGCGGTATTTCAATCTGTCATGTAAAGGATTTTGTATTTTATTCATAATCTTGTGTTATTTCACTCTATATTGTGTTAAATTGGCGACGTTTTATGTAATATGGTTTGTTTCTTGTGCATAAGTGAAATGAATGAAAAATAATACCACGGAGCATGTATTCTGGAGTCTTGAAAATTAAGAAGATAAAAATTTACGAAATATTATATAGAACATTTGGCGCTTATACTTTTAACTTAGACACAGAAGAAAACTGGGTAGAGAATACATAAGAACTACCGATATTGACAACTTCAGAATTGGCAGTACGGATTAATTCCTTCGCCTGTATTGATGGACGAATATTATTACTACTAACCTTTTAGAATAGCAGCAAAAAATAGACTTTAAACACGTTTGCGATAGCAACGTACATAATCAAAAATTGGAATTGAAAATAACGTAGAATAAAATATTTAACAAGAACACAAAATAAACCCTAATAATATTTCCGATAGAATGTTATCATGTTACCATGGCAACGCATATAATACTGACACTGACACGCAGCGGATGCTCTAAAAATAGCCCGATTTTGAGACATTCTTCATTAGTGCTCCGCTGGAATTGGTTTTAACGTGATGATATGTAGCCTATAGCCATCCTCGATAAATGAGCTAACACTGAAAGAAACTTTAAAATCGGACCGGTAGTTCTTGAGATTAGCGCGTTCAACCAAACAAACAAACAAACTCTTCAGCTTTATAATATTAGTATAGATAAATTCTAACCAGACCCTTCATAATTCTTGTCTATTTTAAGCAGTTCCAATCTGCCCAACATCTATACATCTTACTATGAAATCCTAAATACCTTGTAATAGTATGCATCGTAGGTTTACCCTCTTGTATAACATCAGCAGCATCTCTGTAGAAATAACGTCCTTTGTGTGATTTCTTCCAGTTATAAATCTTTTCCGTCTTTCCTTTCTCTTGTTCTTCTTTTTCTTTTAAGCGGCGTTCCTCGTCTTTTTTTGCTTTGAGCTATTTAAAAAAATACATAGTTTTCTGTTATATTACCAGGTGAAAGGTTAAACACTCACAATATTCTAGGATAAGACTCGTAATGGTCACATTTAACATACGAAATAATAATATCAAAACAAATACTAATAAACAATCAAGAGAACCTAAGTTAAAGTTTGTTCTGACTTACAAAAGTATAAACATAATCGTAATAAATCTAGGCAATGATCGGTGCCGAAAGCTACAATGGGCGACCCGGAGTTCTTAACTTTCGATAATAAAATGGACAATCAATTATTTTGTACTTGACGTTCCCACGTTCACTTTTAAGTGAAAGTGAAATCACCCTACGGTCAATGACAGTGTGCTTTAATATAGACGCTTAGAGGATTATGTATAATGTTTGTATTTTTCTTGATATTTAGATCAAATATTAAGCACCTATTTTTTTAATCGATTTAAAACGAGAATCGAGTGCAGATTATCCTCTATAAATATTGCTACTGTCTAATCATTCAGCCTGTATATATATATATATATTTAATTAATGAAGTAGCTGTAACCTGAAATATCATTCGCATCCAATTTGCCAAAAAAATTATTCAGTGTAAATGGACATGCGCAGATTTGACCACAGCTTAATAAGTTGGTTTGGTAGTTTTGACGTTCATTCTCCATTATAGCCTTCTGGGGACTAATGTCCTTGATAGTGCTTAAGATGTTTGGTCAAAAACCCTTGGTAAAGAAAATGGAATGGGACATTCTTACTAAGACATTTGGGACTTTTCACATTTATGGTTAATTTATATATAATTATTATATATTATTTATATATATATAAGTTTTGCACACTTTGTTCTTGGTAGATGGAACAATCAAACCATAAAGGTGACATTATAATATTAATGTCTCGTTTTTGTTGCATGGACAGATATCTTAAATATATATACTATATGTAATTACTTACAGTAGCTTTCTCAGGGCCGTACGCTCCGATTGCACCTCGGCCTCTTCTAACTGTAGCCTCAACTGGGGCTGATATACCTTGAAGATCCTTCCCGAGACCCTTGCCTGGTTTGTAGCCCATCTACATTAAAAAACATTGGTTAGTATGAAATAATTATTGTATAATTAATATAATTAAAAGTATTTTATAATTAAAGGTATAAAAAAGTATTTTATACCAAAAAATAAATAAGTATTGGCTTCTACTCTCATGGTCAAGTGCATCAAGAGGCAGCGCCTCAAGATCACACTCGTGAAGACCAAGCGTTTACTCTTTCATAAACCTTGATGATGGCCACCAGCTGGGACCACGTATTCATGCATACCAGGGTGAAGACCCAAATGAAATAGCGACTAACTTCTTTCTAACATGAGGAGTATGGGTGCCAGTCGCCACAGACTATATGGGTGTTGTATAGTTGGGCCAGAAAGTAATCTCACAGAAAAAGGCAAAGTGGGTTAAAGCTCATCTTCCTATTGAGCTGATCCAGTAGACGGAGATACGGCTGGGATGTACCAGTCAGGCTGTCTCATTCTTAGAGCAGATCATGCAAGGAGAAGTGGCAGATTGCACAGTCCTCACCAAACTATTATTATTAGGTTTTATTGGATTCAGACTGTAGTAAAAGTTATACCACAATATCTCCATCACTATTTTAATTACTATCTGTTAAAATCAACTGGGTAATGAAAAAACAAAGGATCAACATCCAAATGATCCATTTATACCTGTAATAATAACTTAGCACCAATTCCCTTTGTGTGTTTCTCCCAAGTTCCCACATTACCGCCTAAATTAGTCGGTCTCATACCCTGTCCCTGTCTTCTTATACCAGCTGTCTCACTCTCGTCAGGTACAACAAGTTCTTCATCTGAGCTGTCTGCTGTAAATTTTGGTCGAGAAGTTGTTGGCTCTGATGACTCTAATTCTAAAATCAAATCATCATATGTTATTAATTTTTGCTATGGTTACAATGTTTAATTGTAATTTCGTAAACCGTTTGCAAAAAAACAATATTAGAAAATGATGTATAGGATAATATAGAATATTAGCAAATTGTTAAATACTCTAGTTAAAAAGTACATTTTTTTTTCTTGAGTCGTATCTACTGTATATTAATTTATGAATATGTTTTTTTTCTGGAATTGACTACGCTTTTAGCTTACGGCATTAACAGCTTCACAGACTATTGGCTGGACTTGACTTTGTAGATAGGTATTAAGTGTTACTCATGATTTATTGTTTTAATCCCTACCATATGTTGTTTAACTTTTACCTAAGTATTAATTAAAATTCATATTTACTTACTCCAAGAGTAGCAATAGTATTATAAATAAATATGTTACATACAACATATTTTGAAAAGAAAATTAGCACAAAAATGCACACATACGTAAACTGTCTTAGATAAAATGTGAAAGTAAGATGGCATATTCTTACCATCGTTGGTGAAAAAGAAATAGGTATATGCTGCTTAAACACTGGTGAATAGACGGGGCAACGGTTAAAATGAAGCTAGCAAGCTAGCTTAACAAAGTGTTGTTGAAGCTCTTATGACATATCAATAGTTATAATATCATTGAGGAGTAGTGGTTAAATCTCAATATTATGGTTGTGGCTATCAAAAAAGAGAAAGGATTCCCTAGTTTAGGTGGTAGCTATTACTATATTGTGAAATCAATCACTTGTCAGCTGTATATTAATATCTGTTAATATAAAGTATTACAGTTAAAATTAAATAAATAAATATTATACATCTTATACCATTTCTATTACAATTTTTTTAATGGCTATACAATGACAGCCAATAACTAAAGATGATATAATTATGAACCTATAGAACTACTAGCCCCTGCCTGACTTTGTTCGTGTGGAATAAAGATATTCTTTATTTCTAACAAGCAGCACAAGCTTTCAAGAGGAAAAAAAACCTGATTTTGAAACATTCATCATTGATGCTCCGCTGCTACTGTTCTTAGCGTGATGATATATAGCCTATAACCATTCTCGATAAATGAGCTATATAACATTGAAAGAATTTTTCAAATCCGACCAGTAGTTCCTAAGATTACCCCCTACAACATCACAAACTTCACCTCTTTATAATATTAGTATAGATAACTACCTTTTAATTAAATTTCACTTAGAAAGAGGTCAGTTTGGTGGGCATCAGAAAACATTTCATCACCACATCAATTATGCAGAGTTGTCTCAAATTTATGGTTTCGAAAAGGTTTCCTAATTTTCGAGGTAGCAAAACTGTTTCAAAAGTCCTAAATCCTAGTCATTAGAGACATGAAGTTTAAATTAGTATTAAATCTTAGGTCTATCTTACATTTATATATTTACAAGTTACCTTTTTTCTCTTCTTTCTTTTTACCAGCCTGTTGTACTCCACCAGCCACGAACCCGATAGGAGATGAATAATCTTTAGGTTTACGTGTTCTTCGCCGTATATTATCTTCATTGTCATCTTCATCACTGTCTTTGGCCCATACACCTGAACAATAACACCAAAGCATGAGGTCACGAGTATTTCGAATATGTGATTGGTCCGACTGGTTCCAGCCATGGCGACCACTTTGACCCCTAAACTTATAAATTCGGAGTCCAGTAGTAGAAGTGGTCAGATGTGCAGGATATATTAAAGGTGCACAAGTATATGCACAAAGCACAGGTGCAAATACTCGTAGTTGTTCTTCTGAACCCAGTGGAACGGAGACCGTTACGACCAGAGAAGGACTCGGACAGATGGTACAGTATCATGGTGAGAAAATACAAGTGGTCAGCACTATCTCAAATTCCCTTAATCGCCTTTTAAGATACCCACGGGAAGATATAGGGTGGTGCTATTCTACTCTGCCGGCACCACACAGTAGAGAATATGTATTATTTCAGGAACAAACAATTGTGATTTCCTTTATTACCACTAAAATTGTCTGAATTATAAGTGTTACTGATTAAGCAGAGTATATCGTATTAGTTTACCATATATTTGTTGCTCCTTTTTAGCTCTCCTATTTCTATTTGGATTGAATTCATTGTCTAAATCGTAATCGGTGATTTCAAATCGAATAACCTCATCATCAGACATTGCTGGTAACTTTTTATGTCTATGTAGATTTCGTTTATTACAAAGTTTTAATTCTTGACATGAAGTATTCTAATATTTTATATTACAAATTGTATACTTATGATTCAAAAGCAAAACAAAATGTTCTGCTAAATTCACGATCCGAACGACATCGGTGCAATCACAGAGTACCTTATATAAAGGTGCAATGAGCAATCCGAGGCTGTAGAGGTGAGTAGTTCCGACCGTAATAGTTCCTGGAACTATGTCCGGAGACGGAACGACATCGGTCCAATCCGAGATGTCAAATATAATAGTTCCATAGTTCCACAAAACATGTTCTGTCAAGACGAATTTCCGAACATGTTGCAAGCCGACCGTAGAGCCGATCGAAAGCAATCGAGTCCTGCCGAACCGGAACCGAGTAAATACGAGTGTGGCTGTCTCATTTCAAAACCTAGTAAGAGACACTTTGCAAAATTCGTTTTATAATATTACATAATTTTATAAAACTAATAAGTTCCTACAAAATACAAATCACACCAGCGATAAAAACTCACAAATAAGTAGATATTTTTAAACGTTGATACCTAATAAATGATACATTCACTGTCTCGTAACCACTTAAAAACCTAATAAGTTATTTTAACCATCACAAAACCTAGTACTTCTCTGAGACTTACTAGATCTATAAATTGTTAAAGAAACTAACTAGGTTTTTAAACATGAGCAAGCACAATGAAATACAGGTGTTTGGGGCCTTCAGTATTAATAATTACACAGGCTCTCCTTTTACTTGGTGATGAATAATGACGGTAGGCGTGCGAACGAAATACGACTAAGTAATCGGAATAAAAGAACTTAAAATATCTAAGTAATGGGAATACTTTTAAAAGAACTGAAAATATTTACCTATCTAACTATTAGGGATGTAAAACGCTTGATGTATAAGGAAGAACTAAGAAAGCATAGCGACGATATTTCAATGTCTGAAGAAATAAAACAAGCAAAGAATCAAATTACGTATATATCAATGGTTTTACAGAAAGTAATGTTTTTCATGAGTCGTTTGGTTACTTTTAATTTAAATTCTCCTGTAAAATTTAGTTTTATAGCTTACTAGGTTTTGAAATGGGACAGCCGATTCAAGTAGTTGGATTGAAACGTTCCGTATTCTGTTATACAATAATGATCCGCAATACTTTGCGTTAAGGACGACATTGCTTTATTGATACTTATTAATTTAATTTTTCTTGTGCTCATGCACTTGACTCCCTCTAAGGGTCCCATTTCACTTAAAGTAAATATTATTTATTATATATATATATTTGAGGTATGTCTGTTTAGCAAACATATGTTTCAATAACAAATATAAATATGAATATGTAGCTTAGCTTAAGTTAGCTCAGATACATCGCGAATTGTACTTAGTCCGGTGAAGCTGTTAAGGCCTTGCTAGATCCAGGGTGTACCGTGCACCCTTGAGCTAGTTGTCGAAATAAAATCAGCCGAGTGCTTTAAACGCTTGCCTTTGTAGTCCGGCGAAGCTGCTAAGACTTTGCTAAGTCAGTAGCGTAGTCAGTTCGCAAAAAAAAACATTTTAAATGGCAGACACGCTACACCACGCCCCCTACGGAGAAAGAAACGCTATGAGCATAAATATATATATATTATATAGCAAAACATTATTCACATATTTGTAATCAGTAGTATTACATTACATTTAGTATAAAAAAAAACTATAAAAATGAAAACTAAACCAAAATTGTACAATACAAACTCTATGTTAAAAATACATTTAAAAAATATATAATACCATTAACAATAAATAACCAATAAAAGTAATATGGACCTATTTGTATACTGATTGTATTGTAGTTCCGGTTCGTTATAGTTCCGGGAACTGTGTGCGCACCTGGAACGATCACAATATAATCTTAAGCGTTATATGAAGTCGTTCCAGAGTTCCATACAGTTCCACATATACATGTTCGGCAAATAGTTCCGGGAACTATGTGCGCACCTGGAACGATCACGGTATAATCTTAGGCGTCAAATGAAGTCGTTCCACAGTTCCATACAGTTACACATGTCCATGTTCGGCATGTTCTATTAACGATATTCCGAACATGTTACAAAACAATAAAGAACCGATCGTTATTTTTTTTTTTTAATGACTACGCTATTGACCCAGCATGGTCTTAACAGCTTCACCGGACTACTAAGGCGAGCGCTTAATGCACTCAGCCGATTTTATTTTGGCAACCAGCTCAAGGGTGCACGGCACACCTCGGCTTGGCTGTTGCCTGTTGCATGCAAAATCGTGAGCTATCTTAGCTAACCAAGCTATTCATATATGTATGAGTTGTTGAAACGTATATGTGTACCAAGCATACACGCCTCAACAACTCCTCCATATATTTATTATCGAAAAATTAAGAGATTTCAGTTCGATAAGGGGAAAAAAGTAAACGCTTCCACTTTCATGTGTAAGCGTGTCGGCGTGCACGTGTGTGGGGGTGATCGTGTAACGTTGTAACAGTGATGTATATTTGTGTGTCACCGTATCGCGCAAGCAACGCACTCAAGGGCTCCCTACCGAAGGATCAAACCTAGGCTTGAGCCGCTGTCGTGGGAGGCCTAATCGGGTAGACCTGATCGACAACAACCGAGTCCTCCCGAAATCGAACCGAGTAAGTATAAGTAGTTGGACAAAAACTTTCCGTATTCTGTTATACAATAATGATGCGTAATGCTTTGCTTTAAGTATGACATTGGGTTATTAATCATTTAAAAAAAAATATACCTGTAAGGGTCCCATTCCCAACATCCCATTAATAAAAAAACATCGGCCAAAATATTAGTATAGTTTCATGCGCAATTTCTTACATGCTGAATTATGCTATCATAATTCTATAAGGCGCTCCATCAAACAAAAAGTGCATCTAATTTCTAATCTCTATTTATAATCTGTAATTTTGTCTTATTAAAAGGTGAATTCATCAATTAGATATTCCCAAAAATCATCGCTAACAACAAAAATAATGAGTGATTGAGTGCACGACTAATTATGATGGATAAGAATAAAGATGTAGAGAACTCAAACTATATCATTTATAATGAAATTATTGGTATACACTACACAGCATTCATTAATATATTGACTGTGTAAAAAGTGAAAATGAAAATGTTGGCTTATCACATGGTGCCTTACTGATGAGTGCAATCTATATACACAAATATATGGCCCATAAAGCAAATAACTTGCTTTTGTCTTGCAAATGTGTAACGTCATTAAATTATTTTGTTTTTTTTTTTTTTCAATTTATTTCTTCCTTAATTTTATTATCCTAATTAAAAATTGAACTTAATTATTTTGAATTTATTTTAGTGTCCTAAATATGCTCATTACTTGACTCTGAAGCGGAACGGAGTACACCGGGTTAGCTAGTATAAAGTATTGAAGCAATTTTAAATAAACTTGACACAGTGATAACTAATATTACAAGACTACATCCAGGATCCACTCTCTGTCCCATAAAACGCAAGGTGTTCTGCAGAATAACGGACGAAAGTAAAAAATTTCAAGTTCATAAAATTCTTAACGAATTAATCTTATAGTAGTAAGATTATGTAACAATTTAAGACATATGTTACCCTGTGCTACTTAAAAATAAAATATAACAAAAAAAAACCGTTGGGTTTCGAACCTTCGCCCCAACGCGTCTTCGTTGAATATAACCTAAGCAACTTTACCACCAGACCACACATAACAGAAACGTAAAGTGAATAAATATTTGAAAGTTGTCAGTTTGAAATGTCAAAAGTAATTGTCGTCCACCATGTTTTGTTATCAAACTTGTCAAAAAAAAATTGTTTAAAGTGCCATCTACATAGGCGACTGATAACCGAAAATAGGTGAGATTTTCCATACAAATCCGATTGTGAGAAGTGAAAACAGCGAGTCAGGATGAAGAAAACCTTTTAGGTCCATAGATGGCGCTAAGTTGAAATATTTTGAAGCATTAAAAGTTATACACATATGCGAGTGTTTTTATGTTTATTCAATAGTTTTTCATATATAGTTAATCACAATAATTTACATTAATAGTTAGTTATCACATTAATAGTTAATCACAATGGATATAATTGAATTCGGCAAAAATCATCTATTTTCAATACTGGGAAGACATATATCAGCAATATATGTAGGTTAGTTTTTTTTTTATTGGACCCGATAGGTGATGCTGCGAACGGGTTACAGGGTTATTTTTTAATTTCTTTCACATAACCATGGCCTATATATTTGAGTAAGCCCCTGTATAGTTCGGATTACCAATTGAAAACGGTAGATGTCGCTGCAATCAGGCTTAGTAAGATTTTTCGCATTTAAAAATATAATTGAAACAGATAATAACCGATTTGGTGCACACGAAGTTGCACGGGTCAGCTAGTATATAATAAATCAACCGACAATTTTACTTTTAAGAATGTATAAAATTGCTTACTAGGCAATGTATTTCAATAAAACCGAGGAACTGTAAGGACCTATTTGGACGTTGAATGCAGGACATGAACCGACACTATACATCTAAACTTGTGGAACTAGCTAGTTCCGCGAACATGTTAACCGCACCTAGTTCCGAACGCTATGTTAATCGTTCCATGTCCGGTCCGCTTCCGGACATGATTTGCGCATGTCTACGAGGCTGTCTTATAAGAAAAACAAATACAAAGTTTGCCAAAACTGTCACAATGACAGGACTAGAGATGATCGATATTCATCGATGTTGAAGAAAGATCGGTGGTGTTAGTGAAAAACCATAAAGATTTAAGCGCCATACAAACGAAAATAGACCTTATGATGCAAAGGTTAGCAAACAGTTTGGCAGTATAAGGTTTAAAAAAATACTGGATTTATTACAAGATTTGAATAATTATAAATGATGTAATGTGAAATTCCAATTATTATGCAAAATGTATTATTACATTATTATTTAATTTTTAAGAACTATTTTTTGTACTAAACCACGAAATGTCCAACTTAGCTATTGTATTTATACTTTTAGGTTAGAAAAAATATTTTACATTAAATACTGAACTAAATATACATTAAACTACTACAATATGAATATATCAAATTAGATATTGAATAATTTAGACAAATGTATATGATAACAATAGTTTTCAGCCAATTAACTTTACTACTATTCTTTCTCCTTATTTCATATAAAACTTATTTCAAGAAAATATAC
>JACEII010000023.1:1971696-1986697 GCA_014332785.1 Antheraea mylitta
GTACATGTACTAAATGTCTTTGCCGATGGCGGGAAATTTAAAAATTTAAAAAAAGCGCGCTGGGACCAATCTGTCCCCAAGCTAGTATCCAGGTACATCCTAGAGTTTTTGGCGGGATTTCAGTCTGTCATGTAGTGGATTTTATATTTTATTCATAATCTTGTGTTACTTGACTCTATATTGTATAAAGTTGGTGGTGTTTTATGTAATATGGTTAGTTTATTACGCATAAGTGAAGTGAATGAAAAGTAATACCACGGATCATACAATTCTGAGACGCCACAAAAACTCCATGGAAGGTTCTAACAAGGGAGCCACCATCTTGTTAGAATGTTGATTCACACGACGCTTGATATTGAAATGATCGTTCTACGCTTGTAATATTATTTACTACTTGACAATGGTAGTAATAATCTGAACGGTTGATTGCCAAAAATAAAGTAAAGTTAAAAGGTACATCCTCAGATTGTCACGATGATATAAATACGACTAGTTTTTTAAAGTGGATGACTGAAAAAGTTGTGCCTAACTTACCTGCAAATTGTCTAGTAGTAATGGATAACGTACCATATCACTGCGCACAAATTAATAAAGTGCCCCCAATGTCTAGTTTGAAATCTGCGATGCAAGACTGGTTAAAAGATAAAAGAATTTACTTTGAGGAAAAGTAAGATACTATATACGAAAGCCAGTTCTATATGACACCATTAAAACAAACAAAGATCCTCCAGTTTACGCCATTTATGACTTGTTAAAGAAGTACGTTCATGAGGTACTAATATTACCGCCTTACCATTGTGAACTCAACCCTATAGAGAAAATTTGGAGCCTCTTGAAAAGAAGGGTTGCGGAGCACAATGTTGCCCATGATCCAAAAGAGATTGTCAAATTCACGGAAACTGCTTTTGCAAGCATTACTCCTGACGAATGGAAAGTGCAATGTCAACACGTAGAACATCTTGAAGACGAATATTTTAAAAATGATGGGTTGATGAATGTAGAAATGGAAATGTTCATTATATCAACGGAGAGTGACAGTGATTACTCTATGAGTGGAATTAACTCCTTAGATGATCATAATTATTTTGTGAAAGTTTAATTAACAAATTTATTGTTAATCATTATTAAATAATACATGAAGAGCGATTACTACCTGTAGTTTTATTAATGAAAATGACCTAATTATATCAACACAGCAAATTTCATCAAAATCCACTGAGTGCCGAGTAGTAACAAAAAGTTATAGAACCATTCGTACAAAATTTCACATAAATAATTTAATTAATTACTTTTATATGCATACGAATTTATACATTGCATGAAACATTTAATTTTTTGTATGAAGAATGCAAACAATGTTCTCATGGTTTTTTCGCTATTTTTAATATTAAATCATCACAATATATACAGTGCATAAAAATCCGTCTGATAGATTAAGAAGTCAATCAATGTCTGGAACAAACTCCCTAGATCCTATTCCTATTTTTGAATTCCTTTATTCTATTTTAAAAGACGGAGCTGGTAATTTCATGTCTTGTGACTGCAGCGCTGCGTCTGCAGGACTTCTTTCGTGGCGCGGACTCTAATAGTAGTAGTAATAATATTTGTCCAATAGGACAGGAGAAAGAATTTAACCATAATGCCAATTCTGAAGTTGTCAGTATGATTAGTTCTTATGTATTCTTTAGTCATTTTTCTTCTATGTACTAGTTAATGTAAAGGCATAAGCGCCAAATCTTCTATGTAATATTTCATACATTTTAATTTTCAAGTTGTTTATTTTGCCAATTCTGTAGTTGTTAATGCGGATAGTTCTTATGTATTCTTTAGTCAATTTTCTTCTATGTCCAAGTTATTGTAAAGGCATAATAGCTAAATCTGATATATAATATTTCAGACACTTTTTATCTTCTTAATCTTCGGGTATTCATAAAAAAATGTTTTGATATCTCCAAGTGTGGAGTTGATAAAGTCAAAGTTAGGTTTAAAATTATCAGGACAAGTTAGGAGATCGATATTCAGGTAAAGCGTCGTGCGATTATTTCAATGTGCCAACATGTTGGTGGATCCCTTGTTAGAACCTTCTAGGGAGTTTTTGTGGCATCTCAGAATTACATGCTCCGTGGTATTATTTTCCATTCACTTCACTTATGCACAATGAACTAACTATATTACGTAAAACACCAGCAATTTTACCCAATATAGAGCCAAGTAACGCAAGATTATGAATAAAATATAAAATCCACTACATGACAAACTAAAATTTCGCCAAAAACTCCATAGTAGGTAGTAGCAATATTCGCTATCACAATAACATTCCTGACAGCAAATTCTTACTTTTTTTTCCCCAGAGCCTAGGCAAAGCGTTATTCGCGAAATTGCCAGCGTTATTAGCCGGAATTTAGTTCACCTAGTTTTAATAATTATTAGTTTATACTAGTAATAAGAGTTCACAACATACAATAATGAACCGATGCGACGTAAAATTCTACTAAAATTACAGAAATGCGTCACAAAGTAACTGAACTTTATGGTGGAGAATTAAAACTGAAAACTATGTAGTATTTTTTATAGCAAACATCTACTACTTTGTGTTGCTATGACTTGTTTATGTAATCTCAATTCTTATGGACTACAATATAGTTGTTTTATACTATAAAATATACCATCCTATGATATATTACACTTTCTTCCATATTTTGTCGGTTAGTGCAGGGTTAAACAACGCATTTTTAGACACGTTGACGCTATTTCTTTTGATTACGTTTGACAACTATTGTTCATTTTGCTGTAGCTATCATGTGACATAACAAAATAAGTATAGAAACAAATGTTTATTCACACTATGTATAAACTTTGGATTGGTGTATACGTAATAGCTATTTCTTTTTCGATCTGACTACGCTATTGACGTGATGTACCCTCACAGTTTCACCGAGTAAAGAATAGCGAATATGAAATTCGCATTAAATAAATAGATTTCTAAAGTACACTACACACACTTTAGGGACCGTTCAAGTATTACGTAAGCAGAATCTTTATAGTTTCTGACCGACCCCTCCCCCAATTCAGCAACAGCAAGCAATGTTATTTCCCCTTCCCCATGCTTACATAAACATTTATACGAGTATTTTGAATTCTGTTCTGTTTAACTATATAAATACTGTTGACGTGATCACCACCCAGGCCCCTCTATCTCATCAAAAATAAGCAAATCAAGGACCCTCTCCCCAATTAGTGCTTACGTAATAATTGATTGGCTCCTTATTGATTGGCTCTGATTTATATATAGGCATATTAATAGAAAAAATAAGGACACGAGAAGAATATTTATTAAAAGTCGCTTTTATCATATCTTTTTATTAAAATCAATCTAGTATGTATATAAAAAATTTTTTATGTACATCGGACTCAAAAATTATCCTTCATTATCCAAAGTATAGTAAGTAACAAGTATCGGATGTTCTAATTAAGTGCACTAACTAAACATGTGACAGATCAAAGATTTAAATACCAACTAATTATATATCAATTAAAATGATGAGAAAGTTACGACAAATAATAGCACGTTTTGTAATAAAAAAGCTTTTCCAGTAAATTCCCATGTAAATATTGATTGTCAATTTTATCTAAGCTAACTTTGGATAGATGTAGGTTTGTCTTGTCAATTTATAAGTTTTTTTTTTCATTTAATTCCCAATTGTGCTTAAATTCCATTTACAAATTATTTTCCACAATCACTCAAATTATATGATACATTAGGTATATTAGTTAATAACACACACTCGGTAATGCGTTTGTCAAAGCAGTAAAACACAACATTAATCGTTTCACGAATATAACTAATAAGAAGAACAAACAATATATTTTATCATAATTCAGATTAAGAAATGAAATAAAATATTAAAAATATAATTAAAGTAATTGTAATGTTTAATAAATATTACAATGACAAGAAAATTATCAAACACGGTCATAAGTGTCTTATTAGGGCCTACACGGTATAAAGTATTTTTAATTTGATTTGAAATAAAAATTATAAGCGGCAACACCCCTATTAGGATACATATGCACTATGCGGCTAGCCGCAATGCGGTCAGCCGTGCGGCTGAACGCAGGATGCGGTTGCGCTTGCGGCTAGCCGGGTGACGGGTAACCGCAGCCGCAACCGAAACGTATATATGAGAAACCGTCGTGGTTTGCGGTTGAATCGATTCATTTCTAAGATACACAACGAAGTCGTCACAGCTATTTATTATATTTATTTTTCTATCTCATTTACACATTTTTCTTTATCGAAATCAATATTTAAATATTTGTTGTCATCAATAAAATGCACGAGCGTCGATGAACAAGTACACAATCATTGTCAGGCAACCGCAAAGTAGCACTATCCGCATAATGTCTATAACAACCGTCCGGCTGACTGTCGGTCGGGCTGCAGCACTCAGAACGACCGGAGCGGTGGACCGGCAGCCGTGTCGTAGTGCGTATAAAAACTACTTTTTCATTAGTCCGATGAAGATGTAAATAAAGGCCTTGCCAATGGCGTAGTCAGGTCGAAAAAAAAACTTTTTCATACATAATTTTAATTGCAGTCGGTCGGACGGCTGGTCGCATTGTGGCTAACCGCATAGTGCGTAGGTACCCTTACATATTATATAGTCTATTGAAAATAATTACACGTGGGTTTGAAAGAACGTATAAATTGTTTGACACGTGTATTCAATATTCTCCACATGAACACTTTCAGCTTTCTTTTATTTATTTTAGCATTAAATCGCTACTTGTAAAGTGATTCAAATATAAAATGAATAAAGATTACAAACGCGGTTCCAGTCAAGTGTTATTAGCAGAGTTATCTAATATTATTTTTCGTTTCAATCTATATTCTTTAAGCATTTAAAATTAAAATCGACACTGTGTTCAAGTAAAGAATACCGAATTACATAACATATATATATGAAAATAAGACACATACACACAATTTTTTTTTCACATTACAACACAATATATAAATGTGTATACATAATAATATAGTGTAAAATTTTTTGAACATCACAAAATCACAGTTCAAAATTACGTTCATGGCATTAGGTTTTTTTTAAATTGCAACTAAAGTTGAGGCAATGAGAAAAACCACTTGTGAGAATGTTATATTTGTCACAATGAAACAATGGGCTCCGGAATAAAAAGGAAAAAGGATATTTTCACGACGTCAGAACTATCTGGGAAGCTTAGAAAAAACTTGTAAGAGTAGTTCATCGCCGACGTTTTACAACAACCCTTTTTTATTCATGACGGTCAGTATTGCCGTTGTTTATATTTCCACGAAATAAAACATTTTATGTTATTAGTTAATTTGTTTTTGAAGATGTTTATGTTCTCGAAATCAAACAAAAAGTGTATAATACATTAATATTATTAATCTGCTTTCCTGAATATCTTCTCAGGTCTTATTCATCCTACAAAATCATCATTTTCATAGTCAAATCCAAATCGTATATTATCTTGTAAATTTCTACATATTTAAATTGTTAATGTATAACAATTATGTAATTATAGACCGCGTTAAATATATTTCAGTTCATAGATAGAGCCTTTCAATTCAATATTTAACATTTTATTTTACAATAGTAAAATACACAGTAGTGTAATATTAGATTTTAAAAAATTGGCAACACTATTGTCAAGATTGACATAAGCGATTGTCAATTACACTACGGGAATAAAAACAGACTATACTCACAAGTGATTTGTCTCAGTCCCTCGAATATTTTTTAAAACTAAGTTTCATAACTAATTAAGTAAGTGATGCTTATAAAATTAAAAATAAAATTGTGTACGTAATTGATACACAGTCAAATTCCTAAATAATTTTGTTCCTCAATTAAATCATAAAATTTATGTACATATCTAGATATGTAAGGTCGCTATGTTTTGACAAATATTGTCAATTTTTTTTTCCTTATACATTAAACAATGCTCTCCAATGAGTTAAAGTATTGCTCTTCAGGTGTCATATATGACTATTAGGGACTTCTTAGAGATGTTGATATAATATCTATGGATCGTTTTGTCCCAATTCATAAACGAAACCATAAGCTTTTGTCTAAATAAATATGACTGTTAAAAAACATTAAACTGATACGTCTAAACATAGTAATCTATATCCAGTTTCAAATAGTTGACATTATGGTGAAATTTTAAAATCGATTATGTCTTATATATCTATTAGATAACAGAACTACTTTTTTGAAATGGCTATTAATAAAACACATAATTAAAAAAAAAAATCGTTTTGATACCGAATAGGCATGCAAGTCATTTCTTAAAAATTTAAGTTTTCTCAAAAACAGTTAATTTTTATTCAGTACTAAGTTACATATAGGAAGGGACAAGCAATAACTCAGTATCGATCGAACACTATCAAATCGATTACGACGCTTTTTCATTAATATCTACAGTTTTATCTTTTTTTTTTTTGTAAAAAATATACGTGATATGAACATTTGAGATAGTTTTCTATCGACAGATGTTCTATTCGACTACATTCAATATATTAAAAATTACCTACATGTATGATAGAAGTATTATCAAGACGGTTTTCAATACGCATTCAATTATATTCCGCAGGACGGCATAAATTACGTTTTATTAGCTCCTAATTACGGATAATCGAGTACCATTTTATCAATAATATCGACGTTTTCGTATCTCTAATAATAGGTTAATTTACTCTCGACGCCAAAAACGGAAGAGTCAATTTTAAATTTAAAAAGTTAACTTCTCACTTAATACAATTCAAGAATTCGTTATTTCATCACTGTTTTTTTTTCTGTGTTTAATTGCTATTTTAAGTATCGAATAAATTAGAAGGACAGTTTTATTTAAACGAATGACCTCAAATTTGTGTTAACAACGCTCTCCTGTAAAATCTAGGCTTACTTCTTTACCATAAACTTCTGTAACTTTCAAGTATTGCATAATCACCTTTAGCAGGAATTACGATAATGGAAACTTTGAGAAACGTCTAGAACATTATTTCTCTAGGGACTTCTCTAAATTTCAAACGTTGCCTGCTTATCTTTAACAGGAGTTTTGGTAATGGAAACATCGAGAACCATCTAGAACATAATCGATAAACCTAAAATCGTTAATTCACACCAAACTATCAATTGATTTCTGGTAAATAACCTGTTTTTTATCGACAAGTCTAACTATTACAAGACATAAAGTGGAAACGACAAGAACCATCTAGAACATTATCGATAAATATAAAAATGTTAATATCACACGTAACTATCGTTTAATTACTGGTAAAGAAGTAGTTTTTCCATTATGAAGCTTAACTATAGCAGGTCATAGAGTGGAAACGTAGAGAGCCATCTAGAACATTATCGATAAATATAACATTGTTAATATCACACGTAACTATCGATTAATTACTGGTAAAGAAGCACTTTTTCCATCATCTAGTTTACCTATTGCAAGGAATAGAATGGAAACGACGAGAACCTTCTAGAACATTTATAGATAATTTTCTGTTAATATCAAACGTAAATGACAACTGATCTCTAATTTAGGAGCCTTTTTTACCATGAAGCTTCCATATTGTAGTAGATAGAGTAGGAAACGTCGAGAACAATCTAGAACAATATCGATAAATTTAAAATTGTTAATATCACACGGAAGTATCGACTGATCTCTCGTATAGGAGTTGTTTCTTCATCATAAAGCCGCCAGCGGCTTTAGCCCTGAGTCATAAGGCGACTGTTCTTACGAAGGTATCGTCTTCGTAGTTCCCCGAAGACAATCTAAGAGCGTGTTCTTCGCACAAGGCGGCTAGTTCCTTCAGCCATTCGTCGAAAAGAACAGCGTTCAATACAGAACGAAGGGTGATCGACTGGTTCCAGTACGCTTCTTGAGTGAATACGGGACGTTTGTGTGGACTTGTGTGTTGGGGACTGGGTGAGTGTTGTTGTGATGGTGATGAAGCTGTAAAAAATTCGCATTGGTATCACTTTCTTGTGGACTTAAAAAAAATGAGGGTAGGTCAATATTTTTCTTTAAATTATTATGAGGGTGACGAGAAATAAATCTTATTAGAGTTTCGGTTTAGAGCAATTTTGTTTTCTCCGTAAGAAGATAGATCATATAATAAGAATTAGAACATTAATCTCAATCAGTAATCTTTAACTCAGCCAGTACAAGAAAAATCATTCACAAAATTGTTTTTTTTTTTTATCATAGGAAACAAACGACCAAATGGGTCACCTGATGTTAAAGGATCACCACCGTCCATAGATACTTGCAACATCAGGGGGGTCGCAAGTGCGTTGCCAACCTGTATTTGGGAGGAAGGTGGGGGAAGGTCAGAAAGGGAAGGAGGAAGGGGAAGGGGAGGGTAGGTGATTGATGATTCTATGAAATTTGAAATTCATAAAATTGCTGTCTCTATTGTCAACAGCATATAATTATGCGTAAAGTGACGTATGATACATGTAATTAACATAGATATTTACAAAGAACAAAAACCGAGCTATTCCAAGTGAAAAATTAAATTCGAGAGCATTACATGTGTGGTGGCTCATAATAGGGTATAACCTCACGAGTATTTATGCTCCACCGAGACTTTACCGGGAGTGGTTGGTCGGTTGGTTGATTGATTGGTCGGTTGGTTGGGTGGTTTACTAGTTACAATAATGAGGTCATTATAAACAGCAACAGAGTGCCAATCGTGCAATATCAATCGTGGATCACTGATGTGAATGAGCAGCTAACCAACGAGTCAACTTCCATGTAATAATACTGAAAACCATTTGTAGAGAGTGAATAAATGCCATGTTGTTTCGAAGATCGAGATTGCATTTTCTGTCAGCTTCTGGAATCCCCACCCTCCATCTATTACTGAGTAGTATTCATTCCCACTTTACTAACATCGACTTAACTTTAAAAAAAGTTATAAAAATATTTAATGAATATACATACAAGATAGCCTTCTGGCAAACATGCTAGAGAAACTACTGGAGAAACTACGACGTTTAGACTCAGTACGGCGGAATGGCGACTCATCGCTCCTGTGCGTAGGACTCTCATGTGTTTGGGCCTTACCTAAAAAAAAAAAACTTCTCATTATAAGCGATAAGAAGTAAATGTTTTATTGAATGAAAAAATAAAATATAATAAGTCTATACATCAGAGTTAGTGATTAAAAAATCGGAGATAAATGAAAGAAACATATATCGTCCAATCTGGCTCGAAGGACCATCAAGAAAGTGTTAATAAACTTAATATACTTTGAAACAATTAAAGAAAAAAAAACGTGATGATTGTACTTTATTATTTTGGCTAAGAATCTTATTTCAATAAAATAATTAAAGATTAAAGCTCATAATTAGTTTCTTATTTCTACCGATTTTGTCATTATGCTTTGTGCTTAGATAATTAGATTTTTGTGGAGATTAAGATATTTTTCTATTCGCATAAGGGCTGGTTGTTGCACAGTGGTTCGTGTCCATAAACATTCGGACACTAGACCTTAAAAATCTTAAAGCCAAATTTTACATGACATTGAATTGCTGTAATAAAAATAATTAGAAAACAATCAGCCGTCATTTTAAATTGGACTTATAATTTAAGAGTAAATTGAATAAAACTGTTTACATATATAGGAAATAAATTAAAAGTTTAAATATCTCATGATTTTCGTCGCCTTTTGTTCTAATTGGTATCATCATAATAGTCACAAATTTCCCAAAATAACATGGTGCACCAAATTTACTCTATTTGACATATGGTACAAACAAAAAATCACAAAGTTGTAATTGGATAAAGTTTCTGTCGTCATTCTAAACCTCTATAAAAAAAGCAACAAATGACACTTGAAGTTTTGTGAAATTACTTTAAATTTTTAGTGTATTACGTCCGACAATTTGTGTGGAGTCTGGTCCACTGTGCAGTGCGTCAAAGTTTGAGAATCTATATTTTTTTAAGACCCTCAGTTAAAAAATTGCGTATTTCAGTCCTAAAATCTTATTACATATATTATATTAAATGGTCTACATACTGTCCTCGTTATTAGGCCCACGCGATTTAGCTAACGCCAATTCCCGTTGAATGAGGTAAACCCGGGCCTTGTCGACTAGTTCACTGATATTCTCCAAACCTTCTGTCAACTCGTCTACTTCTTCTTTTAACGTATTCAATATCTAGAAAAAATTGTGTTTATCACATTATATAAATAAAAACTTGTCCAATCTATATCATAAATTTGCTGTACACTACAAAACCCGACGATCATGGTTATCACGATGGTGAGTTTAGCGCATTATTCTATAAAAAAAACTAGACAACTGTTAACGGAAAGAAGTAAAGATGTCATCTTTGCCTAATAAAAAGATATTTTGTATAATTAATTTATTTATTTTTGTTTCTTAATCAAAGTTTTTTTTTTTTCATTTTTGCATGACAGTTAAAATATGCAATATTCTTTATACCGTTTAATAGAATAACATAGTGTTACGGCTATTCCTAATGGCCGCCTGGCGAGGTACCACCATTTCTTTCTTCTTTTTATACTTATATCATTTTTTTATATCATATAGGAGGCAAACAGCCAGGCGGCTCAATTGCTTTTAAGTGATCACCGCCGTCCATAGACACCAGCAACACCAGAACAGTTGCAAGTGCGTTGCCAGCCTGTGTTTAGAGGGATGGGAGAATGGGGGAAGGGAGAGAAGAGATAAGTGGAAGGGAGAGGACAAGTAAGGGGAAGGGGGAGGTGTGTCTTCTTAATATATACTGGCAATTAACTATATATAACCTATCTGACGTCAAATAACCATGTAATCTAAAATGGTAAGCAGCTATGCACAGAGAACTGTATTTCAAGTGTAATTGCGGCTAAATGAGCTATCATTGCTACAAATTACCCAACATCGTTCCAAGTGACGCATCGTCACTTGAATGTTAGTTATGAAATACCTTAAATTTATTTTTCCTATAAAGTCCATGTAAGTACAAAAAAAATGAGCCATCACAGGACGGCTGGCAGATGTGAAACATGGAAATTGTTTTGTACAAATTATGTGCATAAAAGAACAGATTACGACAGGAATCAGCTATGGCATCATGAAAAGATAAAGCATTACAAATTTGTTTCATAAAATAATGACTGTTTATCAATTTAATTACATAAACATTCATTTTTATTAAATACAAAAATTCAACTAGGCGCGGTTATTTTGGCGGCATTTATCAAAAGGTGCTAGGTCGTCATCGCGTGCCGCGTAACACTAGTATAACGAGTGGCCGACAAAAAAAAATTAACCTTATGTTTATACAGATAGGGTTGCAAACGTTTTGAGTATTTCGTTGATAATGCAAAATTTGCCGTTTACGTCGCCAAGCCAACAATCAGGTTTACCCTCCACCCATAGATGTTTCACATGAAAGATAAATAAAAAAGATCAATCCAAAAACAATCTTTCGAAAGGTACTACACATGACAAAATTAAGGTAAAAAAACTTTTAAAACCGTCCAATTTCATTTAGTTTAAAATTTGATTTAGATCAGTAATATAACTCTTCCAAATATTATTCCTTATTATAAGATGCAATACTCACTTGAAACAGGGAGGGTACGTTTGGTGCCAACACAAACCCCGGACAGAGCAGTAACGACGTAAGCAGAGGGGTCGGCAGGGAGGCCAGCCGCGACAACACGCTCGTAACGCGACAGTTCACTACCACTTCCGATTCCAAGAACACAGCTACTTTTTTGAGGAGACCGCTTAATAATGGGCCTGGCAATGTAATATTTTATCATCACATCAAAAAATATATCGTTTCAACATTTTATGGTAAGTGTTATCATCCATCCATAAGTCTTCCAACTGTATGTGTATTCGAGGGTACCAATCTTTAACACACTCACATACATTATTAATCCTTTAAACGTTCTTGTTGTCGTATCTGTGGCTAACATTGTCTATGTTTATAATAAGTTATGAAATTTATAAACCAAACCCCTTCGTTATAGTTAAAAATACTTCATATATAAAAACAAAATATTAATTAAATGAAATAAGCAAAATATATTAATAACCTTTTGAATGTATTATGCAAAACTTTTTGCGATGACAACCGAGTCGAACGAATTGCGTTTCACCGGCTGGCAACACCTTTCTGTTTGACGTTTGACATTTGAAAGATGTTATATATACAAGTCGAGCTCGTGGTATTTAGAATGTTTGATGAAACCGCAAGATTAATCAAGAGTACGGTGAATGTTAGCATTTAAATCTGCGCATGCTTATTTTTGTTGTAGCTCCAAATTGACCTGCGGTGCCAGTTATTTCACAAAACCAAACTAACTAGCCTATCTTGCTTCCTATAGCGGCAATAGAAAATACCACAGACTGTTATATATATTCGTTAATAATGGAATAAATCACCACTGCCAGAAGGTTATTTCGTTTGCTCCCTACATGTAACTCAAAATCCTATTAACTCTTGTGTGTCGCTGACATAAATACAACAGTACAACTTGCTTATAAACCCTCATCAACTCTTTCCAGCCAGATAGCAGATAGAAAACATAATCAATGCCATATTATAATACATAAATTCTCATTAACAATCTATTTTATTTATACCACTCACCAATAATTGATTCAGCACTAGCCCTCCAACTCCTCAACTCAGGTACTTCGTACTCCCTTTCGTTTTCTTCCCTTTCAAAACTCTTGTTAAACAAGTCCTCAGCGAAACCCTCATTTTCGTCTTCTGCCTTATCTTTAAAACTTTCATAATCACTACTCTCCCCTATCGATACATTATCGCGTTCTTTCAATTCGTCCTGTATTATCACTGTATTATCAACTTCTTTAATATCACTGTTCTCATTGTCATTCACTTTCGTTTCTTCAATATTATCTGTAAAAGACGTCAAACTATGTTGTTCCTTTTCAGACGTGTCACTAGTTTTCAGAGTATCATATTCACTGGTACAGATAGAAATAAGGCTGTCCTGCTCCTTCGTATTGTTCTGGTTGTCTATCTCTTTCGTTTCTTTTGTCGAGTTATTGTTTGTTTCGCGTTTCGGTGTCGTGATAGCGTCGTACTTCGAGTTCCAGTTTTTGCAAGCGATGGCACGTGATACGATCTCGTACCGTGCGTCGCATAAGTACGCGTGGTAGTTACCGTATAATGTTTCGTTGGGATTCTGGAATATACAGTATAGAATATTTCATTGTAAGAGATAAGATCTAGTAATCTGACCGATGGAATATCATTACGAAGTGTGCAGGTTCTAACTCCGGCATGTACTTGTAGTGCGGTGAAGCTGTTAAGACCTTGCTAGGTCAATAGCGTAGTCAGATCGAACAAAAAAAAATCCGGCATGTACTAAAGCTTTTTTCCGCATTTGCGTACTAAATGTACGTGTAAATTATATTATTACTATCGTATTCACTAAAACTATTGGCTGACGATGAAGGCAAACATCCTGAGGAAACCTCAACCTGAGAAATGTTCTTGTTTCTCAGCATTAAAAACCCCCAATACATCGTGTGCTGGCGTGGTGATTATGGACATACCTTCTTTCGGGAAGAGGCCTATGGCTCCGCAATAGTTTTCTTGCAGGCTAATGATGATAACGAAATAAAATAGAAATTAGAAGGGTCTATTTCGAAAATGAGCTTTCAAAATATTTAACATTTTCAGCACATACCTAACAAAGAAGACCTAGATATTAATTTAGGACGTAAAGCAGAAAAAAGGTTTCATTAGTTTAAATGTCTGAAAGAACCAAACATTACTTTTAATGTTGATCAAAACATTTTTACTTACTCCATAATTAAACTTAACTTCTTGGACTAGATTATTCATTGCTATATCTTCATGAACACCGTTATATTTTCTATCTTCTTCTTTCCTAAAATCCAAAACCCTTCTACCACTCAAGGCCAGTTCATCGACCCACTGTCTCGTTTTTTCTATAGACCTTTGGCAGCATCTCGGTGTTAAGCTCAGGTAGGCAATCGCAGCGTCTCGGTAAAATTCAGAGTTAGTGATTTTATACCGATGGGACGCCATTAAATGGTGACCGTTGAGCAGATACTTGTAGATGAGATCGATTGTTACGTCTTCGCAATTTATGTCGATGAGGGTTTCCATTAGTGCGAGGGAGACAAGAGACAGCTGGAAGATTAAACATAATGTATACGTACAAGTTCTTGTAGTACTACTGTATGTGGAAAGACATAGAATTGTTTCTCTCACATTTCTCAGAGTTTGAAATTGCTAATACCTCGTGAACGGGTGTGGTGATTATGCCCTATTATTATATTCAGGAAGAGGTCTGTGACCTTGCAGTGGGTCTCTTACAGGCTGCTGACGATGTTACGTACCAGATATATCTTATAGTCTACAGCGATGACGATTCAATAGTAACTTGTTCGAAGCCCATATTGGTCAATGTAGATTCGAATTCTACAATGAGACTGAACTACAAGGAAATCATTTTTTTAATATTAAGGCCTCAATCACACCGCATGTAAAGTAAAAACGAGCTACAGACGGTACACGTTCGCTCATTGAAAAATTTGTTACTACATATATGAAACGGAGAAAACAAAGCGGGTAACAATTTCCATTCATTTGCGTCTCGCATAATAAACGAACATGCAAAGAACTTCGTAAGAATAAATTGATCTTTAAATATATCGATGATCTATCTCTTTAATCATGGTGTTCAAAACTTAACATGGTAAAAGGGTATTGTTGCCCGCTTAGCTTTAGAGATGTTAAAAAATAATCGATTTTTAATTAAATCGATTTTTATTTTATTATAATCGATTTTTTATTGTCGATGTTTATTTTCATATTAATCGATTTTTTGAAAATCGATTATATAAATTACGCATTTTAATCGATTTTTATAAACATCTATGCGACGGATGAAAAAAACTCAAAATAAGTTCATTATTATTTACAA
>JACEII010000023.1:1987097-2018576 GCA_014332785.1 Antheraea mylitta
GTAAGAAACAGGAAAATCCTAAAATCCTACCTGAGACGTGCCTTCAAGTCTCCTTAACAACACATCAATGATCCTAACTCCGTCGTACTCGTAGACGAAGAGGAAGTGCAACACAGATCGCAGGAGACCTCTCTCGGTGACGCAACGCACAAGTAGCTCGAGGTAAGCCATGGCGGTTGCCTGCTCGCTGGCGCCACTCTGCAACGGCCCCGGTTTCGTCTACCGATCGATACACGTTAATAGGCTTCTTCGAGTCGCATTAGGGAAGCGGTTGAGTGACAGTTAACAACAAAAATCGTATTACATATTTATAGATCAAGTATACGTTTAACGACGATTAATTTATGAGATATTCACAGATATCGATAGTGAGGTAACTGCGACGGTTATCATAAAAATCAATTATATTTCTTTAGAAGTTTCAAATAATTGTAAACTAGATTTTCCCTTGTTTTCGCTCGCATTAATGTAATTAAATATATTTTTATCTCTTGGGAACAGTACGTTATTATAAATGAAAGGTTTGAATGCTGTATTCCAGTGGTGGCCAACCTTTTTCAAATCAAGTGCGCTATTAAAAATATTACAGCGCGGTGTGCGAATGTTTGTGTTATAAGTGGAAATCAACCCTAAATCATACATTTTAAGAAAAGGTGTTTAAATGAGTATTTTTGGAGCTATTGCAGCGTTCGAATTACAAATCAACCATGGGCGCACCCGCGCCCTTGGTCGCATTTTTGGCCACCATTGCTCCAAGCCCTTTTCTGTATCCCTTGCAACGTGAAGGAAAAAAATCATAAGAATCATAGTTAAGGCGTAAAAGTTTAACAAGCGAAGACATTTGCATTTACAAGTTAGGATATACGTCTAAATTATTGTAGGTTTTAGTCGAACTGAAACAAATTTGCCATTAGGTATGAGTCTGACATCTTTATTGTATTTTATAATAACGGTACTATTGTATCCTGTATTTGATGAAATTTGTCTTGAAATTATGCGGTTACATAATTTCGGCAACTGATTGTATATTTTTTTTTACGCTAAAGGGTGGTGCCCAAGCATACGGCCCACCTGATTGCAAACGGTTACCGTCACCTATGGATACATGCAATACCTGGGGTATCGCTGTTACGTTGCCGACCTTAAAGTGTGTGTTTCAATCCCTTTTGAAGAGACCCATATCATAACTCTGAGTGAACACTGTATTATATAACACAATATCGCCTTATCCAAAACCAAGTTTTATGTATGATAATGGAGGGATCTATATCCGTAGGGGTAGCGAAGGACCAAAAAAGGTAAGGCTGGATCGTGTAACAAACAATATTTTTATAATGTGAATATTGAGATGACATTTGACAGGGGAAAGTTGAAGGGGAAAACATGTACCGACCGTACTTAGGTGGAATAAGAGAAGGCAGAAGATGAATATCGCCTCGTCCAATGTATAAATTATCATTAGTTTCCACAAGTTTTAAGTTTTGCACTTAGAGGAACGCGTGTTGTTTACTCAGACATGTTTACTGATAATTTTTTGCTTTATAAAGTATATAAAAAAAGCATTTTTGAGGTATTAAATAAAGACAAACTTCG
This sequence comes from Antheraea mylitta, assembly GCA_014332785.1. Taxonomy (NCBI): domain Eukaryota; kingdom Metazoa; phylum Arthropoda; class Insecta; order Lepidoptera; family Saturniidae; genus Antheraea; species Antheraea mylitta. Next base: position 1,988,691 of record JACEII010000023.1, read on the forward strand.
ATCGGATTCTTAGACTATAATGTATCCCCCAAACGAATGCCAATAAAAGGAATGGATATATATGTAATTCACACAATATATAAAAACAAAAGCGATATCTATAAATTTAGTAAAAGCCGTACACGACATACCAAGCTTATATGCAAAACTGATCGAAATGCAAATTCAATACTGTCACTTAACCGCTAGATACATAGATGCATAACCAATACCAGATGTGCTCCATGTCCCCACTCGTGCAATGAAAGCCCATTGACGTGATATCGGTCCTTAAATGCTTATAGCTACGAGTAACGCCTTTGCATATAAATCCGACATAACAATAAAATTCTTTAAAATTTATACATTTTGCTAATACTTTTTTATACTAGCAACACTGTCGTTTTTTATTGAATAAATCATTTCACATTCATCAGATTGTATTATTAAATACATCTAATCGGGTTTACATTCAAGGCGCGCTACGGATGACATTCTAAAACACAATTTAACTGCTGAGTAATCTGAGGTCAGAAATTATAAATTACCTAAATTTCTATTGAATTTTTTTTGGGATGGTAATACTAATATTACCAAAACAATTTACGAGTCCTTTAGCGGGACCTGTCATGTGCTGGGTTTTTATTTTAATCTATTGTATGACATACATTGGATATTATTAACAGAATTTTGTGTAATATAAGTAGATTCTTAAACAAATAATACGCATTGTAAATAATATATAAAAACAAAAAATATGTGTTGATATTAAAACTCTTTGGACAATTACAATATTGTGAGCCACCACCTTGTTAAAATGAAGATTTGTAAGTAAGAAACTAGACTTAAAGGACAAGTATCCAGTGACCTGGACAATTAATTTTAAAAAAGTTGATTCATTTTGGTTCAGCTTATGAACATTACTATTCTCATTATCCTAGTAACCGGCCGGAATATATGGAATTTTGGCTTCTTTATCTGACTATACTGGCAATGAATAGGTAATTTACAGATATAAATTTCATTTCGATAGATTATACGTTCTTTGATTAACCTTTTGAGATACGTTTTAAAATGGGAATATATAAAGCATATTCAGCAGTTAAAAAGTGAATAGGTTTTAGTAATCGATATATCGATTCTTGAATCAAATCAGAAAATTAAAGAAAACATCGATTTTTATTCAGTTTTAAACTTTATTTCATTACTTTTTTTGACGCAATAAAAAGCGATGAAATATAGTTTATATATGCCACATCTCATTGCATTAATAAAATTAATTTACAAACAATCATTATTGTGTATTATGTTTAATTACACACACGCACACAAAAACACACACAGGATTATACAAACACAACACGGTTATTATACAATTATAAATTATAGTAAAAAAATCAAAATACACAGTTTTTTTACATGTACATTTTACTGGAAAAAAAATTTAATTGTTCGAAAAACTCCAATTATTTGTACAGTTTTAATCATCCAAATATATCCAAATATTCGACTCGACTTTTGTCGATGTTCGAGAATTTCCAGAAATATTATATAGTAATAATTTATTTAAAAAAAATCAGTATTTGATGTAACACTACTAGAGATGTGCCGACTAGTCGGTAAAGCCGACTATCAGGCTACTATTGTAGTCGACAATTAGTCGGCGACTAGACGGCTTTTTACTATCGACTAATCGACTAGTCGGCCAGTTATAATCGGTATATCTCTAATTAATACGTCATACCCGTTGTGATTGCCTTTCTCGTGGAAAGAAGCCTTTGCCCACCAGTGGGATATTTACAGACAAGTATTTTTAAACCAATAAAATTATTTTTAACATCTAAAAATCACGATATATTGATTCAATAGTAGCGTATTTTAAATTAAACAAAAAAGACAGGAAACTTAACAACTCACCTGTTATAACTGAAAGAAATACTAGGTAACATAATTATTAATATACAATTATATAGAATTTTAGTAAATCTCATTGCAAAGTGCTCTTAGGACAGAGTAAGAATATAATAGAGTTTATATATAAGAAATTTGCAGAGATGCAATTCATAACAAAATAGGCATAGCCTAATTTAAAAAGTATTGTAAAAACTATCAATGAAATGCCTTTTATGGAAATATATTTCATCGGTAAACAATATTTGAATGTGTAACGCAAAAATATGACTTATTATAATATTGTCAAAGCTCAAATGACATAAACCATAGCCCTACATAATACACCATACACAAAACAATCGATGTAACCCATGGTCTATATATGCCCCATTTAATTTATTCTCTCCATTAATAACATATTATTATGCATACTGTATATATGTAATGTAATCGCGGATGAATGGTTTGCGGAATGAACGGGTATACACGTTATAGAGATAATGCCCCATATCTTAAGATCAATCTACGCGACTTACTGCATTTGTTATAGACACCTAATGATAAGATAAAAACTTCACGCTCGTGTGTAATAAATGCATTCGTTTCAGAGTATTTACGAACAGAATCATTAAATATTTAGACGATTGATTTTATAGGTTTTGTCTGTTTTTTTGTTTCAAAGACTTACTTTCCAAATTAACGAATGTATTTAGGAACCTTTCATAAATTACGTCACAAGAATTTATATCTGGAGACCTTTCCTACCCGTCCTTATCACAGACAGATTTGTGTAAACGACTAATACCTTAGCGGGCAACCGGACGTATATACACCATTTTCACATCTCATAGTCGGATTTGTATGGAAAAAGCCTCGTGTATTTTTGGTTATAAACCCGCTTCTATAGTTAACACTGTTATGTAACTTTGTTGGCAAGTTTGATAAAAAAGATGGTGGATAACAGTTAATTTTGACATTTAACATTGTCAATTTTCAAATACACGTTTTCACTCATTTCATTTACGTTTCTGTTACGTGAAAGTGCTCCGTTGAATTTTCTTGCCTCCCATAAATCATTTTATCTACCTCTGGATCTACATTTACAATATAAACATTGACTTCTGCATACATTTGGATTTTTATTTGCTTTTCGAGGAATATATCCGTATTATAATCGTAGGTGGTAGAGCCCAGCTGAAGCTATTTTTGGTTTCAGCATGAATGGGTCGGCTCCTCCGGGGTAGTACCGCCCCTCTCACAGATAACCGACGTGAAATAACAGTGCTTGCATTGTTGTGTTTCGTTCGGTCATTGAGAGAGCCGGAGGCCCACGTCCCTTCCTCTTTCCTTCTTTCCCTTTCATTCCCCTCTCCCTTCTCCCATATACAGGCTGGCAACGCACTTGCGACGTCCCTGATGTCGCTAGTGTCTATGGACGGTGGTGATCACTTAACATCATGTGAGCCACCAGTTCGTTTGCCTCCTTTAATATAAAAAAAAATCCATTACAAATAAAAATTATTAAAAGCAAGTTTTTAATACAAGATTTACGCAATAGCGCTCTATGCATACATACATAGCTATAAATGTACATCTATAACCGACAGATATTAGTTTGAACGCCGTATTATAGAGGCACTCATTGGAAAGATTTTTTTTTCGAACTGACTACGCTATTGGTCTTGCAAGACCTTTACAGCGTCACCGGACTACTAAGGCGAGCGCTTCAGACACTCAACCAATTTTATTTACATGCTCAAGGGTGCACGGCACACCTCGGCTTGGGCTGTTACCGAATTCCCGGATCCAACCTATTCATGCATATGTTCGTTTGTGAGTTATACAATTGCAAGTGTATGATTCACAAACGCTTACATGTATATCGGAATTGTATTGGAAAGAGCGTGTGCGACCTCCATTATATATGGTACTCTGTGGCCGGACCCCTCTTACAAATGTGCGACGTTAGCACCACAATGTCCTCAAGAAAGCTATCGCCACTAATAGACATCCTCCAACAATTAGAGCAACAATTATAGTAGTCATAGAGGCAAATCGTGTAATTTCTTATGTCAAACATGTATTATCCTTTCTTGTATATACCGCAAACCATTATAATAACCGCACTTGCGACATTCAGCCAAAAATATTTCAGAGTTAAATATTAATAATATCCTGGTAGCACAAATAAACACGGTTAAAAATACAATATTTTTTTATTAATAAAGAGAATCCCAAATTTTTGATATATCTATGAGATCACTCATCCCGCAACCGCCAACAGGAACACCTGATAATTAAAAAAAACGGTTTACCTGTAAAAGAGCTGGTCCCAACACGGGAACTAAAAACCCTTGATATAGAAGATCGAGTAGATGCTTTTTGATGGACGGATGAGCGACCTGAATGAAGATAATGCTTTATTTTCAACAATTTCACTAAAACTCTTTTTTGTCTGTCTACTTGTTTGTTTGGTACAAATATTATAATTGATTTTACATAACGTTCTCGATGAGCTACAAAACTGATATTTTTAATGCAGCACAGGATCGGCCCAAAATATAATAGTATCTCGCGTTTTTGTCTGTCTGTTTGTTTCTTAGTTTAGTACAAATTTACATATTACTCTGTTATATTTTCATTAATATATCTTCTTTACATATAATAAGAATGTAAATGTACCTTTTTAGAATTTTGGGGGGAAAAATTTTGCATAGGTATCTAGAAATAAGTAATAAAATACATTTCATTTTTTTTTCAATACATTTTTTTATAAATGTCTATCTGTCTGTACACGGATCAATGATAAAGTACCGCGTTTATGATAAAACCTTTACAAGAGAAACATAACGACGAGGACGCAATTTAAGTACATGAGAAAGGTAGTTAAGTAAATGGACTTAATATATTCAGATGACTTTCTTAGTCACTGTTTTTTCCGTAAGGTTTCACGAGGATGAAGTCACGGGTACAGCTAGTTTAAAATAAATCACAAATTCTCAAAAAGAAAAACAATATACAGCCTGCGTGTCATGGTACCATCCTTTAATTAAAAATATATTGGTATGCACCTATGGATGTAATCTGGTAGTTACACTTGAGAGCCAGTCCCTCTAGGTTTCGCGTGGACTACATCGCCATGTAACATCAATTAAAATTGGTATCAAACTATAAAACACATGCCATCGTAATTTATAATATGCCGCCCGGTGGACGTTGTCCCATTCTGATGATTAAAAAAAAACCTTGACAAATGATATACCTAAACCTTCCTCGTGAATCACTTTATCTATTATTGAAAGCCAGATGAAAATCCGCTTAATAGTTTTTGAGTTTATCGCGAACAGACAGACAGACGTGGCAAAGAACTCTGTTTTATTATATGTAAGTGGTATTAACTTGGAAAAGATGAATGTTTAAGGTGAAGAATTTTGCTGCTACAAATTTATACATATCTCCTCATCTTCGGAAATAAAAATTTAGTCTCTTGTCAAAAGGTCGATAAACAAAATATCGATAAAATAAACGCATGCGAGAAAAGAACAAAGATATGTCTATCTATACCTGGGCTACAGCGTTGCAGAACTCAAGAGAGTCGATGAACAAAGTCAGTTTGTGGACTTGGTTCACGTCGTCGGGTGTCAGTCGGTAGATTCTTTCACCTAAAGTCCTCGGTAGAAGCGAGTACAGACCGCTTAAACCTAAGAAAAAAAATAGTATTACTCCCTGTGGCTAGTAAAAGATAGTGGTATATCATTTTTTGCTACAAAAAGGTATATTAGACTATCCATCAACTTTCGATGTATCGATAGGAGATTGTGATAAAAAAATAACCCAATAAGCAATGACAACAAAATTAAATAAACGGAAATTTGTTACCACAGTAATTTCCCCAATGTAGGTCATTTACAATATTTAAGTTAGTCCAGTGAAGCTGTTAAGACCTTGCTGGGTCAATAGGGTAGACATTTCGAAAAAAAAAAAAATTAATTCTGCTTAATTTATTAATCACATAGATAATTTTAAAAACTGTGTTTTAAGGGTTATTATTTATTAATTGCAATAATATGCTTGATAATTAAACAATATTGTCATATCTACAATTCTGAAAATTAAAAACAGGGGGAATCTATTTAAATTAAAAAAATGGTATCGACCCATTAGAATTCTCAATTGCATCGTCAGATTCGAAGCGGCCCTTTTTTACAAAAATAAACATAGGAAAAGAATTTCGAAGTATTTTTCGATTACTTTCAATTGATTAGCCATCACTGTTTTTAACAACCCGTTAGACAATGACAAATAAAATATTCTAAGGACATAAAAAAAAAATTATAAATACGTAAGCATAAAAATGGAATAAGTCCTCTTTTCTTACCAATACGTAACCATACTATTGACCAGCTGATTTGTACTAATGACTTACTATTGACCGGTTCTAAATTACTATTAGCTAAGAAGATACCCAATCCTACTTAATTATTATAGGTTACATAACCAATTGTAACAATACTTAATTACCATTACTTAATAAGGTTTTATTAGTACTAACCGGTGGCTAAAACTGGACAAGTGTTCCCAGCGAGCATAAAGTCAGCCAGCTGTGTACACCGGGCCGACATTTTGGCGCAGAGCAACAATGCGTCGCGAGCTGCGGAACCCGTTCTGCCCTCGCGGTGTACCGATGATAAAAGTAGACGAACAATTATGAATCTAAAACGATAAGAAGGCGAAAATAATTCATTAATGTGTAATAGCACGTGTGAAGTAGTTTTATAGAAAATGTAATCAACTCGAATTCTTTATATTAATCATGACTGTCAAATACAAATACCGTTTACACATTGAAGAAAGAGCTTATTTTTACTTGAAACCACCGTTTATTTATACTCTATGTTTCAGTGTTTAATATAATTTAAAAGATTGGATACCATAGTTAGATAAAGGAAGATCAAGAAAGAAGTGACGTCATTTTAAGAAAAATTGTCGCTGGGAACTGACTAGAATAGTGAAATAAAAGGACGGATGGAGAGATTTCGGGAGGCCTACGGCGAGGAGGTGAGTACTACGATTAAAGATAAGGACTCGAATAACAAGTATATAGAAAGAAACAAGTAGACAATATGGGATACTGGTTAATTAACTGAAGTGTAATAGCATAGATTCCATTGTAGTAAATGTAAGGCATTTTTTAAATTTTAATCACTTTTATTTCTGACTACGCTATTGACCTTGCAAGGTGTTAACAGCTTCACCGGACTACGAAGGCGAGCGCTTAGGGCACTCAGCCGATTACGTCTTTTTAAATTACATTTTGATCAAAATCTCTCCTAATGTTAAGTAACGATTAGGTCTAAGATGGAACACTTCGTTAAACCTAAAGAAGGACAGGATCTCTAGTACAGCTACCGGCTCACACTTATAGGTGCACTTTCTTAGAATTGTAGCTAATCATCTGGGTTAGACAAAGTCCTACCACCAAGCTACGGTTTCATCCTGATTTTTCCCTTCACCGAAACCTCTGAGTCATTCGCAAGGATTCGATGCTACGCTGATCGACGGGTTGTCCGAAACGGTGAACATTAAACATTACTTTCCTTTAAACTGACCAAAAGTCTGTTATTGTTGTACTCAATGAGTCCCGTTTTATTTATATCGTGTTAGATTTGTATAAACATATCTACATTTCGTTTTCTGATGTGTATTTGAATTATATAATATACCAGCTTCTGCTCCCGACTTCGTTCGCGTGGAATAGTTACGTTAGGCTAACTCTAAAAGGCAGCGAAAGCTTTCAGAAGAAATAATAAAACGATTCTTCATTGGTGCTCCGATCCTATTGGTTCTTTTTTTTTACGTGGGGAAATCCCTTATGGATACCCTCCCTCCCTGGGGAGAGGGTGGGTTATGTCCGACTCGCACGGACTAAAACCCCACGGTGTACGTCTTCCGCTGTTGTTGGGGCGGCACGAGATGCTATTGGTTCTAGCGTGATGATATATAACCTATTGCCTTCTTCGATAAATTAGCTATTAACACCGAAAGACTTTTAAAATCGGACCAATAGGTCCTGAGATTAGCGTGTTCAGCCTACTGAACAAACAAACCCTCCAGCTTTATAATATTAGTATAGATTACTACGCTTCTCTCCTACTTAATTCCAGTTGTCAATCAAAATACAATAGCTTTTGATAGAGTGGACCGATTTTAATGAAACAAAAAATTTGTTACTCCTGAGGGATATGCTTCATGATTTTCTTGCTGAGGTTTTATTATGAACTCAGTTTGTGAATTTATCTTTTAGCAGTAATGCGTGGTTATACAAACAGACACATTTCTAATAATGATTGAAATGTATTCTATTACTTATTTCTACACACCGGCAACGATATATTTCACAGCAATGGAAAATTACACACACATTAGATTTACATTATTATTGTATGTAAACATAGCATAGTGTAGGCGTTTTGAAAGTTAATATTATTTTTGCATGGTCATAATATGTTTATGATTATTATTACGCAGTCTAAGAGTTTTTAAGTTTGTAATATTGTATAGAAAGTAATATGTATAGTCGAACGTGTGGCATGAATAAGATTTTTTTTTCTCGAACTGACTACACTATTGACCTAGCAAGGTCTTAACAGCTTCACCGGACTAACCATGAATAAGAGCAGCACCGCTTACTAGTTGTTAGCAAATTGTAGAAAGGCTCGCCTCGGCAGAAACAAATTGAAATGGGAAGATGCAATTTCATTTCTTCGCAATAACAATGTACTCGAAACGACATTAACATTTATCAAATGTTACGTTACGGCGTAATAAGATATCTCAGATTTTTAAATTTCCATGTTTGATCATAGAAACTTCGCTATTATTTTAATAGATTTATAAAAAAACTGTAAAAAATAAATTATCTATATGCAAGATCTTTTCAGTGCTAATAACCGAAGAGACTACAGCAGCTAAAAAGGATCGAACGACATTGAACTAAAATCGTGCATACACTTATAAGGCTGCATGTATACACTCGTAACGTGCACTGACACGATGACACAGATAATTATTCAAATACACACGTAACAGTTACTCCGTCTGGACTCATGTATACGAACAATGTGATATAATTCATGTGAACGTAATGAATATTAAACTGTAACCAAAATTTCAAATCCTCATCTACATTTATTTTCATACTTCTTAAGTGATGATGTAACCGAGATTTAAACAGGCAAAAATTGGATTTTTTTTCTTTTTTTTTCAAACTGACTACGCTATTAGACTAGGAAGGCTTCTACAGCTTCACCGGAATACTATGGCGAGCGCTTAAGGCACTCGGCAGGTTTGGTTTAGATAACATGCTCAAGGGTCCAAGACACACCTCAGCTTGAGCTGTTACCGAAAAACCCGAATCTAACCTAGCTAAACTGCAAATCCACGATAGTGTTTCACATGATATAGTGGCAATATCCAGGCACAATGACACCTGTGTCTACTATACCGACGTGACTGACGACGCGGTTAGTAGGTTCATCCATGGAACCGTGAACGCTCCGGCGCGGGACATTGTGGATTATAGTCTAAAAATGGCCATAAAGGAACATAATAAAACCGCCATAAAGGCAATAACATCATTAAAAAATCCACTTTAAAATAGGAAATAGTTAAGTCAAATAAAAATAAAATAGTTAAATTGAAATAATACTAAATAAATAAAAAATACCCAATGTTGTATTCGTAAATCGTAAATCAAACTACACTGTGTGACTTCTATAATGCAACTGGTTTATTTAGAGATACCTACATACTAATTGACAATCATATACAACATGCCCCTTTTCAAATAATGAAAGCTTTATACCTTTAAACATAAAATACTTAACTAAAACTAATTAGGAATAATAACACATGATTACAAATTCTAACAAATTTATAACATTTACTTTTATTCTAATAATATATTGTATAAAACATGAAATAATAATATCTTTCATTTTCTTACTCTTTATGAAAGTATCATAGTACCATATTTATTATTATATTATATATATATATATAATATATATATATAATATAATATAATTATAATAATATAATAAATTATATAATATATATTTTTTAGCTTTGTATATCTGAAGAATTATATCGATCGGGTGGACGAACCTCCCTACCTGAACGTGTTTTGTAAAATGTTTGAGTAGGTATTGGGTCGAATGCAGGCAGGAGCACTGACTGTGCGTTATTCTTACCGACTATATCAGGTGTTATGTCCGATTTATGTTTCCAGTCTTCTTCGTAGAAGTTAGTACGACATTCGTGGCGTTTATCAGTGGGCTTTAGGGTTAATTTCGATTGGTTTTCACTTCTGATCTGTTGCCTGTTACGGCGATACGTTGTGCCATCGTGTGTGCGGACCCAGTATGATCGTGGTTGAGGGGTGAGGTTCTCCACTCGCGCTCGAATCCACCTCCCTGTGTTTCCGGGAAACTCTCGAATTCTTACTTGTTCGTATCGTTTTAGAGGCTTTAACTCTTTCGTATGCCAATCATAATGTTGTTTCGACTTATTTATTTTAATCTTTCTTTTATTATTTATATATCGTGGTAGGGGGTTTTTAGGTTTTAGTAATTTATTGTATACAGGTAATCGTGTATTTAGTCTTCTTCCCATTAATAACTGAGCCGGAGAATATTCTTCACCAGAAATCGGTGTGTTCCGAAAGTTTAGAAGCGCTAAATATGGGTCCGTCCTATCAGTTCTAGCTTTTTCTAATAATTTTTTGACCGTTTGAACGTTTCTTTCCGCGAGACCATTAGAACGAGCATAATATGGAGAGCTCGTAGTATGTTCAAATTCCCAGTGCTTTGCAAACTGTTTGAATTCTTCTGACATGAACTGTGGACCATTATCGGTTATTAACTTCTTCGGTATGCCATAACGTGCAAAAGTCGATTTAAACTTATCAATTATTGTACTGCTTCTTATGTCACTCAATGTGTACACCTCCACATACTTTGAATAATAATCAACCACTAGTAAGTAGTATTTCGATTTTATTTGGAATATATCTGCCGCAATGTTTTCCCACGGTCTTCCGGGAATCTCGTGTGGAATTAGTGGTTCACGTGACTGTGACGGTTGGCGCTCTGAACAAGTTTCGCACGCACTCACTGCTTGTTCGATTTGCGATGACATACCTGGCCACCACATGACATCTCTTGCCCTACGTTTACACTTCTCTATCCCCAAATGACCTTCGTGAATTCTATGTAACATCTCTCGCCAGAGATTTTTCGGTATGACAACTCGATCACCTCGGAAAATGATTCCATTTATGATATGCAATTCCTCTTTGACAGTCCAGAATGGTTTTGTTTCACTTTTAAGAATACTCTTTGTATGTGGCCAGCCTTCTTGACAGTATTTTATGACTCCACTCAGTGCTTTATCTGAACCAGTTAGTTCTTTTATTAATTTTAGTTTGTCCTTTTCAAACTCAACGTTATCATATAAAGCGTTCACGTGAATTTCGACTTTGCTGTGTGTATCGTCACTGTAATCTTCATTTGTTGGGGACCGTGACAGTGTATCTGCTATGTACATAAACCTTCCGGGAACATATTTAATATTCACGTTATATTTCTGTAATCTCATTAACATTCGCTGCAATCTAGCCGGTGTTTCATTTAATGATTTTTTAAAAATTACTTCGAGTGGTTTGTGATCACTTTCTACTGTGACACGTTCATGCCCATAAATATATTGATGAAATTTTATGCATCCGAACACAATAGCTAACATCTCCTTTTCAATTTGGGCCCAGCGTGTTTCTGAAGAAGTTAGTTTTCGCGCTGCAAACGCAACAGGCCGACCGCTTTGTAGCAAACAAGCCCCTAACCCATGCGAGCTAGCATCTACTGATAAAACTACCGGTTCATTAGGGTTGTAAAACCGTAACGTTGGCGCTTTCATGATACTCTCTTTTAAAGCATTAAAATGTTTATTATAACCCTCATGCCATCTAAATTCGAAATTCTTTTTTAATAAGCAGCGAAATGGTTCAGTCATGTTAGCATAATTCGATATGAAACGCGACAAATAATTTGTCATCCCTAAAAACCTCTCTAATTCTTTTCGAGTACTCGGATTCGGCATGTTTTTTATTGTACTGACTCTGTCTGGGTCAGGCCGCATGCCACTCTCATCGAAAATATGACCAAGGTATTTTATTTCCCTAGCTCTTATGACACATTTTTCTCTGTTAAACCGGACGCCTTTTTCAGCTGCACGTTTCAGTACCGATTCAAGTCTTTGATCGTGTTCTTCTTTAGTTTTTCCATAAATCAGTAAATCGTCGATGAATAATTCTACCCCTTCCATACTAAAGGTTTTGTACATTGCATTGTGAAAGACTTCTGATGCCGAACATAACCCAAAGGGCAGTCTCAAAAATCGATATCGACCAAACGGTGTCGCAAATGTACACAATTTCGAACTGTTATCATCTAACATAACCATAAAGAAAGCTTTGCTCGCATCTAGATGAGAAAAGAATTTAGCTCCTGACAAGTTCGCTGTTAATTCCTCTAACGTTGGTAACTGAAAGTGACTTCTTTTTATGGCTTTATTTAAATGCTGCGGATCAATGCAGAGACGTAGTTTACCATCAGGTTTTTCCACTAGAACAATACTAGACACCCAGTCGGTAGGTTCATCCACCTTTTTTATTATTTTCATATCTTCTAAGCGTTTCAATTCCTCCTGAAGTTTCGGTCTTAATTTTATTGGTATTTTTCGTGAACTACACACGACGGGAGGAATTGATTTATCAATAATTAGAGAATGCGTTCCCGGTAGCCTACCTATTCCATCAAACACACAATTATATTTTTGTAACAAATCACATTGTTCTCTGTTAACCACTTCATTGATACGAATTAATAGATTAAGCGCAATACATGCATCTCTTGACAATAAATTATTACAGTTCAAATCTAAAACATAAATTTTACTTATAAATGTCTTATCTTTATGACATAGTTTACCTCTAAAATGCCCTAAAACTGGCAATATATTTTTACTGACCTCGCGCAGTATACTACCCGTACGGTGCAACATACGTAAATTAAAACCGGCCTCTTGAAAACTGCTTCTAGACATAATACACGCATCGGCACCACTGTCTAGTTTAAAAGTTAGGTCTACACCATTTATTTTTATTTTTTCGAACCATCCTCTTGATACAGAATTGATTTCGATAAAGTTCACCGATTCTGCCTTCTCACTGTCCGATGAAAGTTCTACTTCAACGACATGTTTACAACACTTTGCGAAATGACCAATTCTATAACATCGATAACACTTTACGTTGTATGCCGGACACTTATTACGTTCATGAATGAAGTTACAAAATCTACACTTTCGCGAATCAACGTTATACGCACCGCGCGCCTCGTAACCTCTCGCGACGTTGCCGCTCCGTCGCCCGCGCTGCTCCCTCCGTAGCTCACCGGCCGGCACCCGCCCGTTGACGCCAATGCACACACGTTCGATCTCGCTAGGCAACAGTAAATTATTTGTACTTGTACACCTATTACTTCCTGATGCAGCCGATTGAACTGTATTTGCCTGCAGTCCAGCTAGCTCAGCTGCTCGACACCACGAAGCAGCTTCTTCCAGCTTAAGATCACTTTTTCTCAACATCCTTTCACGCAGCTGTCCATCCTTAATTCCCCTGATAAGTTGTGTTAATATTAAACTCTCGCGAAGCTTCTCAAACTCACATGTTTTACTTCGAACTTTTAGTAACGCTAGATACTTTTCGAAAGTTTGGTCTGTTTGTAATGTTTCAAAAAATATATGCCTCTCGAAATTGACATTCTTCTGGGGATCGCACCTTTTCGAGAATATGTCACTTAAGGATGAATAACTGATTTCATCTTCTGTTGCTAAGTCTAATTCTTCATATATATCTCGCCCAACTTGCCCGATGACGTGCAAAAACAAAGCACACTTCTCTCGATCCGAAGTATTTTCTCTTCCACTAGCGATAAGATACCAATCAAAGGTTTTCTTCCAATGACAATAATTATCGGCGAGGCTGCCGTCCCCGCATAATGGCGGCGGTTGTTGCAACGCCGAGTACATCATTGTTTGGCTTGTTATTGCACTCACATTTGATTTATTTCCACTATTCGCCATTATCGCGACATAATGTCTATTATTTAATCTAAATAACTATTTAAAAGTCACACCTGACACCATGTTGTATTCGTAAATCGTAAATCAAACTACACTGTGTGACTTCTATAATGCAACTGGTTTATTTAGAGATACCTACATACTAATTGACAATCATATACAACACCCAATAGTTGCTCACAGATACGATTTTTCACGCAGACAATTAAAAAAAGCGAAAGCATAAAAAAAGGTGCGGACCAAGAGTATGCAGAACAGAAGAATATAAAGAAGAAGAAAAATCCTAGCTAAACTACTCTAAGCTACTCATACATACATACATATATATATAACGCTTACACGTATATCGGATATGACTCTAAACATAGACGAAGACTGGCTTTCAAGCGCAACAACCGGAACACACCAACATATAATTGTAGATCGATTATCAATTTGAGGTTGGTAGCTAACCAGGCGGACTTTAGTAAAAGCATTATCACCATGCTATGGTCTCATCTCTGTTTCCCTTCATTTAAAGTTCCGACTCAGATACAAGGATTCGAACCTACATCCAACGCCGTTGTATCCGAACAAGCTGTCAACTAAATCATTATCGCTTAAACATTATTCAGATATAAACACATTTATAAATTTATATTTACTAGTGCTGTCGGTACACTGTGGAGTTTTACTCCACGGGAGTCGGGCATAACCCACTCACTCCCCCGGGAGGGTGGCGTATCCACAATGGATTTCCCCAGGTTAATAGAAAAGAAAAAAAGTAACCATCCAATGGTTGAATTTCGACAATAATAAATAATACAATCTGTAGGCCGGTGAAGCTGTAAAGGCCTTGCAAGACCAATAGGATAGTCAATTCGAAAAAAAAAAATTGTACCATTTTTTTTTCATATCTTAATATATATTCATCATCATCATCTTCTTAATCCCACCTTAAAGTAGGGTCAGCACAATATGTTTTCCTCTTCCACTCTCCTCTATCAGATGTCATTTAAGTATTCACAGCATTTATACACAATTTCTCATATAATCCTTCCAGACATTTTGATATCTTTCTTTACTCCTATATCCGTCCACCTCCATATTCAACATTATTCTATTAACATGACTTTGATCTCTCAACATACCATGCCAGTACCATGTTAACCTATTACTCCTCAACTTGCCTACATAGATATTATTATGTGTTTGTAGTATTGTACATATATCTTCTAGATTGTTAACGTAAGGAATATAAATTATAACGAATTTAATCTTATAAATAAAGGCTTCGACTAGTCGATAGTGTGAAAATAGAACTATTTCCATTTTTTATACGATATACTAAAGCTAGTTACTAAGTAGTTACTAAAGAGAACAACAGAAAATCGGTTCACAAACATAGAAGAATAAAAATTAAGCCGTCACGGGACGCCTGGCAGATGTGGAACATCGAAATTGATTTGTATAAGTTATATGCATAAAAGAACAGATTACGGCAGAAATCCGCTATGGCATAATGAAAAGATAAAGTATTACAAATTGGATAAATAAAATAATGACTCTTTATTTATTTTATCACATAAATATTATTTTTTATTAAATACAAAACAAAAAAATTCAACTGAGCGCAAGCGCGTTGTGTTTGGCGGCATTTATCAAGGGGGCGCGAGGTCGTCGGGAGTTATAAATGTTTTTGAGTATCTCGTTAATAGTGCAATGTTCGTGTTTTGAGTCGCCACGACAATAATCAAGTTTACCCTCCGTCTATAGATGTTTCATATCTAAAAGTATTGTGCTATCTATGTCTAGATAATATATACATACTTATACATTATATTTATTTGTGAGAAACCTATAACAACGTAGAAATAAGTTCCATATTTGTTATATTTTTGATTAATTATATTTTGTTTTCAGCTTTTCCTGTTAAACTCTGTACATAATGCGTCATTGAGCATTTTAATTGTAAAAATTACACATAGCTTGTACTAAAATAATTAAGTCTATAGATTTCAATACTCGTTTCAATACTTCGAACCTATGACCTTTCTGCTCAATAACAGTAATAAATTACTACCAATGCACTACAAGGCCTATCAAACATTAGGTGTAGCGACTTTATGACTACAACTGGCTTTTACCACGTCTGTGGATGACATCATCCTATGATCACTGCGTTCCAATTAGCACGACAAAGACGACCACTCCTCGTTAAAAATTTACCAATATGTCTAAATTGTTATTTTATTTATTTATTAAAGTCCACAAAAATGAGTCCAATGGTTAAAAATTAACATGAACCCTATTGCACGTGAGCACAAAGTTACAATATAAGAGGAATATTATTACACAGTATTAAAACAAAGAAAATTGAAAGTTTTAATTAAACTTAATTAAAATTAAACATTCAAATACTTCTTTTGGCGCGTCAGGGAAAAATGATGAGTAAATTTTTACGATGCACGTGCACACCGTCACGAAAATCCGACACCCTGAAGTTGGCTATAGTCAACATTTTGTTTCTTTGTATTTGTTGTTTGTATTTCTTTGTATTAAAACTTTCAATGTATTTAAATAGATTTTTTCTATTGTTAGTGTCGTTTTTTCTACAAACGTAGAATAAGGCGAAAGATAAAATTTTTGAAAAGATTTTTATCTTGTTATGCCAAAGAAGTATAACTTCTAACGCGTCTACATAAGTACACACACGTTTTTTTTTCTATCACAAAGAAACAAAAGAATATATCAAATTTGTAACGTAAACTATTACAAAAAGAAAGTATGCGACACAAAGAGCAATGTTTGTCTATGTAGACCTTACTAGTGCTATATTAATTACTAGCCAATGCCCGCGCCTTCGTTCGCGTGGAATAGATACTTTGGCCTAACGTTAACACGCAGCGGAAGCTCTCAACAGGAAAAAAACCCCGATTTTTATACATTTTTCATTGGCGCTTCGCTCCTATTGGTCTTAGCGTGATGATATATAGCCTATAACCATTGACGATAAATAAGCTATATAACATTGCAAGATTTTTTTAATCGGATCAGTAGTTCCTTACATTACCTCCTACAATGCCACAACGTCACAAACTCACAAACTTTATTTATCTCTTTATAATATTAGTATAGAAAAATAATTCTGCCGCCAAAAGGATAAGGCACGCATTAAAAAATACACATTGGAGAAATGCCATAAAGTCTTTTTTTTCTAACTGGTGATTTTATTAGTCAGTGTTTTTAACATTAGGTTTCAAGCGGATCGATAATCTATACTAATATTATAAGGTAAAGTTTGTGACGTTGTGAAGTTGTAACGTTGTAGGGGTAAGTCTCAAGAATTACTGGTCCGATTTGAATAATTATTTCAGTGTTATCTAGCTCATTCATCAAGAGTGGTTATAGGCTATATATCATCACGCTAAGACCAATAGGAGCGGAGCACAGATGAAGAATGTTTCAAAATCGGGATGTTTTTTCCTTTTGAAAACTGCTACGTGTTAGTTTTTTTTTTATATCAAAGGAGGCAAACGAACTGGTAGGTCACGTGATGTTAAGTGATCACCACCGTCCATAGACACTAGCGACATCAGGGACGTCGCAAGTGCGTTGCCAGCCTGTATATGAGAGAATGGGGAGGGGAAGGAAAGGGAAAGAAGGAAAGAGGAAGGGAGGTGGGCCTCCGGCTCTCTCACTGACCGAACGAAACACAACAATGTAAGCACTGTTATTTCACGTCGGCTTTCTGTGAGAGGGGTGGTACTACCCCGGAGGAGCCGACCCATTCATGCTGAAACCAAAAATAGCTTCAGCGGGGCTCTACCACCTACTAAAGTATCTATTCCACGCGAAGTCGCGGACAGAGGCTAATAAAATATAAAATCCACTACAAGACAGACAAACATTCCATCAAAAACGAAAAAAAAAAAATATTTCTGCAAATTAAAACCTTACTACTTTAATTCCTACTCAACTCTTAATTAATTATAATATACGGAACTGATAAAACTTACTCGGCTTGAGATCCATTCTGCGTGTGAGTCGTCAAGAAGAACAGGTCGATGAACTTCATGTTCTGCATCAGAGCGACGCATATCTGATTCAGAACTGTCACCAGTTGACCTGGAAATAGATTTTACGTGTACTTCCTTTATAGACACAACTAACATTTTAATCTATTAATAACTCAGTCTTACACGCGGCTGCATTCGGTTCTAATTATAGTGACGACATTACATGGCATAAGGAGTCTGTTTCCCCCTGAATATTAAATGACATTTTTCCTCAATTTTTATCAATATTATTTAAGGGAAATTGAGCCGTCACAGGACGCCTGGTAGATATGAAACATCGAAATCGTCTTGCATAAGTTATATGCATGAAAGAACAAATTACGGCAGAAATCAGCTATGGCATAGTGAAAAGATAAAGCATTACAAATTTGTTCCATAAATATCTATTTTTATTAAATACAAAAATTTAACTCGGCACTCGCGCAGTTTGTTTGGCGGCATTTATCAAAGGCCGCTAGGTCGTCGGCGCGTGCCGCGCAACACTAATAGATCGAGTTGCCGACAAAACAGTTTAAATCTCATGATTATACAGATAGGGTTGCAAATGTTTTTGAGTATTTCATTAATAGTCCAAAACTCGTGTTTTGCGTCGCCACGCCAACAATCAGGTTTACTCTCGGCCTATAGATGTTTCACATAAAAAAGTTTTTTTTTTATTGAAGGCTTTTGACGAGTATATCTCCATATGACATACAATTTATATATCGATAAGACTATAATAGGGATACGTAACAAATTACTCTAAAACCGAACGCATAAATTGTAACACATAAGCAGACTGACAAAAAGTAGTTTATAGATACATTATCGTGAGATTGTTCTAAACTATATATCTACTTATAAAAAATGACATTTATTAATAATGGTATCACGTTAGCCAATCTTAATATATAAATATCATTTGTGTGTATGTCACAGAACTTCTTTTAAACGGCTGGACCGATTTTGATGAAATATTGTGTGTGTGTGTTCCAGTGGTTCCGAGAATGGTTTAGATTCCGGACCCGTTCGGTGGCCCTGCGATAGGATCAGGGTGGGACAACGTAGGCTGGGCTAGCTAGTCATTAATAAATTTCAAGCCAAGGAAAAATCACTGCACAGACGGTCTAGTGGTCTAAGCGACCACCTAACTAACGCCTCCCTGCACTATGCAATAGTGTCGTGGGTTCGAATCCTCCACAAGGCAATTATTTTTCTTATCCAAAATAATTATTGTCAGTTTTTTGTGGACTATGATTTTGATTTATGATTATGATTTTTGATTTTATGTTTGTAAAGTCTCCGCGTCACATTGAAATTAACAAAAAAAAATCACGAGCCGTGTGAAAAAATTGATATAAAAATTGTTTCAAACATTTCGTAGGATGGTAGTCGATACTACAAATATATTACAATAACATACGAAAACATTCGTTAGACCTAAATTAATTTCTAACTACAGATAACTAATTATAGCTACATTACTCAAATACCTAGGTTACATAATATAATGGTTGTAATGCAATACACAATTGCTCACCCTCCAAATTAGGCGGTGGCAGTTGATTCCTAAAGCTGCTTAACAACTTCAACAGTGGCCTGAGGAAAGGTTCCGCCGCTATCACCTGGAAAATAGAAATTTAATATAAAATTGCGATATATGAAGATGAGACGTCTCATCCATTAATTACGTGAACGGTTTGGTCAAGCCGAGTCTCAGTAAAACTCATGTGGGAGAGAGGGGGGGTTTCGACAAATATCACGTGATTTTCTCGACCCAAAAAAATGTGAGAAAATCAGATTAATTTAAAGTAACATGTTTCTAGACCAAAATATAACGAAATCTGACGGAAATCTTCTATATATTAAAATCTATGAATATATTTGACGAGGACTGTAATTTGATAGTTATTGATTTTTGTAAATGCAATAATATTAAAAACTAAACATAATAAAGCCAATTTTGTTTTTTAAATAAATCCATCGAATGTATACTCTAAATGTAAATTTTGAAAGATTTCGCGTAATACTACAAGAGGTAGAGTCAAATCTCACGACATCTGTGTCACAGAATCCTCAAAAACGCCTCATGTAATTAAAAAAAAATAATGGTCAAGTCCAGAATTCTATACATACGAATAATAAATATTATATGGATTACTGTTCTGGGGCCCATTATAGCAGATTGCACAAAGCATTACTTTATTCCAAAAGAATTTTAATATACAAATTTGAGTTTGTGTGTTGCGGTTATATACCGAAACTACTAAACCGATCGTTATAAACACGTTGTCCGGAGTACAGAAAAGGACATAGGGTACATTTCATAAAAAAAAAACAGTACTGCTCCAGAGGTTATAGGTCATAAATACAATAACGTTAATGAAGTCACGGGTGGAAGCTAGTTAAGGCTTAAAAGCATGTAACAAACACACTCACATTCGCATCCATAATATTTAGTAAGCATTCTGTTATATCGCGTGTGCAAGATTTTCATATCAACGTCTATCGAATAGATTAAAATAAGGATACGTAGTAGGTTAGTCTGAAATCGATTGCAAAAACTGTAGCGTGCAAGCATACACACAAACAAACATGAAAGCTAATTGTAAAAAAAAAACTGAAACACCAATTTTCTTGCTTATCTATAACTCCGTATAAAATAAATCGCTAAAATTATTCCGAACAGGCAAGCAGACAAACAAACAGAAAGACAAAGTAGCGAGGTAATATTGCACCGCCATATAATTCTAGGCTACGTTTGAAGTTATAAGTCTCCAGCTCATCTGGGAATTACTTTAAAATCAACCATAAAATTGGTAACCAACAGTAAAATAGACAGACAAGTAGCTAGTAACTAATATCATGTTCCAAAAAGAACTTGCATTCAAATCTCTGTGTACCCCAATACCACACACAGGTAAATTAAACTAATGTTGTACATATGTTCATTACACCAAAATACCTGAGCGCTATAATGGCTGACGAGGCTTCCAAACAATTTTAATTGTTCCAATCGCACCGCATTCTCATATCTGTAAAGAAAACATAACGATAAGAGATACAAATTCTGATAGCGTTACAGTAGTTTGCGAAACACGAGTCGTTTGAAAAGTGTCTAGACTACGCAAGGACAAACGACCTTGTCATTGTGTTTATATGAGTCATCATTGAAGATTGTAACAACGGCTACATATGAATTAACACTGTTGCTTTATTTTACTAGTTGTTATGACCAGGCATGGGTGCTTTGGTCGGTACCTTTACCGGATAGCAAGCAGGAAGGCCACCGCCGCATGCCATAAGTGCGGAACTGGTGAGGGCATCGAGCAGCAGACTTTGCCTGAATGTGCTGCGTGGGATGGGCATTGCCGCACTCTAGCTGGGGCGGTAGGGAAAGATCTCTCGCTGCCGAGCGTGGTAAAGGTTATGATCGGCAGCAAGTCTGTTTGGAATACCCTTTTTTTTGCCAACCTATCTTCTAGTAGTTTATCACTGCCATTTTCGAGTAGGTCATGATATTACAAGTTGCATGCAATCGTTTCAATGAACTAACAAGATGGTGTCCGTCTTGTTAGAACTTCTCAGGGAGTTTATGTGGCAAGTCAGAACCCATGCTCCGTAGTATTATTACCGATCCGCTTCTCTTGTGTATAATAATCAAACTATATTACGTATAACACGATCAATGTTACACAATATAGAACCAAATAATACAAGATTAGGAATAAAATATAAAAAACATTCCAAGTTCCCGCCAAAAACTCTTTTGGGAATATTGTGGCCTCTTCACCTCGCAGAAGAAAGTGTCAGAGAGGGCCTGCGTGGGGGACCTCTTGAGTGGTCCTCTCCGCCAACGGAAGGCTAGCGGAGGGAGGGAACGCTATACACGCCTCTTTGCGCCACCGTAACCGGGCCAAAAGAGGATGGGTCGGGGGCTCATCTTCCCATTACAAAGGTCCTATGGATAGAGGAAGCGGCTCACGTGTACAAATGTCTCCTAACAAAATTAGGGCTCAACTTTCTTAACACCAGGTCAACTGCTGGGAAGCTTGTGACGCCCAAATACAACGTCAGATGTACACCGTGGTGTTTTCGTGAGTAGAAGTCTCTACAGCCTACTCCCTCGCCCGGAAGGGTGGTATGTGGCGTTTTAAAGCGGCTAAATCGTTTTCGAGTTTCAGCTGATCCATGAATATTTTTTTAAAGTATATCTAGATTACATAGAATTACGCTTTTCCATAGGAGGTAGGCAGTAACGATACGAAGCGTTATGTGTCATGTAACAATAAAATAATAACGACCAAAAAATGAAAGTCTACGCACAATTAATTTAGATAATATAATTAAAATCAAAATTCAATAAAGAACAATAATCCACTCTTTTGTTACGTTGGTTGATTAAAATGATTCAAAGATAAGAATCGCTTCATTAATATTAATATTATCACCACTTGTATTGATATTATGAGCTTATAAAAATTAATATAAACTCGCATATTTTATTTATTGGTGCATGATAAAGCACTTGCAAGCACAGAGTATTGATCTGCCTTTATATTTTCTAGCTCACGTACTTCGAATTAATCGGCTCTTAAAGCAGTAACTAGTTATGCCACCCGCGCCCTCATTCGCGTAAAAAAAAACTTAAAATGTAAAACTACATACATCTACATTATCCAAGGAAAACACGGATTTCTATCAGAGAAAATTTTTTTAGAAAAGAATAGTTATTAATAATTGTAAGGACATATACATCACTAATTACTGTTTATAATGAAATGGTTAATTGACTACCGTATATTGATAGCCAGTAGAATAATAAGTATGTTACACAATTATGCATTCATTGTATATTTTACGCAGAGTGATTCATTCAGGAAGCTACCGATAAGGTTGGGCATAGTAGTGACCAATGCTGCAATGGTATTATTTTAAACGAGAGGCGACTTTTAGGATAATTTATAATTTGTCATATGTCAATATTTAACTATGAATAATTTTCTATTGTAAGATGTTTGATTGTTGTTTGTTGTATGGCGTGTTCTTTTTGAACAAACCATCGATTAAAATAAAGAGAAAAAGTATGAACAATATTAACTATAGTATACTGAAGGAAAAAATGAAGCAATAATATATCAGTACTGTAAAAATATATTACATTACATATTACATTATTTTTTTTTATTGAAAGATATTTTTATTAGACAGATTCACCTTTTCTCAGTCAATATGATCAATCAGCCTTTTTACCGTCGGTATTATCAATCAGTCTTTTTACAGTCGATATAATCTATTAGCATTTTTATGGTCGATATGATCAATTAGCCTTTCTACCGTCAATGTAATCAATAGCCTACACTACCGATACGATTGATTAGCCTTTCTACCGTCGATATGTTCAATTCACTTTTTCACCGTCGAAATGATCAATTCGGCTTTTCACCGTCGATATGATCAATTAGCCTTTTCACCACCGATTTAATCAGTAGGTTATCCATCGATATGATCAAATAGCCTCCCTCCGACTCCTCCTCAGACGGGGAGGGCTACGATATGGAGCAAGACCCCCTCGCCGCAAACGATGGCTTCACTGTCGTCTCGCGCAAACCACGCAACAAGCGCCAGAACCCTCCCCGTCCGAGAATGAAGCCGCTAAGCCTTCAAAGCTCGCGAACGTCGGCGGCGCGAAAGTGTCGCACCAAAGACTCCCCCGATTCTCCCAGCTGCGTTTTGTGCCGCGGTGAGGACCATACCGCGAATTATCGCGGGTGTCTCCGCGCCCCGCGTTCAAAACAGCCTCGTTACGCCAGGCAGGTCTCGCGTTCCAAGGCGCCTGCGACGTCAACCCGCCCCCGACTTTCGCCTCTCAACTCTAGAGAGGCCTTCCCGAATTTGCTAAGCACATCTCGTGCACCGGCAGCGCCCGTACTCGCGCCTACCGCACCCCTCCGCCCCGCGCGGGCCCCCAAAATCGCGTCCCAGCCTACTCCTCGTCCTCAGGCGGCTAAGCCTTCACAGGCAGACCCCGCAGTCTCCTCCACTCTATCCGGTATGGACTGATCAGCCCAGCTCCTAGTCTTTCACGAGATCTCAGAGATCTTCGCGTACGACGAGGTCGCGAACGACCCAAAACAGAGCCACATTCGCGAAAATCCAACGGCTCGCGCGCGCCGCCTTCGCGAAATTATAATACTACTTATTAGTATAAGATAGAATAAACTCGCGCGTTTATGTTTATCTTCCGCCTTCGCGAAATAATAATACTACTTATTAGTATAAGATAGAATAAACTCGCGCGTTTATGTTTATCTTCCCCTAAAATCGATAAATAATGTCGTTATTTTTATTTCTATTTTTAGATCCCGGCGCCGGTGCCGTTCGTTTAAACTGTAAATTCGATCTTTTTCATTTTTCTGTGGCCGGCCACATCGCGAATCTCTATCTTGTGCGTCACGGGCAGAGAGCTCTTATTTTTATACCCGAACACTTTTTGCCGCGTTGTCTTGGCAGCATCTTTGTTCGAGGCCACCCGGGTGGGCGCAGAGATGTTGTTATCGCGATACAGTACACACCACATCGATTATACACATACACAGATAATCAGACATGCACCTTACACATCTGGTGGAAGGGTTTACTTTTTTTCCCTTATCGAACTGAATCGAGTAGGTTTAGTTTGTCTCTTTCCGAATTACATGTTGTGTTTTCGTATCATGCAATTTTTAATTGTATGATCCAAAAATGGATACATGTATAGCTTAGCATAGTTTAGCTAGGTAAGATCGGGTATTTTTATCGGTAACAGTTCAGGACGAGGTGCGCCGTACGCCCTTGAGCATGTTACCAGAACAAAATCGGCTGAGTGCCTTAGGCGCTCGCCTTAGTAGTCCGGTGAAGCTGTAAAAGCCCTAAATAAGTCCAATAGCGTAGTCAGTTCGAAGAAAAAAAAAATCAAATAGCCTTTCTACCGTCGATGTAATCAATAGATTATACACAGTCGATACGATCAATTAGTCTTTCTACCGTCGATGTAATCAATAAGCCTTTTTGCCGTCGATATGATATCCACTTACTTGCCAGTACATATAGCCCACTCGAATAGTTTGTCCAAAAGGTTCTCACTGAGCAGGTACTCGAGACATGCGGCCGGGCTACCATCCGTGTTGATCTCCCTTGCCCGAGCTTCCAGTACTAATAAGGTTGCCAATTGCTCCAAATGGTTAACCACACCGAGCACGTCATCATGTAGATGACGCGGCTAAAATAAACAATTGCCTTATAAACATAACAATAAAACATTAATCCTTAAAGGCATAGTGTCTCAAAATTGAAACACTGTCTAAAGACGAAACTCATGAATAAGATGTTAAGCCGTAATGAAAATTCAATATGACATTTATATTAACGAATTGTGTGTACCATATTGAAGAATATTGCAATAAAAAAAAACCTACAACAATGTTTTCTATTTTTTTTATAAATCTGTACAATTACACAAACAATACATTTTTTGTGTAAAATTTAAGAAATCAAACATTTAAGGGTTAAGCTAATTTATGAACATAATTTTTTTTATGGATACAATTATTTACATATTCAATGCCAACATTTTAATAATATTATTCAAATTATAAATGAAATAAAAACAATTTAAAACGCTACTAATATAATCATTATAGTATAATAATATCGTTTTTATTTAGGATAATTCAATGAATATTTTCTTAAAAGAATAAAATAGTGTGAATTACTTCAGTGATATCCAATCAGTATTATATTTCCGTTCTCATTTTTTTTTTTATATCAAAGGAGGCAAACGAACTGGTGGGTCACGTGATGTTAAGTGATCACCACCGTCCATAGACACTAGCGACATCAGGGACGTCGCAAGTGCGTTGCCAGTCTGTATATGGGAGAAGGGGGAGGGGAAGGAAAGGGAAAGCAGGAAAGCGGAAGGGACGTAGGCCCCCGGCTCTCTCACTGACCGAACGAAACACAACAATGCAAGCACTGTTATTTCACGTCGGTTATCTGTGAGAGGGGTGGTACTACCCCGGAGGAGCCGACCCATTCATGCTGAAGCCAAAAATAGCTTCAGCGGGGCTCTACCACCTACTTTAAATTAATCGTGATAAGACGTTTTAAAATGGCTAAAACTACCTAACATCAGATATTCAAGAAACAAATCTGAAAAAGAAATCGATCCCATTTTTTGAGGATGGTAATGAGTACAATATTATTTTTTTATCTATTCTGCATAACTACAATCAAGCAGAACTACAGCAGTCTCTTTCTCGCACTTTATTTGACCAGTCAGGCAAAAGACAACAACACATTTTTTTCAAAATGTATCATTCAAATATCATGCTAAGTATAAAATACCTGTGATTTAACAATAATTTCGTGAGCCTGCTGCCAATGTTTGCAGAAGGAGTTATAGCATGCTTGGGGTTCGTAGTCATGTCGAGGGTCAAGAGATCGTGAAAGTTGCCGCGCAAACGACAACGACGTATTACGCAGCCAGCTCATCTTCTCTACCTTATACAGTAGGCATCATCTAAAAACAAACAATTTTCACACTAAAGAGGTCGGTCTCAAACACCTTTAATTAAAAAAAAAATCGAGGTCCGTATCAAACACCTTTAATTTAAAAAATAAACAGTGTTCACACTAAAGAGGTATATATCAAACACCTTTCCTTTTTTAAATTGTTAAATAAACTAATTAAAGGGCCTTGAAGGTTATAGAAAACGAAGAATTCATTTGAAGACTATAGAAGATATAATCTAAAATCCATTTTCATATCCACACAAAGAGACAAGTCTTAATATTTCTCAATCATTTTTTAATAAATGTTATTATAACCTCTCTTGTTTTAAGTCATTGTATTTAATTGCAGATAATTAGCAAACTCAATGATAGACATTAACCTTGATATCACTTCTAAATATTATTATTTTATGGAATAAACACTGCTCCATTTTGTTCTGAAGTTACTACAAGATGATATCAGTAGCGCAATAGTTGTGACTGGAATAAAATCTATTTTGCCAACTTCACAGGTGGAAGTAATTGTAAAAATTTGAAAATAAATAAATCATATTAAACATTGTATATTTTGTACATAAATGATTTTAATTTAAAATTAGATATTTTAAATTGCACTAGCAATTTAAAAATTAAACATTTAGGTTTGTCAATTATGTTAGTAGTCAGGGAACAGTATGGAGGTTTACTGATCACAGATACACCATAACCCATTTTGATTTGTATTAATTGGTAGCTCCTATAGGTGTGACATTGATGAAAATTAGACAAAATCTTCTGTTTACATCTAATTAAATAAAAGAAGAACTAATTGTCAATCTGTCAATATTTTTAAAGATCTCCCTATTGCTTTCAGTCTCACTCACACACTCTTTTTTTATATGATTTTTTTATCCTACCTTATGATTTTCAAGCATTTTCTTTCACACACGCACATATAGATGTGTACATAAGACTATAAAATATGAAAGTAATTCATACATAAAGTAAACAAAATGTGTTTCTTAATTACTGGAATGCATATTTATTATAATTATATAAATATTACAAAACAAAGTAGTATGTTTATCATTGTGAAAGTGTAAAAATGTTTAAGTAATTTTAGTTTAGCTGCTATTATATAAGAATTAAGTACAAGGAACTAGTTAAAATCTCATAAGCGGAAACAAAATTCCAATGTAATCCACTTGGACGTGACAAATAGAAAAAAAATATTTGGAACAGACAACTGTGACATTTTAATGATTTTTTTTAGATAAATTTATAATTATTTTTTTTTAATATTCACCACAAGATTGTGATATTGTTTTTCTATGTTTCACTTTCTTTTATCAAAAGCAAAAGTTCACATTTGAAAGTTTCTTTATGCATATTTTATATTAATTAGCTGTATACTGTTTTCCCAAAATAGTAAGAGGCAGTATATTTTTGAATGAGATATAAGCAACAAGTTTTTGCTCGCCACTTCTTTTGCCTTTATGTAGATTTGATCATGAACAGTTCATGTTTTCTATATCCCTGATATGTAAGAGAAATTTAACAACTATAGGTTGAGGTTAAATATTTAAGGTAAGGATAAAAAACAAATGCAGGTTCGTATTTATAATATTAGATAGATTGTATTTAAAAAGACCCCAGTCTATGTTTACATAAACTTTCTTTATGATGGGTTTCTGAGGTTGAGTTGTAAAGAGGTAACAAAGAGACAAAGTTTTATATGGTATTATAGAATGTATTTTCTAAATTTTATATGTAGAGTACATTACCTAAGGGCCACATACAAGTTAAATATAAACCACAAATGGTTGTGTTAACACAACTGCCAATGATAGCCAATAATCATCTAGATTTAGTAAGTTACTATTTAAGTTTGCATTATCACTAAACATTAGTCAAATATAGAGTCTTATAAAATCAATATCCATTATGAAAACTAAAGTATAATTTAGTAACTTAAAGAAACCTGATCTATTATAATTGTATCCATACATAAAGGTGGCATAGTAAAGTGTAATGGGATGCATAAAAAAATTATGGATTTCTCCATAAAAAAATCACATAGATGTGCAAACTTTCATTTGTTCCGTCAGTGTGTGTTGGAGTTTATTACTCTTACATATACACATACTAGCGAATCGCCCACCCGTCACGATCCAGGACAAGGCGTCCTGGCTCGATATCTCTGACCTCCTGAAGGAGGCAGAGATCCCATTAGCCTCTGCCGTGAGTACCCGAACGGGTATTCAGGTAAAGGTTAACACTTCAGATCTTCATCGCAAACTTACGCGCATTTTGCGCGATAAGAAAATTGCGTATTTCACTTATGCGCTCGAAGAAGAGCGCATGCTTCGCGTAGTAATACGCAGAGTCCTCGCCCAGATTCTCGCAGACGATGTCTACGAAGACCTCTGAGAATAGAGGTTCCCTGTCAAAGAAGTCCACCGTATGCGATCTGCGCGCAATCACGAGCCCTACGACATGGTGCTCGTCATTCTCGAGCGCTCCGTCGAGGGCAAAAAAATCTTCAACCTCTCGAACCTCTGCGGCCTCTCCGGCATCACTGTGGAGCCGCCGCGTAAAACGTCCGTACCCTCGCAGTGTCACAACTGCCAGGAATACGGACACTCCGCACTAACGCAACCCCCCTCCCCACGCGGGCCTCTCCGGTCCCGTGGAGACCGCAGATCGCAACGCGACTCGATCCCAGACTCCAGGCGGCGAAGCCTTCACAGGCTGACCCCGCAGTCTCTCTCTCTCTGGCATGGACTGGTCCGCCCAGCTTCTAGTTTTTCACGAGATCTCCGAAATCTCAGCTTACGATGAGGTCGCGAACAACCCCAAACAGGGCTCCATTCGCGCGATCGCGAAATTTCCCGCCATCGCGGCTACGATTCAAAAACTCGCGTGTTTGCGTCTATCTTCCCCTAAACCGTTAAAAAAAAAGTTTCGTAATATTTATTTTTAGATCCCGGCACCGGTGCCGCCCCCTTACATAGTAAATTCGATCCCTTTTTTTCATTTTTCTGTGGCCGGCCACATCGCGAATCCCTGACCCGTGAGTCACGGGCAGAGAGATATCGTTTCTGTACCCGCACATTGTTTACTCACGTTATCTTGGCAATATTTTTGTCCGTGGCTACCCGGGTAGACGCAAAGATATTGCTTTCGCGATACAGTACACACCAACATCGATTTTACACATACACAGTTAATCAGACATGCA
>JACEII010000023.1:2018586-2050404 GCA_014332785.1 Antheraea mylitta
TACACACCAACATCGATTTTACACATACACAGTTAATCAGACATGCATCTTATTTATTTGGTGGAAGGGTTTACTTTTTTTCCCTTATCGAACTGAATCGAGTAGGTTTAGTTTGTATCTTTCCGAATTACATGTTGTGTTTTTGTATCATGCAATTTTAATTGTACGATCCAAAAATGGATACATGTATAGCTTAGCAGTTTAGCTAGGACAGATCGGGATTTTTCTAGGTAACGGCCAAGCCGAAGTGTGCCGTGCACCCTTGAGCTAGTTACCAAAAATAAAATCGGCCGTGTGCCTTAAGCGCTCACCTTAGTAGTCCGGTGAAGCTGTAAAGGCCAAAGAATTAAGGCCAATAGCGTAGTCAGTTCGAGAAAAAAAAAAAGAAAAGCGAATCGCCCCGGTTTCGCATTGTTGCAATGTATTAAATTATAACTGTCTAAATAATTCAAATCATTGTTAGGGATTTTGATATTTACAGTTCATCAAGTCATTGAAGCTACTTAAAACTTTTTTACGGAAACAACTTTTTTTGTAGCTCATAATCGGTGATATCTTTTAAAAATATATGCCGTCAAGATCAATTTTGATCTATAATTAATATAAAGTACAACTAAGGAAATGAAAATGCTATTGCATTTGAAAATGACATTGCATATAAATAACCAAAATAAGGGATGATTCTTAATAATTCAATAAAGATAAATGTGATTACAGGATAAAAATCCTTATGAAAAAGTCACTTTTATCAGATGCACAATTCTGTACTTAATACAGTTTAATAAGTTTTAACAATGTAAGCATTGGAAACTCTTCAAGATAGAATATATTGACTTTTCTCTAATTTATTATTATATACGTATATCATACATACAAACTTTTCAGAAGAGAATTTCTAAATGTTAGACAAAAGTGTATCAAAATTATTGCTTAATTTAGAAAAACCAAAGTACCGTACAAACAAAAAATAACTTTGTTTGTATACATATAGATATATACTAATGAAAGTCACAACAAATACGTAGCAAACATTGTGTTTAACATAAAAACAAAGATCACACTTTCATTTCAGACACGCTATACTAAACAACTAGTATCACGTCAGTCACTGATGGGTGTCTGTGAAACTTGAAACAATACAACTATATGTCAATGAAATTATATTTATTAGAACAGTCTAGAAAAAAAGAATATAGGGTAATGATGGTGAAACTCTTTTGGCAGTACAGATATTTGAAAACAGAAAATGTTGTATAATGGTACCTCTGATACACATAACATATATTTAAGACCAAAAAACACTGACAATCATGCTTTCGGCCTGTGTGGGTAGATCGAGCTTACAAGAATAATCTAGAACCTACAACAATTACATTGTAAAGTCTATTACTATAGTTATATAGATCAGGGCTGTCCAAACTAGATGGGACCCAGGGCCAACAAAAATGACTAAATACATTGCAGAGCCACAAAATACTTATAAAAAATAAAATACAGGTATAGTAGGTATCATTATTTTATTATCTACTTTTTCATTAATTTATTTTTTACAATTCTGTCAACATCAACCTCAATATTAGTTGTAGCTAGACGCAGTGCATGTTTAAGTGAAATATCTGTCAATGAAGACCTCAATTTCGATTTTATAAGCTTAATTATTGAATATGCACTTTTACAAATGTAAGTACTGCCCATAATCAAGTCCATTTTTAGGTCAAAATTCATCAGTTTCAGGAAAAGGAACAATTCAAGTCGTGGGCTACAACAATTTAAACCACGGGCCTCAACAATCTAAGTCATTGTTTGGACAGGCCTGATATAGATCATTTATATATCCTGATCAGATTATAGAGAAGAAGATTAAAAATCTACAGATGTTTATCACTTTTTGATACTATTTAACCATTTAACTGGTCTGTGGAAAACCATATCGGTTTAAGCTCTATACAAACTAATGTAGACCTTATGATTCACTGATCAACAAATAAAATAGTTTGAAATTTAAAAATATGGTAGGCCATTTTTTATTTTGGTTCTTAAAAAATAGCTGAGGGTTTAAATACACATATTATTTAAATTAGTTAGAATATAACAAAAAGTGCCAAGTGTGAAAAAATTCCACCAAATAAAGTTATCTTAGTTTACAGTACAGATTACACCTAGAACAAATAACATACAGTATCATCATCTACAATAATACAAATACAGAAAAAGCCACAGCCAGTCACTAATAAGTTACTTTTACTATGATATTGACTTTGTTTTTTATGATATTCTATGTGAAACTAGCCTATACCGTTTATCAGGTTCCGGGCTAGCACCAGACCAAGTTACATTGGGATTGGGACAGACATTTATTTGTAAAATGGTAAAAAATGGATAAAGTTACTTTCAAATTATCATTTTATGTAGGAGCATACTAATTCTAGAAATCACCAACCCAATTAGAATAATTCATCTTATTTCAGTTAGCTTATTTATTTAGGAATGTTTTGAGTCTCTACACTATAATTTTAAGGAACAGGTCAGATACTAAATACAAATGGATACCTCTAGTTGCAATGTTTAGTGAAAACAAAATGTTTAAACTTGCTTAGGGTTTGGGATATAGTAGACCTTTAAAATTCAATTCATAATGATAACAAAAACAAAGCTTTTGAAATTTACATATTAATTCAGGTGAATTTGCAAAAGCCCTCATTTGTAAAAAAAAACTGCCAAAATGAAATATAGAATTTCAACTAAAGATTCTGGGTAATTCTACACAGAACAAATACAACCTTTTAAATGTCAACCACTATTGAAAAAAAAACGAATATAGAATTAGTCCTAACTCTAAATCATATGAAAGATGTGATAAACCTTGACATTATTATTACCATATATGAATGAACTATACGCATAAAGGTCAGTAATAACTATAACAATAGTAGATTTAAACTAACAGAAAAGTAAATAATATAAGAAAACTAAAAGGAAAACATACATCTACGAAATTTCTCGTGTCGAAAATAGATCCAGCAGGTCCACAAAATAAACCACAAACATTACATGATACGCAACACTCTTGAGAAAAATATGACGCAGCTAGTTGACATAATTGTTTTGCAAAATATAAAATTGCTGGCCTAACGTTTTCTGTATTTTACACTCTCGTATAACACAAAAAACTGTAGTGCATTGTTAAAAAAACTACAATTAGATAAAAAGAACGTCGGAACAACCACATACGAATGACAAATAGTGATATAGTCACTACAGAGTATAGTTTGTCCATAATAAAATTACCACAGAGAATGATAGTCACAGACAATAAAGTGATAGAAAACCAATGATGATCAAATATTTTAAAAATTATTCTACTGTCTTGTGGCCTGTTTTAAAATATATAAACTATATATTATTCTTAGAATGTGCGTTATTATTCTAAGGTGTTATTATATTATCATTAATAAAGTATGATATAATCGAAAACTTAAAAAAAAGCACTAACAAAGCCGTTTGTATTCAAACAGTAAACAATAAGTTTTGTGGAAAAGTGTCGTTAACGAGTAGACCAAAATACTGATTTTGTAATTTTAATATTTAACACGAATTCCTTTAATTTATACAAAAAAGTTAATACTATATCACTTTGTTTTAAAATAAGCAGTCTCGATTTGACGTGTCAAAATTATATAATTTTTAATCTATAATCTTTTCAAAAACTGAAACCAAAATTAAAAAAAACTAATGCAGCTAATGTTATTACGACAATGGACAAAAAAGTTGTTGATATTGATAAAACAGCAAAAAAACTTTCTATCGATAAGCCAACCCCTTTAGATTTTGATATATTTATACCATGGATATGCAGGCAATGGCAAGTACATGTTATAGTTGAAGTCATTCGGATGAATCGAGGTTTGCTATAACATTGTAACAGGCGTTGTCGTATAAGCTGGTTAGATGTTACATATTGTAGTAATACATATGTACGCAATTATGTATACATGAATATTAGTTGTAAAACTTCCTACTAACAGTTTAGTTTTGCGTTTGCTCATAATCAATTTTAATTATTTTTCAATAAATAAACCCCTAATTTAAAAAGTTAACGCTGTTTATGTAGCATAGTAATCAATTAGTATAAATTATCATTCGTTTTTATTTATTATATTATAGATTATTACATATATATTATTATAGATATTGTATTATAGATATATATTATAGATTTAATAGTAGAGGAAGATAGCATCAAACATATAGTATATCTAAATTCAATGTGCAATTTAAATGTCGCGCTTTTAACATTCGTTTGAAAATTCAGTCACAGCCAGCGTATACTCACACGTAGACTTATTATACAGGTTTCGATTAAAAACTCCATATTTTATACATTTTAGAAGAATATAAAAGAAGAAGTAGTTCCATTCGTTCAAAATCGACTAAAAATGCATTTCTACATGATGACTATGAACCCTGTACAAAGAAGAACTTCAACACACAGCTGACGAGTCCTACTACAACAGTTCGTATTAAAAGCAATACTGGACATGTGGCTGTTCCTCTAATCGCTTACTACGACGGCAGCGGTAATCTCGTGGCAATATCTCTTATTGGTGCCACTATCGAAATACATAAAAAGATACTTCAAGCTATTAATATTTGCATTCCATTTCATCCTTTTTTAAATAGGTTAACTATATCCAAGACAGGTGTGAGTTACCTTTTACTTAATGAAATTAGTAAGCTACTTCCTCATTCAAATTTAACGGAAATATGCCTAGACAATACATATGTGCACAAAGGGAATTACTTCGTTCTTTTAGATCATACCTCACAGCTAAAGTATCTATCTTTGAACAGATGTGAAATAACTGATGCAGTCTGTATAGAAATTGCTAAAAGAATTGATTTTTGCGGAACTACACATTCATCCCTTCTTATTTTACAAATGGGTTCCAATCTGATCACGGATATCGGCGCTCGACATCTTGGAAATATTTTAAGAAGAAATCGTCGTCTGTTACATTTAAATTTATCGGGAAACAAAATTACTGACATCGGAATGGAAGTCATTCTGAAACATTTAATGGAATTTAAATTAACAATGAATGAACGTTTTGATGCAGCACGTAGAAAGATGAATTTTACAAAAGATAGAGTATTAGAACAATGTATGGAAGAAGCAGTACGAAAGGAGGTAACTGGAGAAATATCCAATGAGTGCTTAAACAAAAAGAGAATATCGATGAAAAATAGCAAACGTTTTGAGAAATCGATGAAAAGTATGAATTTCGGTGAACTTAATGAATTAGTCGGAACTGAGGCAAAGGACATTATAGAAGAATATCCTTTTGATACTCTAAATATTGTAAAAAAGAACGGGTTCTGTTTTTCTTTAGGTAATATGGTACTATGTTCCCTAAATGTAGCTTATAATGAATTAACATATGCCTCAGTCAAATTACTGGAAACAGTTTTACAATACCAAAGCACTGTCCTAAAACGAAACGGGGCTACGGGTTTAATTAGAATAATTCTGGATGGAAATTTTATTCCTAAATATTGTTTTGAATATGATAGAATCGGTATGTATTTGAAGAAAGCTAAGCATGTTGCCGTAAATAACCCCTTAAATGCTAGAAAACGTACTCAGTCTGTCGTTAAAAAATGATAAGATTTAAACATATTAAATTAGATTTTTGAGGAATAGCTTTATTTAAAAAATGTATGCTTATTTTCTGCGTTATTTATAGTTTATGTTTAAGATTATACGTTTTGTTCTAAGCTTAATGATAATAAAAAACAAAGCTTAAGGATTAATTATTACAAGTTTAGTCTTATTGTTGTAATAGTATTTTTTTGTCGAACTAACTACGCTATTGTCCTACCAAGATCTTAACTGCTACCGGATTCTATATAAACCGGATATATATAAGCATACTTATATGAGTGATAAAATCACGTGATACAGCGTTCAGATATGTCATCTCCATACATTTTTCCGTTTTCTATTTGCGTCAGTGATTGTCGATAAGCAACTCGGTTAGGCCCGCTTAAGCGTCACGAAAAGGAAGCGATTTCGTCCGTAACCTCATTCTGCGTAGATGAAAATCACCGAGAAAGGCACAATAGTGTCGGACAATAGTAGAGACTCTATTACGACTTCTTCTTATCATCATCAGCCTGTAAGAGACCCACAGCAGGGCCATAGGACTCTTCCCGAAGGAAGGTATGGGCTTAATGACCACGTCAGCCCACGACCTATTGGCGATTTCAAACTCCAAGAAATCACAGTTCTATATTTTTCCCACATACAGTAGTACTACAAGAACATTTCGCAGGTTCAAGTTTTTTCACGTTGTTTCCGTTCACCGTCAGCCGATAGTGCTGCCAATTTAAATTAGAAAATGTTCGCGAATTCGGAAAAATCCGTTGGTACATGCCGGGGTTCGAACCTGTGGACATCGAAATAATATTTCACCGGTTAAGCCACTAGGCCACCACGACTTCGGCGGTCAGGACCACGGCTTATTTTTTTCGAACTGACTTCGCTATGGACCCAGCAAGGTCTTAACAGCTTCACCGGACTACTAAGGCGAGCGCTTAGGGCACCCAGCCCACTTTATTTGGGCAACTAGCTCAAGCACACTCCGGCCTGGGCTGCTGCCCGACACGTGCAATTCGTGACCTATCTGAGCTAACCTAAG
Source organism: Antheraea mylitta (assembly GCA_014332785.1). Classification (NCBI taxonomy): domain Eukaryota; kingdom Metazoa; phylum Arthropoda; class Insecta; order Lepidoptera; family Saturniidae; genus Antheraea; species Antheraea mylitta. Next base: position 2,025,285 of record JACEII010000023.1, read on the forward strand.
CTAACTATTCATACATATATAAGTTGTTGGAGCATATATGAGTACCAAGCATACATACCTGAACAACTCCTATATATACTTCGTATCGGATAATTTTCCAAACTATTTCAGTTCGATAAGGGAAAGAAACAAAACCCTTCCACTTTCATGTGTAAGCGTGTATGCGTGCACGTGTGTGGGTGGGGTGATGATATGTGTAATGTTGTTGCAGTGATGTAAGATTTTGTGTCACAGTAGCGCGCGAGCAGCGCACTCAAGGGCTCCACGCCGAGGAAACAGACCTAGGCCTGAGCCGCTGCCGCGGGACCACGGCTTATTCTAATGTTTTATAAATATATCATTTCGATTGATGACTTTTATTTAATTTACAATATGATATAAGTAATGTGACGATGTATTTTTTATATATGACAAAAATTCGAGATGATATCGAAGTTCATTTGGGATAATAAAAGCTTTTTATAATTTTTTTGATATATGATTAAAAAAATAACAAATAGCTTTTAAATACCTATGGTTTTAGGTTTGAAAGGAATTGATCCATTATTGCTCGCGTCTTCGTCCACATAGATTAGTTATTTTAGCCTAACGCTAATACGCACCGACAGCTCTCAAAACGGAAAACTCCAATTTTGAAACATTCTTCCTTAGTGCTACGCTCCCGTTTGCCTTAGCGTCATGATATAGCCACCCTCGATATACCAACGATCTAACACTAAAAGAAATTTTCAGATCGGACCAGTAGTTTCTGAAATTAGCGTATTCAAACAAACAAACTCTTCAGCTTTATAATATTAGTAGATGTAGAATATTTTGTTCTTGCATAGATAATTTTTGGAAAATTTAAATTTATGATTTTATAATCAGTAAATTCTGTAACTTACAGCTTTCCATAACATATTTGAAATACGTTCAATATTCTGGGATCAGAATAGGTTACAACTGAGATGTATAACTTGTTATTCCAAAGACAATCGAAAATGTCATGAATGTTATGTTTTTATCACTTTAAATATTTACACGATGAAAAAGAATTTATAATAATTTTACTCTTAATACTATACTGTTTCAAATAGTTAATTTTTGTACGCTTTTATTAACACAATGAAGTCAGCTAAGTCACGTTCGATGAAATCTATACGGTCTTCGAAGTCCGTCCGATCAAGAGAAGGCACAGCTGATGAAATCCATGTGTTAGAATTTGACGAATGCCTTATTACGGCTTGCAAGAAATTTGCTTGCTCTTGCCCGGAGATCGTCAAAAAGCAAGGTAATGCGGCTAATATTTTCATGATAAAACTTTTTCCGTTGTAAGTTTGGATCACAAATTTGCAGTCTCAAAATAAATGTTTATTTTCAAAATTAAATTATTATAATGCAATATTCTTTTGATCCATTTCACACGAATAGAAATAATAGCTACGAATTATCCATATAAATATGGCAATGTTAAGAAATACAATTATTTATTCTAAGTAATAGATGCAAATGAAAATAAAACTTGTTTTTATTATTTTAATTACATATTTTTCTTATTTTTAGACATTTTTTACGACTTGCTCAAGAAACGTGAAGCTGTCAATTATAAAAAGATTACTATCGTTACAAACAGTGAAGACACCAATGTAGATCAACCTGAAAGAGCTAATAAATTTTCAAATTATGTTTTCTCCAGTGACATGGTACAATCTGATACTATTGTAATAGAAGCGATCTATAACAACTTAAATCAGTTACTTGAAATCGGCATGAAAAACATTAAATGTATACCACGATTGCTCATGCAAGTTATAGCAATAGTCGTCCCTTATTTTTTAAACTTAACTAAGATATCTATAAAGCAATGCCACATTGATGTCTACACAGTATATGAATTGAGTAAAATGCTACCGTTAACTTCAATAACCGATATTTGTTTAGACGGGTCTTCACTTCCTGAAGGTAATTACGCGATTCTTTTAAACGCGTCTTGTCGTTTAAATCACATTTCTTTAAGCAGATGCTTAGTAAATGATGAAGTTTGTGGACAAATAGCATCTAAGTTACATTTAAGTCCATCTGCTTCGGCTTTAATGACGATAAATCTCTCTTCTAATTCCATAACTGATGTCGGAGTTAAATTGTTAGCCGAAGCGCTAAGAACAAATAGGTGTTTACGGTATTTAAATCTAGCTGATAACCGCATCACCGACAGTGGAGCCTTTCCATTATTTGAGACACTAATGGAATTTCCGCTTTCTTACGAAGAGATATTAAACAAAAGATTGCGTCACATGGACTACTTGAAAGGTAGGCAAGCGTTACTCATAAAATATTTGAACGAATGGGAATCGAATTCAGTAAGCAAGAAACCGGTAACGAAGAAAAAATCTTCTGCGACATCACTGAAAAGTAAAGGAACTATTAGAAAACAGAAACCAGATCTACAAGGTATGCTAGATGATAATTTGTTCATTAAGGCAGAAATGTTAGCTGCAGAGGTTATGGGTCCTTTCACAGATCCGTTTAGTAACACATTTATCAATAGAAAAGATGATTATTCTTATTGTGTGGGTAATATGACATTATGTTATTTAAACTTATCGTACAACAATCTATCATTTTTATCTCTTAAGAAATTATATACGGTTCTGCTTTATCAGAGTAATCAAAAGAAATTCAACCAACCGGGTCTAATAAAAGTCTTGATTGATGGTAATTATATTCCAAGCTATTGCACTGAAATCTATCAAATCAACGAAATAATGAATAAAAATATACACTCATATGGTGCGAGATTATATGGTGATTTGGGAATGAGGAAAAAAAGTCGTACAACAAAATATTAGCTCAACTGATGGGAACATTATGCAAAAATAGAAGAATAGGCAAATAAATATTTTTCAATATTTATTTATCGTTTTATAAAATTTTATAAATGTGTATTTACAGTAAAGAGTACAAACTTATTCTAATTTATTTTTTATCTATAACAAAATGTAATTTTTAAAATTACGTTAATTCATAATTTATTTATGGGCTTCAGTTGGTAGCTTTCCGTTTCAAACATTACATTGCTAAATCTCATTGTCAGTTGAAATAATTTGAAGTAGATATTGGTATGAAAAGAAAATTAGCTGATTATTTATCATGCGATATATGTATGCAATATTAGTTTCTATACAATTCGAAGACAATAAAAAACGAAACGATCAGTCCGTACGAAAAACAGCACCGACTTTTACATTTGTCTACATCTATGTGGCCTGGAAAAGTAAGTAATAACTTTTTAACATCTTGGCAAATATTTTTTTAAACTATTTACTTATTTGTACAAAACATCTACATTTACATCTAAAATTGTTAGACTGTATAAGTATACTGTTAAAATACTGTTTCAAGTCTCATATAATCTTAGAAATTAATTTCGAGGAGGGAGATATTCTCTATTCGGTTGATGTGGTCTCCCACCGCTTCCGTTCGGGAAACCTGGTCCATTGGGTTTGCCTGTAGGGTAGCCTTGATTACCTCCTGGAAAGGCCGACGTTCCAGGATAAGATCCATTCGGACCGGTGCCTGGGTAACTTGGTCTCAAACTTCCAGGATAAGATGTTGGTCCCCGTGAACCTGTAGTGCCTGGGTAAGATGTAGATGGTCCATGTGGTCCAGAGCTACCTGGGTATGAACTGGATCCAGGATAATTTCGCTGAGTATTACTTCCCGGGTAGGAAATTGATGGACTTTGTGATCCTGTGCTACCTGGGTAGCTTGTAGAAGGGCCATAGGGTTCAGAACTTCCTGGATAACTTCCGAAACTGCCAGGGTAGTTTGAAGAAGTTTCAGGTCGTAGGGTACCTGGGTAACCAGACTGCGGCGTCACAGGTCTTGAAGTTCCTGGATAGTTAGATACTGGTCCTTGAGGTCCAGAATTACTTGGATATTTATTAAATAATCCTTGTGGTCTGAGTCCTGGTCCTTGAGGTCTATTGAAACCAGAACTAGGAAAATTACCCGGTGATCCAATTATTGAGTAATCGTAAAGGTTAGCATTTAATCCGTACAGATTAGGAGCCAAGTTACAATCGAACTGGTCCCACCAGACACAAACGAAAATTTCTTGTGAGAAGACTGTTCCATTAGGACATAGGAAATCATAAGTTTTATTGTTAGCACAAACGTGAAAAACCTGACAGCGTGTCTCAACATCAGCATAATATCCAGGATAAGATTGGCTACTACAACTAAATGATGTTTGAGGTATATACGAATGTATCGGATAATCAATGTCTGGCTGGCCAGGTATAGCCGAATAATCTCCGTTATAGTAAGCACCAGTATCATCAGATCCAATTCCGTGAGAGCTTGGTCCAAATCCAATGGTACTAGATTGACCCGGGTATCTAGACCCTGGGAATCCACCAGTAAACCCTTGCCCAGGGTAGCTTCCAATTGGTCTTCTTATACCTTGGCCGTTATAAGAAGGACCTTGTCCTGCGAAATTGTTAGATGGCCCACCTGATCCTTGATAGGGATCTCCGGGATAATTGGTTGAAGGTCCGCTGGGTACTTGTCCACCTTGTCCAGAATACGAAGGTCCAGATAATCCAGGTTGTGGTCTTTGACTGCTAGAACCTGGGTAACTTAGGCTGGTCGGATAGTTTGATGAGCCTGGTGAATATCCCGGAGTAGAGCTTCCGTAATCACCAGCCTGAGGTATTACTGCAAATGATGTTGAAGTAGGGTAAGTGCTTGATGGTACAGTTCCTGGTCGAATTGATGAAGTTCCCGGACCAAACGGTTTTCCAGGTCTGTTATATTCATATCCATTTTGGGCTGCTGCTATAGCCAGTAACACTGAAACCAAAGAATTTTCTTTTATAATGCGCTTAAAAAATATATTTTACTAATGAAGAACTTGATTATTTTATGCAGAATCTCTGATTAACTTCTGTTTGCTCACAATAATGAGGTTTAAGGGCTTTAAGTGGACTTATTCATATTACTTTATAACTCATTCTTACGACCTAAAGTTTAGATATTTGAGAGTTACTATCGGACAAATCCAGCTGTATTTTTGGTAACCGATCAACTGGCGTGAGCTGGCGTGGTAATTACGTCCATACCTTCTTTTGTGAGAAGACCTATGACTGCAATGTGTCTCTTACAAACTGATGAGATAATGATCCCAGGATGTGATACTACTAACCATGCTCCTATTGAGGGTCTTACATGTGCGGTGTGGTGGCTATAGAAGGACATAACTGTGTTGTCTCCATGCAAGCAAACGACGAAAGAGAGAAAAAATACAATAGACTTTTGTAGAAAATATGTAGCCGTAATCCCTTTAATGTACATTATGCTAAAACACGCGGTACAATAGACACTAACAGATCAAGATGACATCGCGTGGGATAAAGACCTGACACCAGTTTCGTAAGGTCACTCTAATGGGAAATCTCGTAACATGAATGTAATGTTTGAAACTAGGCGACATTAAATGCATGTTATTTAAAGGAAAATCTAGATTTTGCTTTGTAATAAATATGACATTTTCTTGTTCATCTCTGATGGTTTCTTTTATAGAAATAATGAAGAGATTATCTATAGTAATGTTAGTGTCCTAAAAATACATTAAAATGTAAAATAGTCTCAACTAATACTGTAAACGTGATATTGAGTTTGTTTGTTTGTTACGCTTTCACGCCTTAACATAAAGAAGGAAATAATACTTACTTGACTTTGTCTCTGCCTATTTTATTACTAGCGAACCCGGTAGATATTGTCCCACTCTGATTATAGAAAAAAATCTTGACAAATTATCTTATCTACTGGCAAAAACCGTATGAATATCCGTTTAGTAGTTTTTGAGTTTATCGCGAATCAAACAGACGCGGTAGGGAACTTTGTGTTATACTATGTAATGGTAAAGCATGTAAAATGCGAAAGATGCTAGGCATAATACCTAATGTACGGAGTTTAAAAGAAAAGTCACTTATAACAATAAAAATTCAAATCATTAGGTTAAGAAGCCAGAAGGTAAATGTGCCATTTCATGTTGACCTACCGTTATCAAGGCGAATTGATCGTTTCATTACTTAATTTAGAAATCTGAGGAGATCTTGTTAAATGGACTTTGATGCAATCGATTAAGTCGTAGATAAATCTTTATCTATACATACAATAACATTGTAAACCTATTATGTCTGTAAATTTTAGATGTTTATGAATAAAATGTTACAGGTGTATACCTAATGAAATACATTCAACTATTTTTAGAAATGTTTGTCTATTTGTATGAACACGCATCACTGCCAAAGTAGTTCGTTCACGATACAAGAAAGTCATGAAGAATATCGTCGAGTAACATTTAGTCTTGGTTTCATTAAAATCGGTTCACGCTATCATAAGTTATTGTAATTTTAATGACGACGCGACTTAAGTACGAGAAAAAAGTAGATAAGTAAACGGACTTAATACATTCAGATGATTTTATTAATTACTGTTTTGTACAAAAAAAATCCGTTGACAGACAACAAACTGTTTCGTGAATATTAAGGTGGATGCTACTTTGCACTTCCGCCTGGAACTGATTGACCACTACTTTGACGGGCGAGTCGCCCGCTCGCAACGGAAGATCAACATCGATCCTGATGATGCTCCGTGACGGAGTGAAACACGTTTAGATGTAGTAGTGGTCAATTAGTTCCAGGCGGAATGCAAAGTAGCATCCACCTTAGTATTCAATGATGGATTTCCGCAAAGTAACGCCTTATTCAATCAAATATCAGAGGCTGTTTCGTCTTTGTTGATTTGCATATTATTTGGTTCACATTGCCTTTTTTTACTGAGTTTATCATAAGATTCACTTCGGTGACCTAATTTGAAAGTGAGAATAGAATAATTAAGTCATTCGTTACGACAAAGCTTGCGCTAACCGTTGTCGAATTAAGACCTCGTGCGCGTAAGTCACGAAATGGAACTAGGAAGATAGACTGAGCATTCAAATAAAACTTTCAACTATATTATTATATTAACGAAAATTGGTGGGGGTTAGCACTGTGTCGGTTAAAGTGGGATTTTTTTTTCTCGAACGTACTGCGCTATTGTCCTAGCAAGGTCTTAATAGCTTCACCGAACTATTAATAAACACGAATATACTGCATAGAAATTCGTGTAGTAATAACAATAAAGAAATGGTGAAATTATTTAAAGTAATTATAGAGTTAATTTAAATCATAGAGCAGTTAAACAGTTATGAATCAGCTTCTTACATCTATCAATATGACCCTGTGAACACGTATCACTCTGAAAGTGTTGAACCAATTTTGACAAAACTTGACCCAGTGATAACTAATGTTATAAAGTTACATCTAGGATAATTTTTGTCCTATAAAGCGCTAGGGATTCTCCAGAATAACGGACGAAAGTTAAAAATTTATAGTTGATGGAATCTTGAGGGACTTTGGTAAAAAAAAATTGTGCTATATACAATAGACAGATTAGTTAAAAATTTAAGCTAGATTTCATCTCATTTTGCGTTTCAAAAAAATCGTCAGTATCCGAAACGGCGCCGCCGTCGCCTCTGTGCGGATAATATATATGTAAAGTACATTATAAGTGAGCTACGGCAACTTGATGTGTTTGCGTAATTATCAACTGTAACGATTGTAAATTAAAATAAACGTCTGGATCTCACCAAATTGTTAAATAGTTTTCTTATTAGGATTTTAAAAAACTGATTCATATCTATTACTATGATTTAATATATAATTAATGATTTAAATTAACTCGTATAACTAATTTAATCAAGTTCTCTATATTTTTTTTTGTTATTAATTCACCAATTTCTTCACGTCATGATTGATGTCAGTTAATTGTTTGGGTCAGAACTAGTAAACTTTAAATAAAAATGTGTAACAATAAGTTTCCGCCACAGTCTGTTGACTTTACATCCAAATATTTCTTCGCAGGTCCAACGACATATGTTGGTTGCCAAATCAAAAGTATTTCTCTATATAGAACAACTAAAAGTGATGAATGTGTGAGAAAATACAAATAAGAAAGTCCATTGTTAGATGATGAGAATATCCGCTTTATTCGTCTAGATCAGCCATACTCAACCTGCGGCCCGCCGGGCCTTTATAGTTGGCCCACCCGATTATACTTTATTTTTAACTAGCCTCTGCCGTCGACTTCGTTCGCGAAGAATAGTTATTTTAGGCTAACTAACACCTAGCGGAAGCTCTTAAAAGGAAAAAACACCCGTCTTTGAAACACTCTTCATTGGTACTCCGTTCCCATTGGTCTTAGCGTTATGATATAGCGTACAACCATCCTCGACAAATGAGCTATAAAAGACTGAAAGAATGTTTCAAATCGGACAAGTAGTTGTTGAGAAACTCGCAAACATTACACATTTATAAAATTAATTATAGACTAGTATAGACATAGATTATTTTAAACTTTGTGCCCATCAGAAAATATATGAGCACGCTGAGTAAATTAAATAGTTCCCACATAACCGGACCGCAATGCATTCCTTATACCATATAACCATTTTTTAGTACATTAATAAGTTGTTAATTTAAAAAATATTTGTAGCTTCTTTAAAAAAAAAGATTGAGTACCAGTAGTCTAGACTATCAGAATAGTACCATCATTTTAGTTATGAAAGATGACCATCTATACTAATATTATGAAGAGGTAAAGTTTGTGACGTTGTGATGTTGTGACGTTGTAGTGGGTAATCTCAGGAACTACTGGTCCGATTTGAATAACTCTTTCAGTGTTATATAGCTCATTCATCGAGAATGGTTATAGACTAAATATCATTACGTTAAGACCAATAGGAACAGAGCACAGATGAAAAATGTTTCAAAATCGGGATGCTCTTACCTTTTGAGAACTGCTGCGTGTTAGTGTTAGTGTATCTATTCCATGCGAACGAAGTCGCGGGCAGAGGCTAGTAAGATAATAATGATATAATATAATATTATTATCATATTTATTTTTAAAATACATATTATTTATCAACCAATCATAAGATTTATTAAATAAGATACAACTCTTTACTTTCAATATTACCCAAATTACATTTGATTCATTGTGAATAAATATTATTATATACGAATTTGTACTGTGTTTTGTACGTGTATATATCACTGAACTCCTCCTAAACGGCAGGACCGATTTTGATGGAACCCTGTGTGCGTATTCCAGTGGATCCGAGAATGGTTTAGATTCACAATTAGACCTGGTAGGTGGCACTGCGGTTGACTCTAGGATTCTTTTCATTATCAAGGCAGGGCAACGTACGCAGGGACCGTGAGTAATATGTTTTTACATGTTTAACGCCATTTTCTGATTCGATCTTATTTTTACACTTTCTATCAATTTTGTTTGATCAATTTTATTTATGTATATGTCTTATGTGGATCACATAGTTGCAATTTGTTTGATACCAAATAATATTTCCAAATTCCTATAATAATTCCATTACCAATCAATGCATTAATTGTCGAACAAGCGATTACAGCCCTATAAAAAATGCATAGCTCTTAAATTATGAGATTGTAACGACATTTCGACAGCATTGTCTACATTGCTCTACACAAATTCAGTTTGATTGATCGTGAGTAAGCAAACTGCAATGACAGTTAACTAAGCAAAACGAATACCTAATAAGAACACAATGACTTAATATATGGTTACAACATAACTAGCTTTTGCTCGTGGCATCACCTCCATTAATGCATATTTTTAACAGACGAAAAAATGGAGGAGGTTCTCATAATCACGCATAACTTTCTTTATAGGAAAGACTATAGCCGGAAGGTGGTCCCATATAAATTTGGGAAAAGAATTCCAACCCCAAAGGGATGAAATCAGAGAAAGATTGATTGTTCACTCACTGATTATATTTATGACCGTGTATAACTATGACAGAATAGTCTAACTTTAATTATTATTCTTTAATTTAAAAGTGTATACCCAGAAGTTGGTCCCATATACAAGTAAACATGAAAAAAGCAACCCCAAGGGTAGGAAAACAGGGGATGATTTATAATTCAGCTTCTGAGTTGTGTATTACACATAAATTAAGCATGTAGTAATTAGTAAATTATAGTCACAAAAAATTACTTAGTTAATAAAACTTAGTTCTTAAGATGAATAAATTAAAAAGTTTATTATTTTTTGTCTTTCAGTTTTTTCGGCGGTTTAATTCTTTGTTAAAAAGTTTTTATTAATATAAAATACTCGTATAGCCAGTGTTACTCGCTGATAACGTGGTTTTCTATTAGTGAAAGAATTTTTAAAAACATGTTTTTAAAGTTGCTCTTTACAAATAAAAAATCATATCTTTTCTTTTCACAGCAATATTGACGTGCGTGATATGGATGATTGATTAAAGTAAAAATTCTGAGTTATGAGAGATGAACACAAAGTTAAACTTTTGAAACTATACAAAAACTATAAGATTGGGAGAGTAGGTTCATTTAAGATTACTTTTAGATGTTACAGGTTTATTTTTTTTTTTAACTTTTCCTAAATGATGAATAATGTGTGTGACTTCTATTATTTTTATAATTGTATATAATCATTTTAAAGGTAAACGGATCATATTATGTAACAAAGGTTACTGATAAGAAGAATAAAATAAAAGAAGTTGTAAAGCGTATGGTAGAAATGAATTGAAATGCACGTTTGGTAAAGTAGAATTTTTTATATTACAATTGAAGGGGCTGGTGGGACCGTGTAAATAGGCCCCACCAGGAAATGCGATATAATTTTATTTTATTTTAATTTATTCATGACAAAAGGAAAATACATACATTTATATAGTAGGACTCTCTTCAGGAAACCACTATTGCGGTTTAATCGAGGAGAGGTATTTTCGTCAACACGCCGACAAGATAATTCAGTTTTTGGACATACCTCGTTAATGAAGTGCCTTCTTAAAATACGTTTCCTTTTTAAACCTTTTTAAAATAAAAGAAAGCGTAAGAGCGGTTGGTGTCCTTGCCTATAAATAAATAAAATATAAGAACCCCAAATAATAAGCGTGGACTGACCTGCAACTCAGCACTTTATACGGACCAGCGGCGTCCCAGGCGAAATATGCGGTGTATGCGGGTTCTTTAAAAATACTTCTTCAAGCGGGTGGTGTAAATATGCGTTTTGCGGACACCATATAATACCTCAATGCATTCATATACAATAGTTTCTCAACCGGGGCAAAAGCGTGGCGGCGTAGCGAAGTATATGTAATGTCAATTTAAAATTATCCTTTTTCTTCTTATTTGACTTTCTTGTTCTTTTTCATAGCGACGTCCAAAAAGTTCAATATTTAAAGCGTGTGCATACTTCCGTATTAGATCAATGAGATGAAGGCCAGAAACATATCGCATTATCTGGAGCGCAACTATTAAATTTATTTATAAGCGGCCAACCAACAATATTTTATATTACATATTTATCATGTATAGAAAATGTAATTTGTGATAATTTCGTAAAATTTATGGATAATGGTATAAGACCGTGTCGATCCTATCATTCCGAAGATCACAAATTCTGCGTAATTATAGGTAAATAACCGTATAGAATACCTCCGAGATTATTTACAAATCTGTAATTTGTAGGCTTCATAGTACTGCTTATATCATTACGATAAGACCAATACGAGCGGATCATATCAAATAATATTTCAAAATTGGTGTTAACGTACTTATTATTTAAAAATATTTTGCCTACGTAAATGAAGTCGCGAGTTAAAGTTAGAGTTAGCCCAAGGTAACTATTCAACGAGGACGAAGTCACGGGCAGAAGCTAGTTATTTATCTATATAAACCTATTGTTGATTGTATGTCAAGCGCATAATTTCAGAATAGCTAAATTTATTTGGGTAATTCCTTTTTATTGTGTTTGTATTTATCGGGACAAGGTTTGTACAAAAAAATGTTTGATAAAGCGTACGGGAAAACGAAAGAATTAAGTTAAAAAAAATTCCTTATAAAAGTAAGAACGACAGAAGACAATGAGGGATATCTATATTGGCAGAATTGACAGACTGACTTTATATTAATTACATGGTCGTATTGATAAAAAAAAATAGTGCACTGTTTATCGAACGTTATAATAGTTGTGTTAGAGAAGCGTGTAGACCGACGGTATATGCCGAACTGTGGAAGTCAAAGCAATCACTATTTACTCACATTTCCCCAATATAATCATTAAAACAAGGATAATATTATGTAGCAAATTATTGTTATTTAAGTGATCCGTCAATCTATATGATCGTCCTTATTTATGTATATAAATTACGTATCTCTAATATGGTGGATCTAGTAATGTTCCGTTGTAGTCTCGCCTCTCGTGTGTGTCGTAGCGGTAGCGGACGTAGTCATTAACAGTTGCCACCAGCGTTTTCTTTTGTAAAATAGTTCACTTTATTAAAATCCTTTTATCCAAACACATGCTTAGCTTACATTTTACAAGCTACAAGTGATGTCAAGTCCTTTTCACACTTGTATTTTTTTATATCATAGGAGGTAAACTAACAGTCTGGACACCAGATTTTGTGGTTTTGTTTATTAAAAACCCCTTCGTAGCTTATTTTAACCTTAATATATTTAAGTATTAATTTCTCATAAAAAGGTTAGTGAGCTGCCGTTGACTCTAAAATCTAATACCTTTAAACGAGCAATTCTTGTATATTTTTATGTTGTTATATATTCAGGATCTCGGAAACGGCGACATCTATTTCAGTGAAACTTAATACCATATAGGTAGTTTCGGGTACAATATATCGAATTAGCAAGATTTTAGTCATATAAAACTTTTTAACTGAGTTTTCAGGTAATGAAAAAATATAGCTAAAAATATAAAGGTAAATTTCACCATCGCTGTCAAAACAAAAATAGCTCAGATGGAAATCGGCTGCTTCGAAAATCCGTGTAACCCCGTTCGAATCCGAGTGACCGCAAAAGAGGCATCTTTTTTTATTTTTTATTTTTGTAAAAATATAATCCAATCTTGTGAGGTAAATCTAACAGTTTATTTTAATTTAAAAATATTTTTTAAAGAACCGAAAAAAGCAAACGTCAACTTATTGTACCGTCATTTCTCTCTTAGTGACATATAATACTTTAGAAAAATCTTTACGCAATTTTACAAAAATAAAAATATTTAAATTAAAAACACATGATTATTTAATTTACAAGCCTTGTGAAATTATTTGACAAATGTAATTGAGAGAAAATTGTATTACAAACTAGCGTACCCGCGCAACTTAGTCTGCGTAAAATCAGTTACATACCGGTTCCAATTGTATTTCCAAACTCAAAAAATCTTAAAAATCTATAATCCGATTACAGCGCTTCCCAATGTTTCTAATTGTGAAACCAAACAATTCAGGGACTCACAAAAAGTCATATCTAGTTAGTTGGTTTAGTGTATGACTAACGCATGTGTAGAAGAAATGATGATGAGGTGAATGTTACGCCATCTGTCATTCATAAACATCAATAATTTTGTTTATTTTTTTAATACGAACAACCGTTGAATCTATATTGTTCATACAAAAATATCAAAATCGCGAATGAAAAATGGGAGAGTGGCGTTACGAAGGTGAAAATTTGAGGATATAGGTATATTTTTATGTCAAATAAATAAAAATACAAAAAAGACAAATGTAGATATAGAATGGGGAAAAAAATAGGAGAGGGACACTTTAATCATCTAGAGGTATAGAAAATACTTTACGACTTGTTCTCATCCCACCAAATATACATTTACAATTTCATAAAAATCGGTCCAGCCGTTTCGGAGGAGTTCAGCCACAAACACCGTGACACGAGATATTTATATATTGATTCTAGCATCTTATAAATCGTGAGTTAGTAGACTTGCAGTTTGATAAATGTTATTTACATTATTACATTTACAATTACATTGATAAATGTTATTTACATTATTACATTTACAATTACATAATAATCATGAGTTCAGTAAATTTGCCACTTTGTATTATTTAAATGAATACTTACAGCAGAATGTTGACAAATGCAGCATGTTGTCGGTGCTGCTTGTGTAACCTTAAACTAAATCTGTCAAAGAAAATAACTCACTTTAGTATATCACTAAAAGTTTATTCTAATTAAACCATTAAGCCACTAGTAGTATATCAGTTACTTATAACAAAATAACATTTTTTTAAACTTGTATATGTCGTTTTGATCAAGTTAATCTACGAAACGATTGGACGGATTTTGACGCGATTATCACTAGCCGGTGGCTGATGTTATAAAGAATAATGTGTGTTACATTTATTTTAGAAAAAATATCGAGTTCCGCGCCAATAAATATTAGTGTTTAATAAAGCGTACGACCTAAGCGTAAGTTTACACTGAACAATATTTTTTTTTTTTCAAATTCGGAGTTCATCACGGAGTTAAGTCGCAGGCAAGAACAAATATTCAATAAAAATATAATCGTCAATTTTCAAAAAATTAATAGATCTTAAGAACAAGTTAAATTTATCATTTACACGACAATTAAAGTACAGTTTTTTTTTAATTCAAAGTCAAAACCTTATAAATTTTAATATAGATTATTTAATGTACATAATATAAGGCTTGAAAAAATACTTATGGACGTTATAAATACCAGAAGATAAATTCAAATATGATAAGATTATTCATAGAAACATATATCTTAAATATCTGTATTTTGTATCCGCTCAAAATTGACACAAAAGAAAATGAAGTATTGCCTACATTAAATCCGTGGTACGAACAAAACGATCAGCAACAATCTAACAAACGGGCCAGAATTATTTTATCGGAAACGAACTAAAGGAACCTATGAGATTCTCAAACTACAATGTAGGTCAGTAAGAAACCATTCGCTTGTGTCTAGTGCAACGCAATGCACTACAATAGTTGTACATAGTTTAGTACCAAAAAAATTGCATTGTCAACGATTTGCTGGTAAAAACGGTCGAGTTCATATGTGAAAAGGTTTTAGCATTCATTGTCTGAGTATTAATTAATTTACACACTTATACCACGTGATTACTTTATTATTTACACAGGTTATTGCTTATGATTTCATTCGCTTGTACCATTGTCTTCCTTACTTATAATTACTGCTTGGCCTCTACTGAAAAACTTTAAAATATGTATGTAATGTTTCGAAAAGTTATTTGTCAGTAAATGGTTTATCAGAATCGGTTTAAACGTTTTCGAAATTAACCCGATAAAGAGAAACGCATTCTATTTACATGTATCTCGAAAAATGTAGATGAGTAATCAGGTAAAAATATTCTAAAACTTTCTTATATTTTTATTTTTTGGTTTGAACTGTACTGGACGCCATTATAACGACATATTATATGTACATACTACGATATTCCTCCTCCTTCATATGGTATTAAAATGGAAAGGGGTTAATCGAAACTAAAAAAATAAATACTCCTTAGTACAAACAAAAAATCTAAATTGAATGGATACCTATGACGCTACGAGGAGTAGTTCTGACGTGATTGATCCTCAAACGAACTGCATTATTATATTAAACGATGTGATTAACCACATTTTTAATATTTATGCCTAGCTAAAAATTAAAAAATCTATGAGCTATAATTTTTATTAAGGATTATAGAAAAACTGTAAAACTCGGTCATAAAGTGAATGTAATATATAAGACAAAATTCGTTTAAAAATATAATAAACTTACGTAAAATTTTAAACGGTTTTTCAAAAATTTGGAAATTTCAAAAAATATTTTTATACATTTAAACATAGAGTTTAGATATTTGAAGCTCACAAATCTGTATATACGATTAAAAAAATCTTGTATTTATCCAGAAAAGTCTAGAGCATTTTTGGAGATTCTATAAAATACATATATTACATTTTCCTTTAGCAGTAATTAATTATTAAAAAAATGACGCGTTAACAGTGATTACATTGAAGACAATAACCAACACAAAAATTAATTCAGATAAAATACAGTACTCTTATGGGACTAAACTCATTTCAAGATAATAAAATTACTAGAATCAACTAATAAAGAAAAAATAACCGTTAGGCAAATTGAATAATATTTAGAAATTTGTGCTTTAGGCAGGCATCTACAACGGATGAATATACTTACAAATCTTTGAATATTACATACTCTTTTAAATCTTTTAAATATTTATTTTTCAATACTTACTAATAAAATTTCATTATTCCGTTTTTAATAATATCAGGAATAAATATTCACTAATTATCACTTCTATTCTAAACGGGAACATCAGATTTTTTATTTAATATTCATATACAATATTTGTATTATGTATTTTTTCATAATTCTACTCACCGTATACGTTCAGAACACGAGCGTGAGGCGCGAATTGTGACTTCTGGTGCGACCGCACGCTTTTATTATGGACGGTAAAGTAACCACCACCGTTCACTAAGGGATGCACTAAGAGGGACCCCGTCTACAAGCGTCGTTTGCAAAACAGCTAGGTCAATGTTGATAGCGATGCTCGGTCTGTGGTTTCCGATTTTGCTTAGCTTAGCTCTGAAAGTTCTTTTATAACAAACAACGTACCACGACTTCGTTCGCATTGGCTAAGATATAAAATGTTTTTTTTTAACTTACTATTGGCTTTGAAAGGCCTGCACAGCTTCTCCGGACTATTAAGGCGAGCGCGTGATTTGTGAATCACACAATTGAAATTGTAGATTCACAATGCTTACATGTATATCGGAAATGGAACGAACTAAACTACTCAATTAATTTCGAATAAGGGATAAAATAAAACCCTTCCACCATGTATGTGTGTGCATGTATGTGAGATGATCTGATATAAAATGTAATAATGATGATAAATACTAGAAACAGTGATAAATTGGTCATCTCATATTTCAAACTTCGTAATACCAGTAATATTGTTACGTTTTACAACAAAATTCCCAAGCACATTACCGATTTGTCGGATACTAGGTTCAAGCACCATGTCAGGCATGTTTTGGTGACAAACGGCTATTATTATTGGATGGATCAATATGTAAATGATGGTAATGTCTGGAAATAACAGTCCTCTCGGTGTATACGCTAAAATAATTGTAAATCGAATGTATTTTTACAAAAATATATATATATTTTTTTATATCATAGGAGGCAAACGAATGGGACAGATGGGTCACCTGATGTTAGGTGATCAACACCGTCCATAGACACTTGCAACATCAGGGGAGTCACAAGTGCGTTGTCAGCCTGTGTTTGGGAGGAGGATGGAGGGGACAGGAAGGGAAGGGAAAGGTAGGTGGGTTTCCGGCTCTCTCACTGACCGAACGAAACGCAACAATGCAAGCACTGTTACTTCACGTCGGTTTTCTGTGAGAGGGTGGTGCTTCCCCGGACGAGCCGACCCATTCGTGCTGAAAACAATAATAGCTTCAGCTTGGCTCTACCACTACAAATGTTACAAAGATACAATGTTACAAAGATATACCCGATCGAGTTTCTTGACGGTCTTTCTCAATGAATGTATTGTTTTCTGAACCAACACGGCGGTCCTTTTGACTTTCGTATGCGCCTGCTCAGAATCTAAATTAAAGTATTTTTGATTTTCATTTGACTGTACGCTTTTATCAATATGTGTTCAGTAGTTTTACGAGAAATAGTAAAAGACATACATCGATATTATCCATTATAATAATAATAATACGATATTACTCAAGAGAAAATAGCTTTTTTCTAGGCAAAATATATTAGAAACAGATCAGTCGTTTCAGAGATTAGCTCCTACAAACTTAAACGAAATTTATGGATTGTGTAAACTGATTATTATTCCATTCTATGGATTGAGTTCGAAAGAGTCATTAATTAATCATTATCATGACATCATTCTGTAGGAGACCGCAGGACTATAGTCCATCTCCCACAGGAAAATTTATAGGTGATTTCAAGTCCCGAGAAATTCATAGATCTATATTGTCATACACACAGTGATACTACAAGAACATTTTTCAAATTGAAATTTTGACAGATCCCTCCTTCATTGTTCGCCGATAGTGTTATCAAATAAAATTAGTAAATGTACGCGAATTCCGAAAAAATTGTTTATACTTACCGCGAATAGAACCTGCGACCAACAAATTAACATTTCATCACGCAAACCACTTGCCACTACAACTCAATTTATACTGTAAACGATCGTAGATAAAATCAAATCAAACGTAACCGTTTCTGCGGTCATGTAAAGTATGTACACGTAAACTGTGCCCACAATAGTTTAATGTTACGTAAAGTCCATAATCTTCCAAGTGATATAGTATTAGTAACTATATTGTTCAACCTGTTGACCTGAGAGTTCACAGGTTCGGTTACGCACAGCTATGTCTTGATTTTAAATCTATGATAATTATGCTATATTGAATTAATTCTGTCAACTAAACGTTGTACACATCTCGCTAATATTTTTGACCGCTCTGAATATAGCCGTTTGTGCTGGCGCGTAGTGCAGTCAAGAATTGAATACGAAAAAACGTTAAAAAATCATGATATCTAGAATTGGCATTTGTTTAGCCTTAAGCTGCTCCAATGTTACATATGATATAACACGCAGTTTTACCTAAATAAAAAGACATCACGGATTTATATAAATAATAATATAAAAAAAATAAAAGCACGTCCATATGTACGCATACTCACATACCAACCTGCGTACGCACACCCATCCACACCTATACTTTAAATATAAAACTTTGACGTGGACAGTACGAGGAAACGACAACTAAAAGAATGTGACAGAATAAGTAAGCATATACAACAAATAGAAGAATTTAAATAGAAGTATAGCTGACATAATCATGTGTATATATTTTTTTACAGAAAAGCTGTTATTGTAGGAATATTCGTTTACATTTGGACTTATGCTGAGACCGGAGAGAATTTGTCTTGTGTGACACTGTCTTCCTAAACATACAAAACTACTACTAGCTTTTACCCGCGAATTAGCTCACGGATTATTTTTTTTCGAACTGACTACGCTATTGACCTAGAAAGGACTTAACAGCTTCACCGGGCTATTAAGAGCGCTTGCGGCTCTCAGCCGATTTTGTTTGGGCAACTAGCCCAAGGGTGCACGGCACACTTCGACTTGGGTTGTTGCCTGATATATGGAATTTGCGACCTTTCTGAGCTAACCTAAGCTAAGCTACATATCATACCTATATGATTTATTAAAACATATACGAAGTATGTGTACCAAGCATACATACCTCAACGACTCTTATATGTATTTTGTGTCGGATATTTTTTATAAACTATTTCAGTTCGATAAGGGAAAAAATAAAACCCTTCCACTTTCATGTGTAAGTATGTGTGCGTGCACGTGTGTGGAGGTGATATGTGTAATGTTGCTTTTTTTTTATTGAAGCACGACAGATTGACTGCACTATGCCTGATGGTAAGCATAATACAATCCAAAAACAGTGGCGACCACCGAGAGACAGATCATCCTTCGTCGGTCGCCACTGTCATGCCGGCCATAATGACGACAGTTACCCGGTATTGGATATGCACAGGTTGATCCCGAAACGCGACGCGCAGAAGCGAGTCACTATGACGGGCTTTTTCGCCATATACATGGTGGTTGCGACTCAGTCGGGCTGTAAAACCCTACCATCCGGCTTGCGCCATTGCCTCGTTCGTTGATCAGCAGGGTGCACCACGTGCAGGTGAGGTTGGCTTGGGTCTCAAGTCTTAAGATGTTACTCGACACCCCTTACACCCCAAATGTTGTTGCAATGCTCTGAGATTTTGTGTCGCTGTATCGCGCGAGACCTACGTAAATAAAGATTCGACCTATGCCTTGGGAACAGTACAGTTGTATGAAAATTTACCTATAAAGTGTATACTCCTGATGACGTGTATGCGAAATTTATGCTATATTAGCCAGAATATGAAGTGTTTTTTTTGTGTTACGTTGCACACATTTGTACTCTACCGACTATCACGAAATTTTGTGTACAGGCGTCATGGGTACACTACAAGATATAGGATATCTTTAATCCAAAAAATATTATTCCAAAGAGACAAATCAAATTTAAATTTAAATTTAACCCGTTTGTGAAGGTGACCTACAGGCAAAAAATATTATTACATTAGAGTAGTTACCTACTCTAGTAGTAATATCTAGAAGGTAAGTTCTATTCAACACAAGCTTACAGAAGCTCAAATAGCTTCGTAATATATTTTTTTTAATAATATATACTACTATAAGAAGCTAGATGCGGAAACTTGTAAATAACCTTCGCTCGTGTTTAAATATGTAATGTAATTTTTTTGTTTTTCTGTAAGTTTTCTTAAAAGTAGAAGTATTTTTATACCATACGGTATTTTTAACTATTAAAATATCTATCCGCTAATACTTCTGCAAAAGTGGTGTACTTTTACTTCTTACACTTTTGATATGTTCATGACTGTCTTCTAGTCGATTGAACGTCAGAAATTTGGATTGACATCTAATAATGAGAATCTTAACTGTAGATTCCAGATAACTTGATTAGACATCCGAACTTTCTATTGACATTTGTGTTTTTGACGGTTTGATATCAATCGGAAATTACAATACAACGGGAAAATAAAATGCGTTACGATTTAATAATTTTACAAAAGCAATACCGTACTTATAACAATTCATTTCTAACTAGTTTTGACACGCGACTCCGTTCGTGTCAATGATTTGGGTGGCTGATGTCACGCAACCATAGAAAGTGTATCTCTCTTTCTCTTGCATGTGCTCCCTGGTTGGTGCTATGGGGTAACAAATTTTTGGGCACTCGACTGTTTCACATAAATTGAACGTCGCAGTGAGTTTTTGGCGGAATCTAGGAATGCCAAGTAATGGTCTTTATATTTTATCTATAATCTTGTGATATTTGGCTCTATATTGTGTAATATTGGTGGTGATAGTAATATAGTTTGGTTATTGTGTACAAGTGAAGTGGATCGGAAATAATACCACGGAGCATGGATTCTGACTTGCCACAAATACTCCCGGGAAAGTTTTAACAAGATGGCCGCCATTTTGTTAGTTCATTGAAATTATAGCAAGAAACTTGTAATATCGTTACTCACTTGACAATGGCACCTACAGTCTAGAAGACTGGGTGCCAGAAATAAAGTGGATAAAATGGAAGAAGAAGAACGTCACAGTGACTGAGTAATTAATCAATAGACGATAATAAAAGATGGGTACTCTATCTAGTCACACGATAAAATAGAAAAAACAGCACATTTGGTCTATCACCAACAATATTTTCTCCTGGGTAAAGGTACGCTATGTCCTATTTTGTACTTCTGGATACAGGTATTCTAGTAGATGTTTCATATTCAGAGAAACACACACGCTTTTATAATATTAGAATAGGCTAGGGTTTCTTTTATTCTCGAACTGACTACACTATTAACAACTTCGCCGGACCACTAACGCGAGCGCTTAAGGCACTCAGCCGATTTATTTTGGCAACTAGATCAAGGGTGCACGTCACACATCTGATTGAGCTGTTGCCTAGTTCATGCAATTTGTCACCTAACTGAGCAGGCTATGGTTTTATTATCCCAATATAATAAAAGAAAATTTTGGTGAGAATTCATATATGTTTGTAGCTTTTATACACAAAAAATACTGAGTGGATTCTACATTATATGTAGTGTATTTGTTATAAATATATATATAGTAGCTCTATGGAAAAAAACCTGTGATCTGGTAGTTATCTCGACGTGCGCATAAACTAATTGTAACAGCTATAAGACAATGTACAGTGTACTTTATACTAATATTATACAGATGTAAAGTTTGTGAGTTTGTGACGTTGTAGGGGGTAATCTCAGGAACTACCGGTCCGATTTGAAAAAATCTTTCAGTGGTATATAGCTTAATTATCGAAGAAGGTTGTAGGCTATATATCGCCAAGACCAATAGGAGTGGAGCACTAATGAAAAATTATTCAAAATCAGGCTTTATCTCTTGAGAGCGGAAAAAATTATTCAAAATCAGGCTTTTTCTCTTGAGAGCTTCCGCTGCGTGTTAGCGTTAGCCCGAAGTAATTATTCCACGTGGACGAAGTTATACAACTACATTTTGCCTCAAACGAATATTACCTCTATTAGAATACCTATATCTCTTTTGCAAAGTTGCAATACTGGTAGAAATTAGAATACGCTTTTGTAATTTTCGAATTGTATTGTGATTTTATGAACACCTAGCCTCTGCCCGCGACTTCGCTCGCGTGGAATAGTTACTTTGAGCTGACGCTAACATGCAGCAGAAGCTCTCAAAAAGAAAATAAAACGATTTTGAAACATTCTTCATTGGTGCTCCGCTCCTATTGGTCTTAATATAGCCATTAAATATCATCGATAAATGATCTATCTAACACAAAGAATTTTTTTAATCGTACCAATAGATTTTCCCCTACAACGTCACAAACTTTACCTCTTTATAATATTAGTATAGATACATTTTTTAATGCAAGATAAATATAATAATAGAACTTTCGAAACCTACGTATTGCATATAACTTTTGTTTACTTCCTTAATTAACTCAAGATCCATGAAGCTTCTACAACTCCGGCAATGTTGACTGACGATTGCACAATGCACTCCCGATTTCAGTTCAAACAATTATGCTATAAATATGACACAAACATGCACTAAGGTATTGAGTAACTTCGTGAACGTGATGCGCTTACCGTGATCTAGTTAACGCTGCCCCTTATCCGTTTAACTTTGCCTCAAGTTATACGTTAACTTGGTCATTTATTAGTAATGCTAATTTAATTTTAGGTAGAATTTTTCAAGGTTCTGATTGCGATACGCGACCGGAAACTTTTCTATTAAATCTCTTCAAAATAGAGTGCTTCATTTAATAATAATAATCTTTAAGCACATCGTTTATCGCAGAGAGATGAAAATCTTTTGAAATTGGACATCGTTACACAGACCTACAAGGCTACAATTGCGAAAGTTAATTTGTATTACCTATAATTTAGATAAATAAATGAATTATTCTATTTCATTTTCTGTCTCGTTATAAAAATGTCTTTCTCCTAGCCCTAGGTTACCATTAAGTCAGATTTTATAACGATCGCTTCAGCCGTTTATTTGTGAAAGAATTTGTGACAAACAGACAGAGTTACCTTCTCTAGATTTTTACATTTTGGAATCTTTATCAATTATTTCATCTGTGTGGAAATCGTAATCAAATTACGTCCTCCTTGTCATTTATTCTACCGACTTCAGGATTATCTTCAGAGATGTGCACGATCTGACGTTCCGGGCGTGACTGAACCGCGCTTCTTTTTTTTCTCGAACTGTCTATGCTATTGAGCTAGCAAGGTCTTAACAGCTTCACCGGACTACTAAGGCGAACGCTTAAGGCATTCAGCCGATTTTATTTGATAACTGTCCCAATGGTGTACGGCACACCTCGGCTTGGGCTGTTGCCTGATACATGCAATTCGCAACCTAACTGAGCTAAAGTAAGCTATATATATATATATCAGTTGTTGAAACATATGTGTACCAAGCAAACATACCTCAACAACTCTAATATATATTTCGTATCCGATAATTTTCTAAACTATTACAGTTTGATAAGGGAAAAAATAAAACCCTTCCACTTTCATGTGTAAGCGTGTATGCGTGCACATGTGTAGAGGTGATATGTATAATGTTGTCGCAGTGATGTAAGATTTTGTGTCACTGTATCGCGCTACGGTATCTGTTCTCTACCCTCTGACAACATGTTTGTGAAATTTTAAGATGACTAGTTAAGAAGGCATGTAACAAACTCACACATTAATATTAAATATATTCCAATGAGTACATATATATTTAATTAGTAGACATTGTTAATTGCTCTATTGAATACTTTATTTTAATATAGGTTATACAGATATTATATTATATTCATTATGTCAATGTTATAAAGATAAAAATTATGTGGTTTTATGAAACCAGGATGAAAGTGAATTTTTTTTCACTTTATAAAATGAAAAAAAAAATGAAAACGAAACGTAACTGTTTGTATTAAAATCGCGTTTTTAAACTTAACTTCATAATTCGAAATTATGAATTGACTCCTCTCTGTGCATCCAGTAAATGCGATTGTATGATGTATTGATTTCACGATTCAATGTACCAGATATCCTCTTCTGCGCATTCATATTGTGTGTGCAAGACTTTATAATGATCGGTTGAGTATTCGAATCGTAAAAGTCTAACCTACAACCTACAAATTCATATTCACAAAATACTAGTAAAGAAGTAAGGATTTATTGCGAAAAACTAGGCTGTTGAGCACCACGCTATGATCTTTAGGAACAAAACAGTAACAATAAAAACTGTAAATCAGAAAGGACGCTAAACTAGAGAGAAGTGCAAGTGGCCCGTTTGAAGCAGCATAGGATATCGCTGACAATAACCAAACGTTACAGAGGCTGCACTGTCAATATGTGTATCAACTCACTTTTTTGATGAGAAACATCTATAGGCGTGGGTAAGCCTTATTGTTGGCTTAGCGACGTGACGAAGCAAAACGCGAACTTTGCACTATTAACGAAATACTCAAAAACATTTGCAACCCTATCTGTATAACATAAGATTCAAATTGTTTTGACGGCTACTCATCAAACTAGCGTTACGCGGCACGCCTAGTTATTTCGTATCGTCGAACTGAAATGATTTAGAAAATTATCCGATACGAAATATATATAAGAGTTGTTGAGGTATGTATGCTTGGTACACATATATGCTCCAACAACTCATATATGTATGAATAGTTAGCTTAGGTCAGCTCAGATAAGTCGCTAATTGCATGTATCAGGCAACAACCCAAGCCGAGGTGTGTTGCCCAAATAAAATCTGCTGAGTGCCGCAAGCGCTCATCTTAATAGTCCGATGAAGCTGTTAAGACCTTGCTGGGTCAATAACGTAATCATTTCGAAAAAAAAATGCCTAAATTTAATTTAATAATAATTTAAATTTAATTTATATTATTTATTTTTTATTTAATTTAATTTGATAATAGTTTTAATTTTTGTATTTCATAAAAATTAATATTTATGTAATAAAATT
>JACEII010000023.1:2055404-2066601 GCA_014332785.1 Antheraea mylitta
TGAATTATAAATCATACCCCGTTTTCCTACCCTTGGGGTTGATTTTTTCATGTTTACATGTATATAGGACCAACTTCTGGGTATACTCTTTCAAATCAAAGGATAATAATTCAACTCGGACTATTCTGTCTAGAGATATGCGCGGTCATAGACATAATCAGTGCGTGAATAATCAATCATTCTTGATTTTCATACCCTTAGGGTTGAAATTTTTTTCCCAAATTTAAATGGGACCAACTTCGGCGTATACCCTTTCCAATAAAAAAAGAATTATTAAAATCGGACTATACTGTAAAAAGTTATGAGTGATCATACATAAAAAAAAAAAAAAAATACGCGACGAATTGAGAACCTCCTCCGGTTTTTTCGTCGGTTAAAAAACAATGTTGCGTATATAAGTTTTGTTTTGTTGTATAGACTCAATCTTGCTCTATATTGAGTGAGATTACGGTTGAAAGTAAATCACTTTTCAACTACAGAAGGGTTTTTTTCTTCTTCGAACTGACTACCCTATTGGCCTTTACATCTTCACCGGTCTAATTATATAATCTGTATAAAGTCGGTGCAGTTAAAGAAAAACGAAAACGCAGTAGCCGAAATTGGCTACTTTTCTGTTAGTTAGTTACCTAAAAAATATATCTAAATAGTTACTTACAAATTGTTTTTATTATTAATAAATAAAAATACGTGTGGCACTCGGGGACTGCCGCGGTAAAGCTATTGCATAGCATTTTTTATTAATTTATGCAATTATAACTATTTATTTATTTTATTTATGCAGTATTTTTTTCCTTTGTTTTTTTTTCTTTGATATTAATTCAAGTTACACTTTTTGAGCGTGGTGACCGATAAGAAAACAATTTTTTTTCTTTTATTAAATAAATGAGAAGTTAATATTGTTCAAAATATTTTTATTATCTTACAATACATGTAGGTTATTCAGGAAAACACTTTGTACACAAATTATACGAGTACAGATATTCACTGTTGTACATAGATGATAAATACCTATACACCAGTATACTTTCTCACAAACAGTTGATTACGTATTCGTCCGATTTCGGAGCAGCTCGTCTCGATCCGCACCCGATTAGGCCTCTCACGGCAGCGGCTCAAGCCTAGGTTCGATCCCTCGGTAGGGAGCCCTTGAGTGCGTTGCTTGCGCGATACGGTGACACACAAATATACATCACTGCTACAACACTACACGATCACCCCCACACACGTGCACGCTACACGTTTACACATGAAAGTGGAAGGGTTTACTTTTTTTTTCCTCATCGAAGTGAAAAACTCTCAATTTTCCGATAATAAATATATGGAGGAGTTGTTGAGGCGTGTATGCTTTGTACACATATACGTGTCAACAACTCATACATATATGAATAGTTAGCTAGGTTAGCTAAGATAGGTCGCGATTTTGCATGCAACAGGCAACAGCCAAGCCGAGGTGTGCCTTGCACCCTTGAGCTGATTGCCAAAATAAAATCGGCTGAGTGCCTTAAGCGCTCGCCTTAGTAGTCCGGTGAAGCTGTTAAGACCTTGCTGGGTCAATAGCGTAGTCATTTCGAAAAAAAAAAAAAGTCTCGATCCGTGCGAGTTTTGTACAGTCGTACCATATATACGTCATGCGAACGCTCGGCCGAGCTACATGGTAGGCAGAGTGGGGGGTGTTAGGTTTTTTCGTTACGGAATTTTTGGATTCGGTCTCCAAGCTCAAGGCCCGCGATAGAAGCTATGCAATAGCTTAAAAAGTATAATATTATTAAAAAAAAAAAAAAAGACTACCAGACCCGTCTTCGCACAAGTTTACTAACGACAAAAATGAAACCAAATCTTAGCTTTATGTACGACTAGCCTCTGCCCGCGACTTCGTTCGCGTGGAATAGTTACTTTGGGCTAACGCTAACACGCAGTGGAAGCTCTCAAGAGGAAAAAAACGCGACTTTTAAACCTTCTTCATTGGTGCTCCGCTAAAACGATTGCTTTTTACACCCTTTAATTCACACTATTAATTTGACTGTGTTGTTAATTTGCAGAATAGACATCCTGGTTTCTTATAATCTGGACACAAATTGTAAAGTTCAAAACTGAACTGTAGCTTAAATTCCAGATGTATCTGATTTCCATAAAAGTAATAGAATTAATAACACAAGTATTTATTACTCTGTATTAGATGAGCAAAAGAATCTCCATGTCCAAACGCAGATATTGAATGAACGTAGGTACCTACTAACTACAAACTCCATTACTCACAAGTTCAATTTATATAATAAAGTATTTTAAACTTATTTGCGAAATATAACCATAATTGTGAAGGATTACAATCGTATCATGTAGAAATTACGTGCTCGATACATAATTGATGAGCGACCTCAAGGACGCATCAAGCTTTATTTTCGCAACTTTGAATGCATCGTAATCATACTCACGTCGTGTTTAGTTATTGAGTTTGTGGATTTAATGTGGATATATACTACCACTCCAAAGATGACATGCCTGTACTATTAGAATCCAATACCATAGCACGTAGTAATGACTTGTTGAAGTCATATTTACTTCTATATAATTAGGTACTGGAAGATGTCTGCGGCTCCGCACATGCTTACAGCGTCCTGTATAAATTGTAATTAAGAATGTATAATTAAAAAAAATGTAGAATAAGAGAGATGTACTTTCAAATACATTTGTAGCTCCATAAAAATATCTGAAATGCATATAACATAAACGTCGTCAGTTGAACCAAAATACGTCCGTTACTAAACATAGGCCTCGTCTGATTTTACATTTTTTCTTAAGAAGTGTTTGCCTAGATTAAATCTTCAAATACATTGCCACTAGCCAAAGGTATTTGATTCAATCGCCTGTTCGTTCTGTGATCAATGTGTCCGCCCACTGCCACGTTAATGTAGCAATTCTTAAGAATATCGGTAGCTTTAGTTCATGTACAAATCTACTTACAATTCGATCACGTATAGTTATTTTATCACCTTGTGGAAGTTATTTTATACGAAGTTAGATTTGTTGTTCGCCATGCAAGGGCGCGTCCTGCTTTCCCTCCGCGCTTATCCCCTCCTCATCATAACGCTATAGGGCATTTGATTGTCCGCTCTGCAACTTGTGTCGCCCGCATCGCTATAGAACGCACGCGTCATCGCCATTTAACGCAGGCGCCGGAGTAATTCATATAAACGCGAGAGTGTTTTGTGTATGCGCCGCGAGAAATTCGTGAACGTTGTGTCTTGAACAAAGAGTTTCTCCACCGCCACCACGCTGAAACCAGCGATTGGACTCACTACATATGCCAAATAAATGTGTATGTTCCTATTACCAAACTTAATCGATTATATACCTTTGGATCCTGCGATTGAGCATATACCTGTTAATACCCTTGCCCTCGTAAACAATAAAAAAATACAGTCCACATCTCACCGTATGATAAACCCGCATTAAAGGAGTCAGGTTTTGACCAAGTTTTGCTTGTTCCCACCACCTTGTTCAGTCCCTTAGAAATTAGATTTCGAGAAATACTTTTTTCGATAATGCTTACTGCATTTTGCTCCCTCCTGAAGTTTTAAATTTCTATCCTTAATATCCCTAATGTCTATCCTTAAGGGTGGATATTGTTTTATTTATGTGTAGTTACAATTCAAAATGAGCTAAATCCATTTCGATCGTTCATTTAATGTGTTTAATTTTTTTTAAATTTCCAGTTTCTATACACCGAAAACGAAGTTCAAAATATACAGTCCATAAGATTTTTAGGGTTTTTTTTCTTCATATTTTCCATGTACAAATATGGCTTCGAGTCACCGATGACATCGACATGCTCGTAACGTCAGGCGTCAAACTAGCGATGCGTAGTATAACGGTCTGTAATGTTGATATTCTGTACCATTGAAAGTGTGCAGTCCATTATGTTTCATTAATTGACAAACTGTATAAAAATTATTGCTCGGAGTGTCAATATACATGAAAACCAGAACAATGTCATAATTTCAATTGAAATAATTGATTTAAATTTCAATTTCAATTGAGTTCTGACTTATATCAGTAGTTCATATAACCGTCTGGACTTCTTTCTTATCACACATAGGAACGGTTAATAAAACAAATGGTTTCTGGTAAATATAAAATTTAATTGTCGAGTCAAATGTTTATCATGACTTATGTAGTAACAAAATAATAATATACAATACCATTTTTATCGACAGAGAAGGCATTTAGTGTGAATAACATGATGACTCTATGATACAATTCTTTAAGCATGCTTATTTATTATTTAAAATATCTTCACTTGTATGAATCGTCAAATAATAGTTAAAGTATTGTTTTTTGTCTTTCAATATAAAGATGATAACTTAGTAATATTTCGCCCCCATTTTTTTTTAATTCCAATAATCATATTTCCGTATTCCTCATTAATAGTACTTGAATATTAAATGTCGTTATTTTTTTATATAAATACAATTACTATTTACTATATTAATATCCTAAACGCTAAACAGTTGGTAAAGTATTTATTACAAATAATCAACTAAATGAAATGTTATTTAAAATTAATAAAGTTTAATTCTATATCAAGGTTTTTAAAATTAAACCTATCGTATATAGTATAAACATTTTAAAGTGATTTTGTATTGTAATATACGACAATATAGTAATCAGAATATAATTTTCATATGAACGAAATTGAAACATACCAACATCGCTTACGAATACAAATTATTTATGTTACAGATATGCATAAGTCACTTTAAGTATCGATACATCATTTAAACTTAACTATCCATATTCGAGACTTAGATTTTTCTTATTATAAATTGCTAAAACGTATTTTATTACAACACAATTGATATAAAAATAATCGAGTAAATGCAATGATATTATATCTAAACAGCCGCAGATATGTCATAAGAGCTTCGACAGCGCCTTATTAAAACTTGGCTAAATAGCAAACGCAATCTAGCCCCGTCATTCCGCCCGTATCTCAGCAACATATAACTATTTCTTTTTCACCACCGATACTGAGAATATGTCATCTCCCTTCCACATTTTATCTAAGACAGTGTGGCGTCACAATATTACTTTACTTATGTGTGCGTTACCGTACCATTTGTTTTGTCAGAATATCATGTAGATAAAAAATCATGTAGCTTTTTAGTTATAATATCATTGCGTTAAATGGGATCTATTGGATGTGACTTTATTTTAGAAATGATCAACTTTAACGGCGACCGTGTTTAATGTCGTCGTAGCTGGTAAGTGGATTTGATCCCAGTCCGTGCTGAGGTGGGCTTCAGTGTCAGTTGCTTTAATAGTCAATCCCAATGAAGGTACAGCGTTGGCGCAATGCGGAAGGCGCAGTGTTACCGGTTTCAGAAACACTAGGCCTTGAGGACCGCACATCACCAATGGGGATAACATCGCTTCACCTGTGTGTTTGTGATAAATTATAACCTCACAGTAACAAAAAAAAAACAGTTGAATCATTTTCAAGGAAATGAAGCTTTTAATGTCAAAAATATAATTCGTATTATATCAGTGAAATATCGTTGAATTGAATGTGCTAAAATTAGGGTGTAAAGTTTTAAAATTGACTTAATACTAAATATTTTCAATCAAGTACGAAATTGGACACACAAACACAAATCGCAACACATTAATGCAGTTTGTTAAGCAAGCAAAGCAACATGGACGACATATGAAAATAATAAAAGCAATACA
Source organism: Antheraea mylitta (assembly GCA_014332785.1). Lineage (NCBI taxonomy): Eukaryota > Metazoa > Arthropoda > Insecta > Lepidoptera > Saturniidae > Antheraea > Antheraea mylitta. Next base: position 2,061,132 of record JACEII010000023.1, read on the forward strand.
TAGAAGATTATAATTAAAAATATGTATTTTAAAATCAATCTTATCTTTTAAATAGACATTGAAATAGACATCTGACAGACGAACGAATGAAAGAGACAATGCAAATATGCGAAAAGCCAATTGAAACGAAACGAAGACATTTGCACACTTTTATGTACAGTGCGAGAAATTATAAACTCATTTGCACATACGATCATTTGATCTGGTGAATGTAGCATAGTCGATGACGTCTTCTCTCTTCAATTTCTAAGTACGACTGTAATGTGTGGTAGAAACTGCGCAAATATAAACGAACAAAATATTACGGGATTTATTAGTAGTGATTTTTTTATCATTATCAAGATTATACAATTACATAACATGTGCATGGGGATAATAAAAGAGTTTGATAGTTTTGGAACAATCGTTTAAAGAGAAATAATATTACTGTGTACACGCATTAACAAGTACTAAATAATATATGCGAATTATACATAATATTTGACATAATTAATATAGATATATAATATGTAAAAGCAAGTTTCAATAATATTCTTGAGCATGCACTCCCAAATACGTTTTACGTGCAATAAGTACATACATTTACAAATATAGATTTAACTACCTAGCTATACTAAAAGTTATTGCGTCATTAAAACCATTTAAATTGTTACATTTCCCAGTCCTTGTGTATTTCTACTAGCTCCAATCCATTCGTACACATATAAGGTCAATTAGTAAGTGCAGTCTACTTCTAGAGATTAACGCGTGCTTCATTACAAAAGCTTTACCGTTGTCCATATCGATCGGAGGTCCCCCCACACGCTGGCTAAGTCTTGGGTCTGACACTGTAAAGTAGATCTTTTGTTTGACGCCTGGAGCAATAGCTTTCGGTGGAATGATTAGGGATACACCCCACTGTCGATCTTCCAACATGCCTCCTTCACTATCAAATATTCCCCACGTTGTATGAGGTCCAGCAGGTTCAATTTCTTGTGTTTTATTACCAGGCTCTGAACTATCCGGTAAAGTTGCTTGTAATACTGAGTTCTGATTATTGATAACTGTTGTTTCATTCTGACTAGAAGACATATTCTGAGAATTGTCTTCACTTGTCTCGGGACTCTTTTCTATTATACGTTCACAAAATTTGACAGTTTTATTTTGTTTCGGTAATGAATCTTGTGAAGCGTACGGTGTACTCTGTGGCTTATTTTCAAAATTCATACTACATTCCGAAGCATAATGTGTTTCCATGGAGGTGGTCGACTCATACGGTATTGCGGACGACGTTGCTTTTAAAGCGTTTGAAATGTGTTCAGCTTTGCCATGTAATCTTGGAGCATAAATTGCTTCACCTTTGAGAACATTGCTTTCATGATTTAGTGATTTTTCTTTCTCAGCATCTGTTTTTGATTCAGTTAGTCTAAGTTTTGAAAAATCAATTTCTTGGAACGTGTCCGCCTTTGAAATGCGTTCAGCTTCAATTTCAGCTTTAGTTTGATAAATCTGTTCACGACGTGATAAATGATTCGCATCACTCAATTCATAAGGGCTACTCCTCGCACTTTCATCTTGAGTTTCTTGTGGCAATTCTTTAGTTTCTTGATGCGATTCATAAATTACACTTTCCTTTAGTTCTCGTTTTGAAACATACAAGGGCTCTCTTATCTTTATGCTATCTCCTTCAATAATCTCTTTTCTTGTCTGATAAATTTTATCCTTTTTAGCTTGATTCCTTTGTTTAATAATCTCTAACTTTTCTTCTAATCTTACACTGTATGTAGATTCCTTGTTGATAAGTGCTTTTTGGGACAATATTTCTTGTTTTGATACATAGGTGCATTCAGCTGAAGCCGGTCTTATTTCAGGTGTAACGTCTATGGATTCCTGACGACTACAACACTGACTATCAGAACAACTAGATTTAATTTCAGATCGTGTTTCGTAAGGTGATTCAGTCTGTCCTATTCTTGCCATCATCTCTGTTCTCGTACCATACGGTGGCTCACTCATACATTTTCCAATTGGAGATAATCTACATGGAAAATTAACTGGTGTATGTAATCTTCTGTCAGGTCTTACTGCGTAAGAATTCTCACTCCACGATGTACTCATTGGGGGTTCATATGTTCTCTGACCATAAATTGGTTCTCTGTTAACAAATAATGTTTCTGTTCTTTGCTTTACTATTTCTTCTTTTGTATTATAAGGAGATTCCGAGAAACGTTGACGTAACATATCTTCTTTAGTGGTATAAGAACTGTCATGTATAACTCTTGGTTTAAGTATATTTTGCTCTTTACCGGAATACGTTGCTTCACTGTATAACGAATCCGATTGATTTAGTATCTCTTGCTTATTACTATAGGGGTTTTCAATCATAATATCGCATCTAGTTGCATACGGATTTTCTCTAACCAAATCAGATTTAGATACGTATGGAGGATCGATAAGCGGCATTGCCATCGTTTGATGGTTTCCATAGGAGCTGTCGAAGCTTAGGTTCCCGATTTCAGACCGACTACCATAAGGATTCTCACTAGAAGTATCATAAACAGAAGTATAAGTCCTTCTTGGTTTAGGTATTGGATCATAAATAATATGTTCTTTACTTTGGTAAATTGGTTCTGGAGGTAACGGTTGCGTAGGATGAAATGGTTCATGTTTTGTCTGCTGATGTCTTTGGTATATAGGATCTATTTTGGTAATCATGTTATAGTTTCCATTCTGGCCATAGATACCTCTTCGATTATATTCTATGAGAGAATTTTGTCTACGTAATAAAGGGGTAACTTTCGGCTCTGTTTCAATATCGCACATAGAATTTTGTCTTCTTAGACTTTTTATGACAGGTTTGGCATCATAGTCTCTAATTGTGCAAATGGATCCATTTCTGTCGTCACAGAATGAACTTTGCCGTTTGAGTATTGGTTTCAATACAGGTTTTTCGCAAGAAGATGAGTTACTCCTTTGTAATATTTGATTCCGTATTTTTGTATTCCGCATATGTATACTCATATCACTCAGATCAGACTTCTCACGTCGAAGCATTGGTATTTGTTGTACTTGGTGTCTCTGTTGCAAGTCACTTTCGCATAGTGACTTTTGACGAGACACCTTTTGCGAATTTTTCGTTTTCGAACGGAATAAATCGAGGACGGCGTTTTTAATGAAGGAAGGTTTTTTGGATAATTTCTTTTTAGTCTTTGGTGAGAATGATTCGTCGCGTTCGATGCTCGAGTTCGTGGCATCGGGTGAACTGCGGAAACCCACAACCAAACACCTACTTAGTTACTCAACGAATTCAAATCGAGCATTTCAGACTATCCAATAAATAGCATTTAGAAACAAATAAATAAATAGGAATTCGTCAAAATCAATATTGAATACTCTTAATTGCTCCAATATCATAATAATTTGAAAAAATGAATTTTGTGAATATATATAAAGCATATTGAATTAATACCGCAAAGATATTTAAAAGACAAACTAAATAAAATACATCATAGAAATGATAATCTTATGCTGTAATAAATAACTATAGATACTAAAAAGTAGAATACAGAAGATGAAATAGAAGAAAAAAAAAACGAAAGTGAGAGTAGAAAAAAAACGGACAAGTTAGTTCAATATGCTTTTATATCAAGTTGCACTAAAATGCAGACACGCACTGCCAATGATTCTCTTTCCATAATATTAATACTACATACTCTAATAGATTACAATTTACAACATTACGCCCGACATAAAGATATATATTACAGAGATATAATATGTATAAAAACTTTTAATAAACCACATACAGAGACTATAAATAATACTGTGGCCCTTCAAGTCATTGTTAGTCGTTTGTGAAGCGATCGGTGTTTGCATGTTAGAGCAAATTGCACAGGGTCTTAGAATGAAATGGGGTTTTAACTGAAAGAGGAATGTTCAGGGGGATATTATGAAAGCCGTTGAAAACATGCACGACTTTAAAACGTGAACTATTTTGATTGATACAAACAGTTAAGGGAATGATTCTATTGTATAGATTAGGCCTTAACAATTTTACAAATATGAATAATATTATCAGGCGGATAAAGATAGTTTTACCTTAAATTGTGCATGTGCTGAGGTTTCCTATACAGTTCGAATGCTGAACCGCGTTGTTCTCTGCTACCAGCTAAATCTGCAAAGTATTCGATTAAGAATATACAAGGTGTAAGGTTAAACGCTCGCAGTATTTTAGGATTCACATTTAGCATATAAAATAATAATATTAGAACAAATAGTAATAAACAACCAAGAAAACCTAAGTTATAGTTTGTTCTAAGACTTTCAAAAGTATACACATAATAATAATTAAAAAAAATTAGCCTAGGTACAATGACCGGTGTGAAAAGCTACAATAGGCGACCCGGAGGTAATAACTTTTGATAATAAAAGTTTTAACTTTTAATAATAAATTCTTTTGTCTTGTTCCTGATGTTCCCACATTCCCTTTCAAGTGAAAGTGAAATCCTTCGACGGTTATTGACACTATGCTTTAACATAGATGCGAAGATTATTAGATGATTGTGTATAATTTTTGTACTTTTTCTAGATAATTAGGCCAAATATTTTTTTTTATTGATTTAGAACGAGAATCGAGTGCAGAGTTTCCTCTGTAAATATTGCTACTGTCTAAACATTCAGCCTGTAAATTGTTGGTATTCAAAAGAACATCGCTTCTATATAAAATTTAACCGAACCTAAGCTTGTACAATAATTATATTATGAGATGAAAATCTTCGTAAACTTTTTATGGGTTTCGGCAACTATGCTGTTGAGCTACACCTACACTTAATTTTAAACTTCTAACCATATACTGATTCTGATATTCGTTAGCTTTTAAATTTCAATAATACATCCCTAAATGACTCTTTTTCTATTCTCTGTCTACTTATTGTATCTACCTACAAGACAACATATCAACGCTGATAGGCATTATCACGCAAATTTTTGGAAATATAGTTCTATAACGTCAGACAGGTTACAGATACCATAATAATGGCCTGATTTGGTTAAACTATAAAACATACAATAACAAACTTTCACCTGATCGTCAAAATTGGTAATTTTATTCTTTAGTAGATGGTAGAGCCACGCTGAAGCTATAACTGGTTTCAGCATGAATAGGTCGGCTCGCCCGGGGTAGTACAACCCTCTCATAGAAAACCGACGTGCAGTAATAATGCTTGCATTGTTGCGTTTCATTCGGTCAGGGAGAGCGCCGGAGGCCCACCTCCTCTCCCGCCCCCTCCCCAATTCCCTCAAAAACAGGCTGGGAACGCACTTTCGACTCCCCTGGTGTTGTTAGTGTCTATGGACGGCGGTGATAAGTTACCATCAAATCTAAAGCCCATCCAACAAACTCAATTATAAATCCAATACTCTAAATTATAAATGCAATACACCTAATTATAAATGCAATACACCTAATTATAAATGCAATACACCTAATTAT
>JACEII010000023.1:2070281-2096532 GCA_014332785.1 Antheraea mylitta
AAAACGAAAAAATGTGTGGAGATGACATATCTGAGCGCTATGTCACGTGATATTTACCCAAGTTGCTTATCGACAATCACTAACGCAAATAGAAAACGAAAAGCAACTTGGGTAGGCCCCTTGATTACGATTGTAGTTTCTCTTTTGAACCTATAATAAAAACCTTCACAGGTACCTGTATTTGGCATGATCGTTGGTGGGTACGTTAGGCAAAGATGGACCTCTCGTGTGCATCGGAGTGTGTGGACTGCTGCCGTTCATTGGAGGAGGGCGGTTTTGTTGAGGGCTGCGGTATACATCAGACGACCTAATCACAAAAAAAAATCCTTCTCCTATCAAATTTAACTTGATTTTTTTATGTCATAAGAGGCAAACGAACAGACGGTTCATCTAATGTTAAGTGATCACCGCCATCCATAGACACTAGCAACACTAGGGTAGTCGCAAGTGCGTTACCATCCTGTGTTTGAGGGGAATGTGGAGGGAAGGGGAGAGGGGAGATAAGGTGGGCCTCCAGCGCTCTCACTGACCGAACGAAACAATGCAAACATTATTACTTCATGTCGGTTTTCTGTGAGAGAGTGGTACTACCTTGGGCGAGCCAACCCATTCATACTGAAACCAATAACTAAATGTACTATGCCTACTAAAATGTAAATTGTAAATATGTGCTAAACAATACCTCTTAGTGTATTTTCTTTGTATTTCTTTCTATTATTAAGTTCTAAGTAATAAGTACGAAAACTTCATGTTAAATAGAATTAAAATTAATTTTTTTTCTTCTAGACGTTCTTTCAGTAGCTTCCAATATATCATATAAAACTTTAGATCAATCGGTCCATTAAATACGTTAGACAATTTTTTCTTTGTATTCTTTTTGAAGTTATACTTCTTTTGGTGCGTTGGGGAATAATGATGATACTAATTTTTTACGATGCGCGCGCATACCGTCACGAAAAACCGACACCCTGAAGTTTATAGTCAACATTTTGTTTCTTTGTATTTGTTGTTTGTAATTATTTGTATTAAAACTTTCTATGTATTAAATACATTTTTTCTATTGTTAGTGTCGTTTTTTCTACAAACGTAGAGTAAGGCAAAAGATAAAATTTTTGAAAAGAAATTAATCTTGCTAAACCAAAGAAGTATAACTTTTTACGCGTGTACATAAGTACACACACAGCTTTTTTTCCTTTTTTCTGGAAAACCAATTAAATAACAATTTTGAAACCTTCAGGATCTTATTGCTTTGTTCGGGGCCGACTTAATATGCTTATGCTCCTCTCTGTTAACGTATTAATTGAATCTTAGATAACATCATCATTTTATTTCAGGTTTAATTGTGATCAAATGCTATAAAACCTATAAAGTACAAAAAAAGGTTCTTTTTTTTATACAACAGTAGATGTGCTTTCACCTGTAATTATTTTCTGGAGTCCGATACTCTAAGGAGTTGTGCTCGTGCGAGTTGGAATTCCTCTGTGGACTCTGTGTCGACATGACCGTTGGGTTCGGAGGAGGCGGTGGCTCCATTTTTCTGTAACAATTTTGTATATTTGAATTCTTCTTTTTGAATTATGATACTTCACTATTTTGTCATATAACAAAATTTTAGACTTAAATATAATTTTTAAAATGGTATGCGAGCTGAAATACATTTTTTAAAATAATCTAGTCATATTTGTATTTTAGAGGATTTACACAATGATTTGGCGCAGAGTTAGCATTGATCATTGCAAAAGGTCCTTTTAGGCTTTGATAATCAACAACTCGGGAAATAATGATCCCATAGGTAATTGATATAGGGTTTTATCACGAACTACAAAGTGCATCTATACACATAAATGACCATAATATTTGAAAGAAAATATGTTTATTGTAGCAAATGCAGGGACAATAGAGTTATAAAGATATGTAAAAGCTAAAATAATTAAAAAAAACTTTACATAATATTAAAATGATGTCATGGTATTACTACAATAGCGCTTAATTCAGCATGTACTTGCTGCCACCATTGCAAGCCACAAAATAGAAGAGAAATAACTGTCAATTCTAAACAAATTTTCTTATATTTAAATAACCCGACCAGATCAATGTATTGCCCAAATAAGATCCAAAGTTTTATACGAAGTTTACGAAAGAGAATATTAAATAATACTCACACTGAAGGCGGTGGGGCGACTTTGAGATCATCTGGAGCATTAGGAGGCAGCCGGCAGGAGCTCACTGCCGACCCATTGTTAGACGTACTGCTATAGTCGTATGACGATGTACCGTCGTATGAACTTGGCTATAGGACAATTAAATACATCTATTTACAATCGATACCAATTTTTTGTCCGCTCTGAATATTGCTGACCAGAACACAAATATATAATAAATACCAATTTTAAATTCCTATAATAATATTTTTCTTTTGTATTATATTAAATTCTTGAGTGTATTACACACGAACCTGCATTTACAGCTATATTCAAAAAAGGGCAAAAAGATGGACAGTTATTGTATTATGAACATTTATCATCTTATGGTCGCAATTCGTATATTTTTAAGTTTTTGTCGATAAAATTATCAAATTTTTTTACATGTAGATTTTTAAATTATAGTTATTTTCCGTGTATAGATACGTCATTATGCACTAGTTTTTAATTTAAACACTATAAATGCCAATGTGTGTTTCTTTGTCTGTCAGATCATCATGAAATTCTGCGTACACGTTGTCAGATAAGGGCAGAGGGTACTACTGCCGATGCATTACATCCCTTCGACCCGACAGGTAAGGTTGAAAACGTAATAAATATACAAACAAACTTACATTCGCATCTATAATATTAGTCAGGGAAGCAAATATGTCTACCTATAGAGAGATAGCTATAGATAGCATTTTATATCATAGGCGGCAAACGAAATGTGGATCACCTGATGTAAAGTGATCACCACCGTCCATAGATACTAGCAACACCAGCCAACCTGTGTTTGAGTAGAGGGTTGGAGAGGGGAGGAGAGGTAGGTATATAGATAGACACTCACTATATAGAAAGATAGCTCACTAGTGTCGCTTACTAGATTAGAGGAGTAATAGGTTAGCATGGTATGGACATGTCATGAGAAGAGACGAAAATCATGTAACTAGAAAAGTTTTGAGTATGATGGTGGACGGATATAAGAGTCGAGGAAGACCGAAAATAAGATGGATTGTGTGAAAAAGGATATGTTTATAAAAGGTGTGAATACTGGGATAACATCTGACAGAGGAAAGTTGAAAAGGAAAACATGTTTTGCCGACCCTATTTAAGTGGGATAAAGAGGATAATGATAGAGAGATGACTCACCTGATTCGAAGGGTGTCGAGGTCTGTCCAACGAACTTTGGCTTTGTGTTGACTGAATAATCATACTGGTTGGACGCGCAGTGTATGTTGAAGTTTCGTCACTTCCCGAATCTTTTGGGGGCCCGAACAACCTTTCCTGTGCACTCGGACGGTTCGTCTATCAAACATTTTTTTTTTTTTCATGTCTAGATTATTAGCAATTACAAAAATAAGCATGGAGACTAAATGTTTCTGTAGTACAACCGTATGTGAGAAAATATTATGTATTTATTTGAGTTTGAAATCGCCAAATACGTTGTAGACTAACGTGGTGACTATGCCCATACTTTCCTTTGGGAAGAAACTTACAACCCTATAGTGAGTATTTTATAATCTGATGTGTAATAGTAAAAGTAAGTGTAACATTATTCAGATATTAGAAAGTTTTTTTCTCAAAACAGTTGTTTCTTCATACGAGACAGATCCAATCTACCAAGCAAGTCGACTAAACACATCCGTGTATGGCCTAAATTTATTAACAATTGTAAGAGATCTTAACTGTATTTACAAGTATTTGTTTACTGAAGTTAATTAGATATTAGCAAGCGAATCACAAAACTGAAGTGGAAATGGATGTACCAATGAGATTTCGCGCACTAAAAACTAGGAATAAGCAAACCACCGCTGAAAAGGCCATCAGTCCTAAGATCGGACGACATAGCGAGAGTTGTGGATAAAATTGGATGAGACCTGCACATGGCCGCGCGCATTGATGTGAGCAAGACTTTACTCAACAACGGGTAAATGGATTGTTTTTTCGATAGTTATATAAAGTAACAAATAAGCAAATTTCGGGCAAATTAAACGAAATACAGATTGTCCCATTTTAATACTAAGATCAAGTCATTTATACTTACAGATGGGTTATGTCTCAGCGAATGAGGTGGTCGACCGGGAGGTGGTGCTGGCAGCAAGACTCCGCCTGCCGGTCTGCTTACTGTACCTCTTGGCGGCAATTCTGGTACTGCGAATAAAAACAAACAATAATATAAATAATCGATAACGCTAGAATAAACGTAGAAGTGGAAATATTTCTTAATTTCAACTCACATATCAATTCTATTTTTTTGTCTTTGCCTAATTCTTCTCAATATTAACTGTTATATAGTTTATTTTATTATTATTAATAATGTAAGTTGTATCTATATGATAAAGCGTTGTACGTCTTCAGTTTATTTAACTCTTTACTGTTACTTTATTATTGTTGATAAGTATTGACTGGTGACTGTTTCTTTATCCACATTCGTAAATAAATAAGTAGGATAACATATAAATATATAGCTTTTATATTTATAATATCATTGATTGTTTTAGCATAATTTCCAATATCTATAAACCGATGTCTAATTTAATAATAAAATATCAACATATGTTCGAATCGTACAATGACCCTGAGCTAGTAATATCTTATTAAAACTATGGCATGGTAGTAGTAGGATTCTTTTATAACCACCTGGCTAGTTTGTTAGCTACAATCCTCAAATTGAAAACATATAAACAATCTTAAATTTGAGTGTAATAGTAGGAAAAGTTATTATCCAGTTTTCTATAGGTTTAACATGAAATCATCCTACACCCATCGTAATTAGCACAACCTATGACTGTTGTTAAACGCTAAAGTATTGAGTATGATATAATAAAAACGAACTGTAATTGTTAACTGTATTTATTGTGAACAAAAACATAACAACAACAAAGGGTAAAATTTAATGCATCTACAAAAGAAAAACTACGGACATTTTGGCGCAATACCAAAAATACTCCTATACGTTAACATTTAAAAAGAGTTGATGCAAGCTAACACTAACCTGTACCATACAATGGCGAATGCGGTGGTGAGTGGGTCATTGGACTGCACTGATAAGATGGTGCATCGTTCTGAGGGCCCATGCTATGACCCTGATTGTGTCCACCACCATTGGATGAACCATTTGCATTAGCTGAGAATCCATATTTGCTGTCTCCATAACCGCTTTGCTGCTGAAGGTAATTTGAAAACCACTTCATTTAGGCATACTTTATAAGATTATATTTAGAGCTTGATTAAATTGTTGAATTTTTCCGGATATTTTTGTATAAATAGATATTAAAGAATCTCGTATCAAACCACGCCTTCAAGTATATTGATTTAGTCCTATAATTCAACAAATTAATCAGCCCTGTTGTTAGCAGAGTTTTAGGGCTTATAACATTTTTTTAATATAATACTATCTTTATATTGACGATACAAAAGCTTTTTAATCACAAATGAATGTACCTAGCACATGAAAATGTACTAAAAGCACTGGAAAATTAGTCGAGGCAAGAATGAGAAATGTGGATGAAAGTGCTGTGTACAATGAAGAAAATTCAAATTCATTAAAGTGGGTCTTAACTAAATCATCGCGTGCTAAAGGCATATAAATTACAAACCGTGTAAGGAGGTGGTACAGCATCGGCCATGATATGATTCATGTCGTCATCACGATCCATATTATCTTGCGTTGTCGCTATCGATGGATCCGATGAAGATTTCACTAATCTTGGTGCAGGCGGTGGGCTCACTTCCAAATCACTTTCGGGACTCGAAGCGTACGACAATCTGTTCTCAGTACTCGACGACATTGAAAATAAAAAGTCGTCCGATAGCGGTTCGGGCCTCTGTTTCATCGAATCCAAAATTTCATTTCGTAGCGGCGTCCGGTAGGGTAGGTTTATGGAATGGGGTGATAAGATAAGACAAATGAATGATTGCATATAAACACATCGCAAAAACAGGGGTTTAGCATCTGTGGATGATTAATGATAATTGGGGCTAAACACACTTGAAAATCAACATTCAATAGATCAGTTTGTCAACACCAAAATCTATAGACGAGAATGTATTATTGACACTAATGAACATTTCAAATTGAATATTGATTTTAAAACAAAACAAGACAGTGGTATTTTACACTGATAACTTATAATCTATTTATGAAACAAAACACAAACTCGACAAAAACAATTTTAAAAGACGATACAACAAATAAATGTCTTTTAGGTTAGTATTTTAACAACAAATTAAAATAAGCAGAATAAATGCAAGCAGCCAATATACATAGAAAGGAAGAAAAAAAAACAAATAATGTTAGTTGTGCTATTTCTAAATGGTAACTCTCATTAGTATCTACATTTAGTAAATCTAAACATAACCTAAAAGCTGTTCTGAAACAGGTTTGCTGATAACAGGAAGAATATCTCTTTCAACTTCTGGTACATTGCCATCTTTGTCTTTATCCAGCTCTTCTAATTTTAGAGTTGGTAAAGATAAATTCCTTACTTTCGTTAGAGATTTCTCTGATACAATAGGGAGTGTTCTAACTTCACTAAATCTTCCAGAATGCATAACGGGTAATATAGAACTGCATTTGCAATTTGGGAGCCGACAGACCTGCCTTAAAGATGCATCTAGACTTTTAAAGGGTTTTGGCATTTCTTTTTGTAGTCTTGCCTTCCACTCTGGAATTTCATTGGGTTTTTCATTATCGGTAATGAAAAATGACGCTGGTCTATATTGATCTGACATACTGGGAACGACTGACGACGGTCTTTGTCTATTTTGCACCGGTGATTTGATTGTCGTTTCAAGAACACTATACGGTCTAAACGATTGCGGTTTATAAGTATTACTTTTGAAATTGATCTGAGATATTTCTGGACTTGCATTTAACGAGGATTTTAATTTTGGGCTCACTTTTTTGTGATAGAACTTATCATCATAGGTATAGTTAGCTAGTGTGTGTCTATTTTTGTTAGGCATGCTATACACGTTATTGGGCATGCAAGAGTTTAAAGTTTCAGAATAGTAGTAGGGGACTAAATTATTTCTGTTAGCATCATACATATGTTCGTGATGTTTAGTGGTCGTAAGAAGCATGTTTTGTGGTGAACTTACAGGGCGTTGTGGGGATTGTTGATATGTGTTTATAGGGTAGGAGATTGGGTAAAAGGCAGGGTAAGGAGACGGCGGGATAGGGAAGTATATATCCGACACCATTTCAACGTGCTACACCGCAGCAGACAGAACAGAAACGAATTTGTTAATAAATAATGTACTGCGAAATATCGAAATGTGGATACAAAGAATAACATAGGTACTTGTATTCTTTATTATTATATTCGAATATAAAATAACTTTGTATTCACACGTTTGTATCTTTTTAATAAAATGAGTGTAAAGATACTGGAAATATAGAGAGCACAAAAACTTTACCAAATGCACCAAATTCCCTTTACCAAGCTACCACCTCGAAGCATGATGCGTTTACTGTTGTAATTTATAATATACTTTAGTAGTATCATAATAAAATTATCCATTTCTATATAATATGAGGATTTAATGAATTTATTATAAATCATAATATTATATAAGTAATTCCCAAAGTGGTTAATACATTATTTTTAGGAAAATCACGAAATATGAGAAATTCTTAACTACGTATATAAAAAATGTTAAAGCTAAATTATTGTATTTTTTATTTCTTTCGAGTGCACTTCTTCAGAAAGTATAGGTACCATTACATAAACCAAATAGATTCAAAATTTGAGAATCACTTGTATAAAATATTTAATAGAAGTTATAACAACAGATATAGATCCAATTAATAGATATAATGATAGGTAATTCATATAAAACCCATTGTCCAATTTACTAAAAATAAATATTTAATTCGTACCTTTGTTTCAGACACCCACAGCTGTTGTTGTTGCGTCCTTTGAATCAAATCGACCAGTTTGCTAAACCAAGTGTTTTGGTTTGCCTCGCTGAGTGTTATCGTGTGTGTGAAAACGTGGCCCCAAACCCGTTCCATATGTTGGCATTGTTCTAGTAGTTTCTTTGACGATTTGTGAGCAGACCTAGTATAGGGATAGAAATGTTTAATTAGCTTACAAATACATAGTAGGTTTTAAAGGACCAAATCCTAGTTATGTATATATGGTTATAAAACTCATGGTTTCTTTAAAAATAGATCATTTTATGTCAAGTGAAGATCGAGATAATAATTTTTTAATATGGATTGGTTCTTCACATTTGGACATTTGAATACTTGAGAAGTATAGGTAAAAAACTTTAACAGTTCAGAATTATTGGCAGTGTTCACCAGAAAGCCAGCGAGACGAATAGCCCCACGTCACATTTACAGCGATAATGGGAAAAATCTTGTGGGAGCAAATAGAATTTTACAAAGACTGGCTCGAAGGACCACATAAAAAAAAGATGTTTTAATGGTGGTTTATTAGGGTAAATGGTTATAATATGCAGTCACTAAAGGTAAATAGTGAGCAGTGTAGAGTCGCTTGTGATTGATTATGACTGAAGTTATACAAATAAAGTTGTCTTAATAATAATGTGTAAAAGTGCACGCATTGCACAAATTATATATAATAGCAGTTCCGTTGTGTAATTTTGAACACATAATAACTACAGAAGTGCATACTTACTTAGGCAGACCAACTCTTAATTGCTTTATGATATGCTTGTTATCAGCTTTCAAGAATATAACGATAGGATAGAACTGGGCGTAGTTGAGCCTGTCCACTGCGTTGGGTGTTATATCCAGAAGAGCATGTTTGCCTCTTTCCATTATCGTTCTAATGCTCGAAAGTCTGATGATGCTGGTAGATTTCGTCTTACTATCCTCTAGAGTACTGTCCATTTCTAAAATTATTACAAAGACTTATTGCTTTCCACAGGTTACAATAATAATCAGGCTAGCAAACGGAAAGTTCGAGCCAATCTTATAATATGGTACCTCGTGATTATAGACCAAATTTCAAGAATTCTTTATATTAACTGTATTTTCCTAAAACATCTGATATCTTAATGCGCAAAACTTTTTATAAGCTAGATTTTGTAAAAGGTAAAGGAAAGAAATTAACTGACTTAACACTTGAGACTGGTGATTTTTGTTTTAGATTTGTTAGGGATTATAATAAGATCTCAAAAATATCTATAAGTATGCCAAATTAAGGACTTAGCTTAAGTATTGAAGGTAAAACATTACGACTTAGAAGCCATCTATATTTTTTTAGGTAACAGTGTTAGGTACAACAATAAGGTCTCAAAGAATATTTCCAATTTGCTAGATAATAAATTCAGCACCATGTTATCTGGATGACGGAAAGAAAGAATGGGACTTACTTGGTGAGGAAAATTTATCAGAACTCTCGCTAAGTAAGCGTTCCCTGGCGATGTCTGCAATAGCTCCCAACACTATTACAGGTCGTACGAAGCCTGGCTGCTTTAAAACAACACGCTCATACGCAGGGAACTTGCTTATACTGTCCGATAGTACAACCTCATCCCAATGTTCCTAAAATAATGTTTAATCAGCAATCTTCAATCACTAATTCAGCTCCAATTACAGTATGTAACTTAATAAGAATAAAATAGAACCTACTAGATTTTTATTGCGGTTTCGCTCACGATAACATAGATAAATGCCAAAGATATCATAGGGATAGAACACTCTCAAAATGCCCAATGTCCTTGATGATGACCTTTAACAGTATGTATGCAAAATTTTACGATGTTTCGGTTGAGTAGTTAAAGCGTAACAATCATACAAACTCAATTTCGCATTTATAATATTAGCTTGGATGACATTCCAAGTGAAAGAAGCTTCAGTCATGTTTCAGAATTGTTTTGATTATATTTAATGTAGATTGGATTGTATTTAAACTTAAATATAATGAAATGCTTAGTATCGACTTCACATAATCAACATCATATTTTAAATGTATATCTTTTAATTTTTTACGAATGGTCTATAAAAATAAATTATCAAAGAGAATAAACTTATGAGTTATCCAAAATTCTTAATATAAACATTGCTCAATAGTTAACCAAACTGATAATGTGATGAAATGTGTTTATTTGATCTTAGAAAAATAACAGCAATTACTTTATTTTGGAATATGACAAAGGAGCTGATGGTAAGTATAATACAGTACAAAGACAATCGTCAAAAGAAGTACAGTACATTTGTAATTAGACATACATTGGCTTCTGAAACTTGACGCAACTAAATAGAATCATTTTTAAGGATTGATTTAATTGGGTACAGCAATGTAAAATAACTTGACAGACACGATAATAAATTATTCCATTGGTTTATCATGTTTGGACAGAAAACCACTTCTTCTGTCATAATGAATACAATATACTATACATCTGCAGTGAGTTATATATATTTACCTTTCCTAAGCTTTTACTCCGTCTATGCGTTGATCGCCGCCGTCTGAAGAAGTTGTGTTTACCATCGTTGCCAGACATTTCCTTCTTAGTTGCATTAAACTGTGCAGTCGCGAGCTCTTCAGCTCGGGCTTTGTTCGGAATCGTACCTTTTTGCACTTCTTGATTGTTACGACCTAGTATGTTAACTTTGTATATCATTCAATATTCATTATCAAATTCAAAGCAATGTTTTTCATAGACTTTTAATACAATGTGGTTATTACGCCAAGCGTAGTGGATAGGACCATGGAACATGGATTCTGACTTGCCATAAAAACTCCCCGAAGAGTTCTAACAAACTGCCCACCAGCTTGCTACAACCTTGAAATAATTTTAAGATACTTGTAATATCATTACCTACTCGACAATGGGAGTACTAATCCACTAGAAGATTTAAATTAAATAAATAGTTCATATAGTTCCTTAGGTACTGAAAACTATATTATACTAAAATGTGTTGTTACTAATTAACTCACCTATCCTGTAAACTTGCCAAGCTCCGACGGTACCGTTGTGTAGAGTGTCGACAACATTGAACACATCCCCACATCGGAAAGACATCTCTCCGTCCGTCGGTTCCGTGTAATGGAAATGTGTCTTTATGTGAAATGAATCACCGGCTAAAATGGAGACATTGGTTCTTATTAATTCTTCAAAAATATTGGAAGCAATGTTTTCAATTTGCAAACACTTCATTTTAAACTTGTGTTAGATATTTTATTCTATTCAGCATGAGGCACATTTTAGAAAGAAAAATAACAGTAGCCTGCAAGAGTCCTACTTTTGGACCAAAGATCCTAGAGAAGTCATGGTCACAATGAGCATGCTAGCCCACGATATAATACATACACCGAGCAATCTACAGGTCTATATTTTGGCATATACGATGATTCTACAAGAACATTATTGACCTTCACCGGCAGTCGTTAGCGTTACCAATGTAAATTAGTAATGCAAGCATTTAATTTTTAAAAATATTTTAGACTTAATTTTAAACTATTTTTAGAGGTAATAATGTCTAGAGCGTTCCATCCTTTCAACTGTACTTGTTGAATAATGCTAGTCCGAAAGGTATTTATTCCTTGGTAGTATCGAAATAATATCAAAATGACCTCAGAAATTACATAAATTATTACAAAAGTAAATCAACCACAAGCATCAAAATCAATCTTAGCAAAAGCAATGCAAAGACGACTGAACATACCACAAAGACTCGTACATACATATTTAAATATAGGAAATTCATCTTGCATGTTTTTTTTACGTCATAGGAGGCAAACGAACAGGTGAGTCATCAGAGAACAGAACAGGAGAGTTAAGTGATCACCACAGTTCATAAACACTAGCAACACCAGGGAAGTCGCAATTGCGTAGCCAGCCTGTGATTTGGGGGGGATCTATATAGGGAATTTGGGAGTCGAGGAAGGAGAAGACGGCTCCGTCGTTACCGCGTACGGGGTCGTCCGCGAGCCCGTGCTTCGACCTACGCGACGATGCGCAAGTACAGCGCTTCCTCGTCCGTTCCGCCTCTTGCGTCGAGCCGACGACCCGCAAAGGCTCTTTACAGAGCCAAACAGACCGCCGCCCGACGACCACAGCTTCGCCCACCGGACCTGCCTCCCCTCCACCTGCACCGACCCACGCTACGCCTTCCGGACACCGCACCACTGCCGTTCCTGCACCTCGCCCGTCGACCTCGAGCGCGGGGCAGCCGCCGGCTGCTGGGACGTCCTCTTCGACAGCGGCGTACGAGAGTGATATTCTCACTCTCGCCCAGCTAATTGTAGCTGGGACCCTGTCGGAGGGGATGGCTCGGTGGCTAGCGCTGTTCCTGCGCGTCCGGGAAGCCGCCGCCGAGGGCCGTCCTCCCACCTCGGAAGACGTACTGGCGCTCGAAAATGCGTCCCGTGGTACGCTCGCGTTACCCGCGATTCCGGACGCGTCATCCAGCTCGCTCGGTCGAGCGCTGCGCCGCGAACCCGATGCAGGGCCCGCCGTGAATCGCGAGACTACACCAGCCTCATCAGACGCCCGCCAGCCGAAGAAGATCACCTGTACAACGGTACCCGCGTCGACTCCGTTGCCTCGCGTTACCGCCACCGATCTCCCAGCGAAGCAGGTGCGCGCACCCGTACCCGCCCCCGCTTCGCCGCGAAAATCGTACGCGTCGATCGCAGCGCCGCCTGCGCGCGATCCGCTACAGGGTACGCGCCTACGGAACCCTAAAGCGCTGCCACCGAGCGACAGTGCTGCCGTCGCGTACTCGGTTTCTACCTCGTCCCCCGCCCCACCCGACGCGCGGGGCCCGCGTTTTCCGCCAATCGTGGTCGAGCGCCTCCCAAACTGGGTTGAACTGCTCCCACAGCTGGAGGAGCAGTTGGGACGCGGTCCCAACGTCCGCGTCTTCGGGGAGGGGATCAGATTCATCCCGCAAGACCCAGAAGAACACCGCATAACGATGGAATTCTTGGAAAAGCAAGAGGGACTTGAGTGGTTCGCCTACTCGCCCCCCGCGCAACAAGGCCTTAAGGTCGCTGTACGCGGACTTCCCAGCGGTACAGACCCGCAAACGATTCTCAAGGCCCTCAGGAAGAAGGGCTTCGAACCAGAATACGCCCGCCAGATCAACGGACGTCGAGGAAGAAACGGGTGCATCTTATTCGTCATCCTAAAGAGAACGCCCGGACTAACGCCCGCTATATATGACGTCACGAGTATATCAAGCCTGCCAATTACAATAGAAGCCTGGAGGGGGGAGCGTCGTCTTGCGCAGTGCTTCCGCTGTCAGCAATTCCGACACTCCTCCCAACAATGCCATCGCAAGATTGCCTGTGTGCGGTGCGGAGGGCCACACTCCGCCCGCCAATGCGAACGCCCTAAGGACGAGCCAGCGACCTGCGCCAACTGCGGGGGCGCGCACTCGGCCAATAACAAGATACGCTGTCCCGTATTTAAGAGGGAATTGAGAAACCACCGAGCCAGCACCGTACCGCGGACAAGAGGACCCGGACGGGCTAGGCACGCGGCCGAGATAACCACAGAGAGTGCGGGGGCGTCGTTGATGGCCCCCGCAAATGACCCCTCTCCGAGAGAGGTACAGAAGAAGAAGCCAAGGAGAAGAAGATGCCCACGCAAATCGGTAGCGAAAGCTCAAGAGGAAGAAGCTGAGGCCCTCCCAGCACCCCAGCCGACCCCAACCGATCCGGAACGCCCGAGCCCTACGACGCCTAATATGCGCTGTAGCCTGGATGAGCTGCAGCTGCGCTTCGACGAGTTGTTGGATCGTTACGACGCCGACATAGAGAAGGCCAAAAACGAAGATGAAGCCTCAGGAATAAAAATGAAGTATAGCCTACTACAACAAAGCATCGTTCACGCGATGAAGATACGCATGCGAGAAAAAGACAACCAATGACTGGGAAAACGAGACAACCATAGGGGAGAGCCGTTTTAAGACGGCCCCACCCCCGCACAGAAGACCCTCCCGTTGTTACGGGAGGTGAGAGAAGCCTCAGCAAGAGGGGCTACCCTGACGCTGACACCCCGCACGCCCCCACAAGGGGTGGGCGAGAAGAAGTCCCGATGAAGGAAGGAGAGCGGCGAGAGAGATGGTCTTCCGGCGCTCTCACTGACGGAATGAAACGCAACAATGCAAGAACGGTTGGTTTCGGGTGGTAGTACACCGGGAGAGCCGACCCATTCGTGCTAGCACCTACAAAATGTTGCAGTATTAGATTTTTTTAGATAATTAATATGAACTTACGCATCTGTCCACTAGCCACTGCGTTATATTCATCAGGTGAATGTTGAACTATAAGATCGATTCGCTCCTGCAGGCTTAATAGAAATAGTACGGCTTCTTCCCGAGTCACACCTTTCATTTCCATATCATTTACCTGTGCATAAAAATAGTTATCAACAAATGACCAGACAATACTAATTAAAACGATTATTATTAAAATTAAATGATAATTCGTCATAGAATTTAGAAAATTTAAACGCCGTTTTTTCAGAAGGTATGTGACTTTCACCTCAGATTAAATACATTACCATCCTTGCAATATATCGATATATACTAATATTATGAAGAGGTAAAGTTTGTGAGTTTGTGACGTTGTGGCGATGTAGGGGGTAATCTCAGGAATTACTGGTCTGATTTGAAAGATTTCAATGTTATATAGCTCATTTATCGAGAATGGTTATAGGCTATATAGCATCACGCTAAAGCCAATAGGAGCGGGGCACCAACGAAGAATGTTTAAAAATCGGGATTTTTTCCTCTCGCGAACTTCCGCTGCCTGTTAAAGTCAGCCCAAAGTACCTATTCCACGCGAACGAAGTTACAGGCAGAGGCTAGTCATTTATATTTTAATTAGATAGCCTAATGTACATATATAACAGTACATATATTTTACGATTATGCAGTTTGATAGAATCTACGAGTACCTTGAGTATTTTGTCAGCTGGTTGGAGTCCCTGCAAAGCAGCCGGACTCGTTGGTTGTACACCTGACACGAATACACCTGAACGATTACCACCGCATAATCTTAAGCCTACTGAACCCTCTTTTTGGAAACTGATCAGTCTTGGCTCGTTTCTGTAATTTTAATTTTGATTATAATACTGATTTCATATTTTGATGTCAAACATCTATAGGTGGAGGATAAACTTGATTGTTGAAGTGTCGACGCATAACACGAACTTTGCACTATTAACGAAATACTCAAAAACATCTGTAACCCTATCTGTATAAACAAAAGATTCAAACTGTTTTGTCGGCCACTTATTCTACTAGTGTTACGCGGCACGCGCCGACAAGCTAGTGCCCTTTGATAAATGCCGCCAAACACACTGCGCCTGCCCTTGATTGAATTTTTGCATTTAATAAAAATAATAATTTACATATTAAAATAAATAAACAGTCATTATTTTAAGGAAAAACATTGTAATGCTTTATCATTTCATTATGACATAGCTGATTCCTGTCCTAATCTGTTCTTTAATGCATATAACTTATACAAAACAATTTCGATGTTTTACATCTGACAGGCGTCCCGTGACGGCTTATTTTTTTCCAAACCAAATAGATAACACATTATCGCACTTACGGTGGCTTGTTTCTTTGATTTCCCATACCGTCCTCATCGTAAAGCTGTCTTCTACTGCTATAGTAATCTAAAACAGATTATTATAATGTATTAGAGCTTACTGCGTTATATGTCCTTTGAATGGACATGAATATACTAGAAAAACTTTGGTTTTACCCTCATTCCTTGGTGGCGGAGGCCGTGGTGGATGTTCCACTTCATGTGACATGGGTCCTCTCCGTGCATCTGTATTAGGCCCTCCTCTAACAGGTGCTGCCACGTACAAATTCTGTCCACTACTCGAGTATGCTGAAGATAGTTGTTCAGCACCTGGGTAAATATTGTGTGCGGGCGCATCTGTAATATTAGATATTGTAATCGAATTTATTAATTCATGTATTCGAACTAGGTTATCGGAGTATATTTCATAACCCCCTTAAGTGTCACAATCAGCCCTGAAAATTACACAAAATGTAATCACAAAAATCTTCCGTATCAATAGAATCAATTGCCAAAAGTATGTAGGCGTATCACTTAAGAACGGCTGCAACTATTTTGCTCTTTTTTCATGTGTTTGTGACTATATCAAGACAAGGTTTGTATTTAAA
Source organism: Antheraea mylitta (assembly GCA_014332785.1). NCBI lineage: Eukaryota > Metazoa > Arthropoda > Insecta > Lepidoptera > Saturniidae > Antheraea > Antheraea mylitta. The sequence goes on from JACEII010000023.1 coordinate 2,086,605, forward strand.
TAAAATCGTATGAATAAGTGAGAGTTGGCTTAAAATTGAGAGAGGAGATCTTCAAAAATATTGTTAAATTTTACAAATTGACGGTCAGTTGCTATTTGATTCGAATATATACTCGTTCTGTAAAAGCAAAATTTGGTCTCATTTTTTTTTTCAATGATATACCCGTATGAAAGCTAGGTCAATATAAAAAAGATCTAATGCAAAATCTACTTTGTAGCTGTCATGTAAGTTTTAAACTATAAAACAGTCTACAGTACAAAGTAATAAAACTGGTATTGGACTAAGATCGTATAAACACATAAAAAATCACAATGAGGTATAACTTAAGCACGACATCCAAAAAAAAAACATTTTTGAAGACCTATATACCACCTTTAAGTAAATAAATGAAATGTATTCTTTACCTAAACTATTGTAATTATTTTGATAACTTCCATTAGTCACGGTTTCTTCTCTAATAAGCTCTCTTGTAACGACTAGATTAAGTCTGTCTTTACATGATTCCACCAATTTCCTCGCTTCCTTCAAGGTCATAGCATCAGAGACTGGTGTATTATTGATCCTTGTGACCACATCTCCTTCGCATAGACCTTGTCCGCTTTGGTTAAGCTGCTCCCTCGCTCTCATCGTTAATTCTTTCACGTATAGCTTACATCCTAAAACTATACCGAAATCTGCAAAAGAAATATTCTGTTAGAGACATTGTAACATTATTATCGAATGACTCAGCTCAATTAGCAGCTATAAAATTCAAATCATGATTGAGTCATCGCAAAGTTTCCTTTCGTAAAAAATCTGCATTAACCTGTTTTCTATAGTCACTATGTCACCAAAAACTATTTTGAAATCAAAGAGACATTTAATTAAATTGACCATATTGATCATTCGCTAAATCTACACTAATATTATAAAGCTGAAAAATTTGTTTGCAGGAACTTGCTAATCTCACGAAGTACTGGTCATATTTGCAAAATCATTTCAGAATTAGTTATCTTTGTAGGTGGTAGAGCCACGCTGAAGCTAGTATTGGTTTCAGTATGAATGGATCGGCTCGTCCGGGGTAGCAACACCCACTCACAGAAAACCAACGTGAAGTAACAGTGATTGCATTTTTGCGTTTCGTTCGGTCAGTGAAAGCGCCGGAGACCCATCTCTCCTCCCCTCTCCTCGCCCTTCTCATCTCCCTTTGTCTCCATTCCCCCAAACACAGGCTGGTAACGCACTTGCAACTCCTCTGGAGTTGCTAGTGTCTATGGACGGCAGAGATTGCTTAACAACAGGTGACCCGTCTGTTCGTTTTCCTCCTATATGATATATAAAAAAATGTAAAAAAAATCACATATATCGAGGAAGGCTAAGACCAATAGGAGCAGAGCATCGATGAAGAATGTTTAAAACCCGGGTATTTTTGTCCTTTTGAGAGCTTCTGCTACTTGAAAGTGTACCGGCAAAGAAACTATTCAACGTGGACAAAAGCGTGGTCAGAAGCTAGTATATTATATGTACGCTACAGGAGGATGCATTCAATAATATGTGCTTAAATATTAGGTTACCTTCTTTCTTCCCATTTCTGGTAAGCGCTAATTTAATCGTAGTTGGCGCGGTGGGAGGTGGTGCCGGTGCTCGTCTTCGGACCACCAGCGATACTGTCGCACCAGAATCACGCAGTACTTGTACTGCTCGTGCATAGTCTACATTCTCTAGAGGTATCCCATTAACTGAGACTATCCTGTCGTTGACCCTGTGAAATAATATAAAACGAGATTAAGAACCATAGAATAATGGTAGGGCTTTACATTAGCTCGCCTTTCGTACACTTTAGCTCATATAGTCATTTTAAGTCTAAGGTAGCGTTGTGGTCAAGTCCTACAACTAAAAAAATAGGGTATTAAAGATACTAGCTTCTGCTGTCGGTTATGCATTCTTTTTAATGAAATGGTTACGATATTGGGCTGACAAACCTTTACAACTTCACCGGATTACTAAGCACTATAGGCACTTGGCCGCTTGACAACCAGCTCAAGGATGCGAAAGTGGTCAAACCTCGGCTTGGGCTATTGCTTTAAAAGCTAGTTTATAAATGAAAGTTCAACGAATAGGTAATCTATACTAATATTACAAAGAGATAAAGTTTGTGAGTTTGCAACTTTGTGACCATGTAGGTGGTAATCTTAGGAACTATTGGTGCGATTTGAAAAATTATTTCAATGTTATATACCTCATTTATCGATAATGGTTATATCTATACTAATATTATAAAGATGTAAAGTTTGTGAGTTTGTGACATTGTAATATTGTAGGGGGTAATCTCAGGAACTACTGGTCTAATTTGAAAAATTATTTGAATGTTATATAGCTCATTTATCGAAGATAATTATAGTCTCCATATTATCACTCTAAAATCAATAGGAGGAGAGCACCAATGAAGAAAGTTTAAAAATCTGGGCTTTTTTCCTTCTTGAGAGCCTCCGCTGCGTGTTAACGTTAAGCCAAAGTATACATTCCACGTAAACGAAGTCGCGGGCAAAGGCTAGTAGAGAATAATCGTTCATTTTCGTTCATCTATGTCAACACTTATATGATATGTAGTAAATTAAATAATTTAGAAAAATCTTACTGTAGTTTGTCTTCAGCAGGACCACCTCGTAATACATCAGACACGGCGATAGAGGGATCTCCGCTCGCGAAGTGAGGGTTGTCCCTTCCACCAGATACGGCGATACCGAAACCGTATCCCTGGACACGATTCAGCCGTACCCTGTGAGTCTCCCAGCCGGCACTGCGCTCTGCAGTCTGTAAATATAATTCATGACGTCATTAAATTCGTTAAACAACAACTACTTTTTTATACATTACTAATTCTAAATTAATATTTGATGTTATGATTCTAAGCGAATTATTGTAACTCATCTATATATATATATATATATATATATATATATTGCCTAAGCTGTTGACCTGATTTTGACTATCGTATTTATACTAATAGACAGAGGACTTCTCAAAGTATTATCATCACGCTCTCTATAGAAGCGAAGCAGTAGTGGTAAAAATTAACAGAGGTAATTTGAAATCAGTAGAAAGGTTATATGTACATATTGAGAAAAATGTTATACTCTCTACGAGAATAACAAACAAAAAAACACTACACAAAAAACAATTTCCGGCAATAAACAATTTTTACAAGAACTTTGTCACAGGCAACTACTAGTTTTAAACAATAACGTAAACAAATACGGTTGCAAAGAAAAACTAACCTAAGCAGAATAATCATCTCAATTAAATTTAAATAGTGAAAAAAAAATTATTTGATTGTAATCTTTAAAAAGTAATTTATGGCAATGATGATTCCAAAGAACCTTACTTTATTTTCTTTTTTTTTTTTAATTTGAAAACAAAAGTCAAAAATGATTTTCTTTTATTTATATGTAGAAAAAAAAATTTGGAAATGATATATCTTTCTTTAATCCTTCTTAGACATGACCTAGAACGCAACCAGTCGTTTATTACATTATGTAGTTATAAGAAACCCAACCTGTTTCAACGATTTACGAACACCTGCATAAATATAATTGTAATGTACACAGTATAGTAACTCTTAAATAAACATCTAACTCCGATACAAAACAGCGTGGGTGTAGCTAATCTATTACGGGTATAACCTAAAATTTGTAATGAGGTTGGTGTATTGCGTTCGAATACGCAACGCTGCGAAATAAATAAAAAACATGGTTACACTTCAAACGATATGAGACCTTTTAAAAAGGATCAAATATTAAATAAAGAGGTGTAGCTACCGAGTATGTCATCCTCTTTGGCAGACTAGCAGAATCTTTTGAAATATTGTAAATAGAATGTCGTTCAAACAATTGAACAAACAAATAAAATATCGCGTGCCTGTATAAATACCTTATATGGTAATATTTGAAAACAGTTTATTTTACGCAATCCGAGTGTTATCATTATGCTGTCCGTGACCATCTAGTTTTCTATAGTAGTGAGCCGTAGTTCCTACATTTGGATCACGTCGGGGTCACCAAAAGTTACTGCTAGTCTGCCAAAGAGGATGACATACTCGGTAGCTACAGAGGTATTCAATAAAGTGTATTCCATCACATTCTCTCGCATGTTAAATCCTATATAACAATTTTGGCAACCAATCTTCTAGTAGATTATTATTGCCATTGTTGAGTAAGTGCCATTGTTGATATTACAAGTATTTTGCGACGATTTCAATGAACTGACAAGATGATGGCCGTCTTGTCAGAACTTTCCAGGAAGTTTTTGTTATAAGTCAAAACGCAAGCTCCATGGTATTATTTCCAATCTAATTCACCTGTGTACAATAACCAAACTATATTACGTAAGATACCACCAAAATTAGATAATATAGAAGCAAATAACATTTTTATAATAATAATAATATTTTTATTTTATCCAAAATCTTATGTTATTTGGCTTTATATTGTGTAATGTTGGTGGTGCTTTACGTAATATAATTGGTTATTGTGCACAAGTGAGGTGGATCGGAAAAAACACCATGGAGCATAGATTCTAACTTGCCACAAAAACTCCCAGGAAAGTTCTAACAAGACGGCCACCATCTTGTTAGTTCATTTAGATTATATCAAGGAACTTGTAATATCGTTACTCGTCGATTGGCAGTAATAGTCAACTAAAAGAACCGTTGTCAAAAAAAACACAAGATTATGAAAAATAATATAAATTCCACTACATGACATTTCAAGATCTCGCCAAAAACTTCATCATATATATGTGTGTAGTTTCTCTTTCAATGTCGCTAATTTGTTTCTTCGAATTTCAAATCACAACGAGGATAGAGATGTTGTTATCTAAAAAAATAATGCTAAATTCAGAAATAAAAATGTAACTCTAATGTAAATTCTCATGATTTACTATTAAACACGAGTATTTTATTTCAATCGGGTGAACCCTTCAAAGTCGTTGAACCGACGACCTATTGTGATTGGAATGAAACGAAAGTAAACAACGAGTTGAGCTTCTTAAGCCGAGAGTAATGCCCGATGCCCTACCCTTTAAATTAGGATTTCATATAAACTTTAATAATACTTCAGTCGAAGGTGGGTGTTTTACTACAAATAAGTCAGAAGCCCAATTGCAGTGTTTATCGGTGTTATTATAAAAAAGTTAAATACGTATTAAACACTTGCTTAAAATGGTTTCGTACTAAATGCACCGCGCTCGCCCGAGGCAAGTCCGCGTTATCCTTTTTTCGCAAGTCTAACCTAACCTACCTAAAGCGAGGCAAAAGTGAAACATAGCTAACATTCAGCAACTGTGGTTTGTTTAAAACGTAACCTTTTTAAAGCAAGTATTCAATACGTATTTAACTTTTCTGTAATAATACCGTATATATGTTTGAAAGACAGTTTATCACCTTATCGTTCCCACACCATTATCATTACATAGCATAAAACAAAGTCCTCTGCCCCGTCTGTCTGTTTGTTCGCGATAAACTTAAAAACTACTGAACGGATCTTCGCGCGATTTTCACCAGTAGCTAGAGCAATTAATGAGGAAGGTTTTAAATATATAATTTGTAAAGGTTTTTTTTTATTCAACGTCCGTTGGGCCCGCTAACCTTACTAAGATTATAGGAGCGAAAGTAACTCTGTCTGTCTGTCACGCTTTGACGCCAAAACTACAGAACCGATTAAAATGAAATTTGGTACACAGATAGTCTAGAGTCTGAAAAAAGACATAGACTACTCTATAATTTGAAAAAATAGTTTTAGAGGGTTGAAGGAGGTATGAAAAATTGTATGGAAATATCGTCATTTTTAGAGTTAAAAGGTTAGAACATATTTTTTAGGCTTTAGATTCGATATAAATAAATATGACATTCAAAGTTGATAAATGTTTCACCCTCAAGGGTTTAGAATAACAATAGGAAATAGGGTATGAAGGTTTGAATGAAAATATGTAAGGTTCCGCTCCGTTTTCAAAACTTCTTTCAGTGTTAGATAGCTCATTTATTGAAGAAGGCTATATATCATTACATTAAGACCAAGAAGAGCGGAGCACCAATGAAGATTATTTCAAAATCGGGATTTTTTCCTTTTTAGAACTTCCGCTGCGTGTTAGTTAGCCTAAAGTTAATATTTCACGCGGACGAATTCGCTCGCAGAAGCTAGTTACCTACTTCACAAAACAAGCGTCTTTACTCACAAGCATGATTTAAAGTTATACCAATGCTATCAAGATTCGTCGATAGCGACCTTCGATACGATTAATGCGCATATAAAAAGGTCCCTATGAGAGGCATATAACCTCATAAAGATAAACCGGGCGCTGCCTACATCCTGTCATTGTTTCATCCGTCGGATGCCAACAAGTTCAGATTGCAGACATGTTACGACTTGTCTTTGTATCAGTCCAGGAAAACGATACAAAGTGATTCTACGTAAAATTGTCTACGTTGAAGTACAATAACCACTGAAACTCTTATATAACAAAAATTACTAGATTACATGAGGACTGGCAACATGGAGAGTTTCAAGTCGTAACAAAGATATATTTTTTCTTATTTAGTTTAATTCCTTGAACTCTATAGAATTTAAAAATAATAAGTAAATAACACAAGTCACGTTTATCGACATACTTTTTGAAGTGAAATTTCTAATGCGATTTCCAAAAAGGTTGCGTTAAACGTTTAACGCTACCATTTATGAAAGCACTGTTGCGTTAAACATTCAACGCTAGAAACAATATCACTAAAAATCAATTTCTACCACTTCCTATTTTCATTTCCACATTACGAAGTTTCACTTCTTCCGCGCGGTGGGTCTCTACGCACTATTTTTTTTCGTTGATTTTAGGAACTATAATCATTCTGGATATGTCAAAATCATCATAACATATACTTTAACATACACATATCAACAAACACAATTAAAATGAATTTATTAATAAGGACGAACCAAGTAATTAATAAGGACGGACCAAGTAATTAGAAAGGGAAATTAAACGAATTACACAACATTTAAGCATCAGTTGTCTGAGTAAAGCACAGACGGTGCGATACAGTTTTGTATCCGTAGAATCAAGAAAATCTGTAGTTAGATTCAGGTTCAATAAGTTAGAACCCAGTAAGTTATCATAATATTACTTATATAAGATAAAATCAAAAGTAAACGTGTAAAACTATTAACTAATTGATTCATTCCACCTATAGTTTAAAATAAGTAGAATTTATAATTTGTATAATTTAAAACTATCCAATTTCTATAAAACTATAATAATACTATATAAACTGAACAAATATAATTAACTAGCAGCTGTCCGCGACTTCGTCTGCATTTATAAATGATGACATCATGAGCACATTGGCTGCGTAGCCTTTGTGTAACTTTATGAAGCGTACATTAAAGTAACTTATCTGATGGGCGGACTCTTTCCAACTTACTTGACACTTATCGTTATATTTTGGTAAATTTAACCTCTCTGCTGATTTTTAAGGCTTAGAACTCAAAACGGTTGATCATGTTTTTAAATAACTAGTCATTTAAAAAAAATACCCCTTTATACATTACATCATTACTTACTGTTTAAGATTTTATTTTTCTTAAACTTATGCTGCCAACAATCTGTTGGCCAGTGTATCATAAAGCCTACATTCGTTTGTACGGAGCTTAAGCCCTTATAGTTTTGGATAGTTTTGGAGTTAAATCTTTATAGATTATACCCTTTTCTATTTTAATGTTTAAACTATATTACTGTAAAGTTTTATCAGAATCCGTTCAATATTTTGCGTAAATCAGTAACAAACCTTCGCATTTATAATATTTATACAATCACAAAAGATATAAAATAACTTTTTTTCCTCAAACTGGCTTTGCTATTGGCCTAGCAAGACGTTAACAATTTCACCGGACTACAATATCAAAAAACCCAACTGTCAAAGTTTTCCCTTTTGATCCACAGACTCTATACTTAAATAGAATAAAGTATACGTTATTTCCATAATTAAGACGAATATAACGAAAGCTCAAACATTAGAATCCATCAAGCCGTGTAAGCTACAGGATGTGTCAAAGAAATAAATATACTAGCAAGCTCGAAAAATGTTACACCCCTACGCCATCGGGTAAAAGTACACAAAAAATAGCTTATAATATAACAACCATATTCCAAGTTGTCCGTAGTCTGGACGTCCTCCATTGACCAGGCTCGGTAGTGTTAAAACTCGCTGAACTCGTATGACCTTGTTAGTCAGAAGTGGACCGATTATAGCCGGTTGTAAGGGTGACTCATTGTATTTGAATCTTAAAAACGTTATATGGATATCTAAAAACCCGTAATGATTATGAGAGCAAGTTGTCGCTGTTGACTGCATATAATTCGTTCTTCTTCTATTTTCTTTTGGGAACCAGACTTCTTGTAGACTATTACTGTCATTGTCAAGTGAGTAATGATATTACAAGTTTTTTAATTTAATTTTAATGAATTAACAGGATGGTGGCCACCTTGTTAGAACTTTCCTGGGAGTTTTTGTGACAAGTTAGAACCCATGCTCTGTGGTATTATTTCCAATCAACTTCACTAGTGCACAATAACCAAACTATATTATGCAAAGCACCACCAACATTACATAATATAGAGCCAAACAACACAAGATTATGGATTAAATATAAAGACCACTACACATGGCATTTAAATATCCAGCCAAAAACTCCTATAAATCGTTATATTGTGTATCTAGTATAGATTGCAATAACGGCTCTGTTATTTTACAATAATTATTATTATAACTGTTTTATTATTCTGCTGTTAGTTATTTGCTGTTTTGTACTGTTGTTGCTACTTCTTGTTGTTACGATTTCTACCAAGAGATTTAAGCGGGATCTTGGAATGTCATGCCGTAGGTTTTATATTTTATTCATAGTCTTATGTTACGTAATATAATTTGATCGTTGTCTACAAGTGAAGTGAATGAGAAATAATACCACGGAGAATGGGTTCTCACTTGCCATAAAAACTCCCTGGAAAATTGTAACAAGAGGGACAATATCTTGTCAGTTCATTGAAATGACCGCAAGAAATTTTGAATATACCTACTCGACATAATCTACTAGAAGATTGATTGTCAAAATAAAACAAAGAAAAAATAACCAAAGATCTGAACGAATATGAGTAACGTGGCGTTAAATCCCTTTCATAGCTATTTGTTGTAGAATAATAATTGTTTGTGTACATTTTATTGATAACACTAAATGACAATTGTCATTATCTATACTAATATTATAAAGAGGTACAGTTTGTAAGTTTGCAAGGTTGTAGGGGGTAATCTCAGGAACTACTGGTCTGATTTTGAAAATTCTTTAAGTGTTATATAGCTTATTTATCATTACGCTGAGAGCAAGGAACGGAGCACCTATGAAGAATTTATTTCTCTTGAGAGCTTCCGCTGCGTATTAGCATTAGCCCAAAGCAACTATTCCACGTGACCGAAGAAGAAGAAAATGTCAAATAATTTTATCACCACTTGTGGAATAACCATTTAGACAATATTAGGCAATGACAGGTCGACTATCATCATAACATCTCACAACAAACCATAAGTTGAACCCACACAAACATTTACGCAACTTAATGTACGTTGCATACAAGCATATTGGGATTGTACTACGGAAACAAATAACATTTAAAAATATGCTTGTACATATTTTTCAAAGATAATAAGTCATTAGAAAGTTTGACTTATGTAGTGCACTTAATTGAATATACTATCGTATCCTAATTAATATTATAACTTAGAATGTGAGTTTGTTTATTGTTACACATTGTACATTGTACGAACTGCAGCAATGCATTGTACCCTTATCTATAGGGTCGGTATAACATATTTCATCTATCGCCTTTAATCTCAGCATACGCTTTTATAAAA
>JACEII010000023.1:2103545-2182502 GCA_014332785.1 Antheraea mylitta
TTTTTTTCAAGCAGCCCGGACAAATAATAGAAGTTTCCACTTTATTTTAATTTATTAAGAATTCAATGAAGATAATTAAATTTAAAAATACAGTATCGTAGACAAAGGTGTTATGAGATGTTATAATATATATCTATTCTATCTTTTCAGAACAATAATTTATTTTTCCTTTTTATTTATGTTGAATTGGGATATATGTTAAGACCAATTATGCACACTCAAATGACAGTTTATATAACCTCAAATTGGACACTGGTTACTAAGCGGTATTAACAGAACGAACTTCCTTTTTAGGCCACAACCCAGCATTAATATTTTTAACATTAGTCTGTTTATCTAACCAATTAAAATGCGGCAATCTATAATAAAAAAGAGAAACCGTAATTCTACTAATCTTGTGTCACAAATTATTTAACAGAAAAAATTGCGTACTTATAAGCGACTAAATATAAAATATGTATTGCTTTAATACGTTTTAATCATTAATCACGTCTCGATAAATAGGTCTGTCCCAATCAATGCTAGTGTCCGTCATTAGTCATCCGATACTGGGGTATACAGGCGTCAGATTGAATTCCACCGTATTATTTTGTATTTCACAAAGCTGTCCGGTTCACAGTAAGCGGTATGCGGCTACATCGTTATTCGGTTTGCATTTACTATTTACCAAAACAAAATACTTCGTACTAAATTAAAACTGGCTCTTAACACTAACCGTTAAGGTTTAACATTGAATATAAAACTGAAAACACAAAGCAAAATGTGCGTGTTGGAAGACAATGGACATTCTGGCCAACGCGTCTTGGAATCAGAAAAGCGAAGCGATACTGGCAAACACTATGATCTTTAGTAGTAATGATTTAGGGTTGTATTTGAAATATTTTTTGCGAATTTAATACGATAAAACTGTTATTAATCTCATTATGATGCCACGTAGATACTTTACATAGAGTATTTGATAGAATACGAAAGTAGACAAGAGTATAAACTTAACGAATCCTGTTTATAAGCTTCATTGGTATTCAATATAATTCCACAAAGGTAATAATTGTTCACACATTCAAGTATGTGTTACATAAATTTAAAATCTGTAGATAAATAATTTTCAGATATTATGCAACTTGTTGCTTGCAATTTCTATGAAGAACTCTAATACTGTAGAATATATCTTACAGAATAAAAAAATAAAAATCATCTGCTGACATATACACGTGGACAGTACTATACGTACTCTAGTTGTAACATGTAAAGAATATGGAAATTCTTAAGCTGGGTATTAAAGAGCTAATTTCTTATTTAGACTTAAAAAACCTCCTTGGATATATGCTCAGTATTTAAAGGTAACTGTTACTCTTATTGGAAGGTATGCTTTGATGAGCGTTCTAAAACAAAAGGAATGTGGTACAGAACAATTCAGCCACATCCCTTAAGGTCACCGTGGATAGATGACAATACAGGTAGCCGTTGGAAGGCAATGACAGGCATAAGATAACGCTCAGGGCATATCCAATATAAAAGGTCCGCCTTTATGAAGCGTAAAGTACCATCATCACTTTGCCAGAATTGCGGGCTCATCAATGACGCGATGGTATTAATTAGGTCTTGGTTTAATGCTTCTAGTTTGTTCAAAATTGGTTTATACAATTCCTTATTATCCGACTCCATCTCGAAAGAAGCTGGGGAATTATACAAAATTAATGTAAATATTGTTATGTTTATTGTCATTATTATATAGTTGTAAGTTACTTAGGATATAATCACGAAGGCGACTAAGCCTTCATTAAAATAAAAAATATATATATACATATCATAAAAAGAGATATCTAAGTATAAAATCTATATAAAAATGTGATGCAAACACATTAACATCTATTGTAATAAAGAATGTTTAGGTACGTGACTACAATTTAAAATCAACTTGTCATGGTTTGTACATTACAAAAATTAGAATATTTATATATAAACTTTCATATTTTTATCTCCCTAACTTTTATAAATGGAGAAGTTATTTAGATGTTAACAATACATTACGAAAATCAGAGTACCTACTACAAATGTAAACCCTAATTTGTAATTCACAAAACAAACGATTTTTAAGTAATATATATTTCATTTAAAATAAAAATTCTTTATTCAATTTATGCCCTGAGAACACACTTCTAAACAATACTATACTAAAAAAATTATATAAAAATGTTAATACCATATAATTAACTCTTGTCCACTTGTTAAATGGTTAATACTAATTTGTAATAATTAAAGTAAACAACATTATGTAGTAGCACAATTGTTTATTTTCAATAAATCCATTTTCACTTGAACATGAGATTAAATATTTTCAAATTTGCATATAAATTGAAAGTTACAATATGAGTATTTATTGTATTAACAAAATAGTATTTGTATATAGTATTTGTATGAATAAAATAGGATACAAACATTACCTTTGTATTATTTTATACATCTTTGAGGCAGCTTTCTAACAACGCAGTAATTTGTATTTAATAAGCTAATACTACCAAAGATAGTTTTTTATAACATCATTTTTTGTTTGAATAAATTATAGTAGGTACAGTATTAACTATGCATATATAAAATTTTATAATAAAAAACTACATGATTTACTTGTTTTAGTAATTATTCATGATCGGTCAAAGTCCAAGGCTAGATATCTCAGTGACAAAGATTATAAGATAGGCAATAATTTATCAGACAGCCCTTCTCAGTCTGGTATACAGACATGCAATTTAAATATTCACGCGGAAAGCTAAACAAACTAAAGCAAAATTAGGGTATAAGTTGGCAAAGTATCAAAGTATACTACAGAGAGGACCAAATGGAAATAGAGAAATAAACCACGCAGACCTGTATCACACTCAACTCCAAAGTGACTGTGGAAATGTTCAAAAAAAAAAAGCAGCACTCTATGGGAAATTCAAAGTAGTCATTGTGGTGACATAATTTAAAGGCTAGTAGGATGAGCTTGAATAAAGACTCTTTCTCTGATGTGAATGGCATGGGATGGAAGAGGTCTACACTCTTCTTGAAAAAGCTTAACTGCTATTAATATTGAATCATGAAAATAATCTAATGGTAGTACTGTAATACAAGAAATATATACTACAACAGTAATACTATAAAACATATAACATTACATACACAGTTATAAAGACTTATATTTTAATATAGATACACAGATATGTCATCTGAGAATAATCAACATTCATGTTATATGAAATTACTAGATATTAAAAAAAAAAAAAAAAAAATCTTCTGCCACATGTCTGTTCACTGTAATTTTGACAAAGACTAATTGAAAGTTCATGTTTTTCATCAGTAAATAAAGTGATTCATGAGGACAGTTCAGGTATATAATTTATAAAGGTTTTCTTTTATTATCAGGGTGGGATAATGTCTGCAGGCCCGCTAATGCATTTTAAACTGTTGACAGATTATTTGCATGCTACTTCACCCATGAAAAAGCAAATAAGAACAAGATAGCATCCTTTAATAACACTTAATGTATAAAAGACTCTTATAAATAGAATCTAGAATACAATGTCGTAAGATATAATTCTGTGTCATACAAAATACTTTGTAGCAACTAACCAACCATTACACGTACATATTATATTATTCTTGTATTAAAATAATATGACAATTCACCACTCAGGTCTATCACTAAGGCATAAGGTCTACATAATATTTACTAACTTAAAAAGTTTGACACCACAAGTCAATCTAGTATCGACTTAAATGCAATCAATGTCTGAATTATGAATAATTAAAATAACAGTCATAAATAACCAGGTAGACTATCCAAGTTTGTGCCTTTAAAATCTAACAAATCATAAGGATTCGCTTTTAATTTCTCTATCAAAGAATGTTTATTAAATCTAATCTCATCTAATAATTCCTGTTTTATAGATCTAACTTTATCTATGATTTTGTTACGATAAGTAATTTCTAATTCTGGATTCTTGAGCATATTAGATAGGGTTCTAAGATCATCGGGTAATTGTATTTCATTTTCACTGTAATGTATTTCAATTTTTCTTGATATAAATGTTACATCTGTGGATGATCTCAACTTTTTTGGACAAATATGCCCTTGTTTGTCAGGATCTATAGTTTCTTGTTCACCGTCATCCTTAAAAATTATTTTTTTATTCATCGAGCACTGACATTCTTCTTGAGGTTCCTGGTCTGTATCCGTTTTTAAACGATTTGAAGTCGTCTGCTTATTAATATTTAACAAATGACCATACTTTGTCTCGATCTTTTCAATAACCTCTTTACACTTTATATACACAGTTCGGAGTTCTTCTAAATCGCTATTGCTGATTTCCGATGGTTTATTGTGTGGACTGTCTTCACTTACAACTAAAGAGGTTACTGAAGGTATGTTTTTCTTCAAAAGCCTCACAGGCTTTTTTCGCAATCTTTGTGACACGTTTTCCGTTGTTTCACAAGTTGTATCAGTTCCATATTTTATGTTAATATCACTCTTATCTGGTGAAATGATTTCACGGACATGATTTTGAACAACTATAAACTTTTTATCTTCGCGTCTAGGTTTTTTTATCGGAGTTTCCATGGGCACTTCCCCGTTTTCATGAATTATCATTTCTTGTTCTATGATTTACACTTAATATATAATATAGAGTTATATTTGTGTTTAGATTGTACAAACAAAATAAATAACCAAGACAATTACAGAAACTCTAAAACACCACGCGTTCTAGTATGACATTGACAGTTCTAGTGCTGTGCACCACTTGTCGTGGTGTTCATAGTCGCTTACAATTTGTTATCGATATAATGTACGGATGTTGCTGACATTTTATTTTTAAAAGAAAATTAGTATGTTTTATATTGTAAAAATTATCATTAACTTTACTAGGTAAGATATCCGTGAATATGAGAAAATAAGTTTTTGGCGGGGTCTTGGTGTCGTGAAATGGATTTTATATTTAATAATATTCTTGTGTTATTTAGCTCTGTATTTTGCAATTTTGATGGTGTATTACTTTATATAGTTAGGTTAATGTGCACAAATTAAGTGGACGGATCACTGTATCACTACTTACTAGACAATGATAATAACCTACTAGATTAGTTGCCAAAAATGAAATAATTAAATACGGGAAATGTTATAAACTGTTTATAGCAATATCAATAAATTTACCAGTAATAGAAAATTGACAGCATATGAGTCAAAACACGTCAAGTGGACCCTCCCTTTTCCACTTGCTTATTAAATTTAGTTATGAATATTTGTTCATGAAGTATTTATTAATCCCCAGGACAGTTTTTGAAAATTTTTATTTTAACCGCATTTGTTTTTTAAATGAAATGTTTTTATGACATTTAATTAAAAAATCAATAAATAAAAAGCTATTAAAGATATTTTAATGAAACTTTCAGGTTTTCTTGTTTAATAGTTGTACTTTGATAAGATATATAAAGGTTTAAAATATTTTTTTTTTCATATTGTTAATTAACTTTTTGGTTACCAAATGAAAATTTCAAAGACTTGTCCCTCAAAAAAAATTTTTTTTTCTCGATATTATGCATTAATTATTTAAGTAATAGAATCCGCAAAAAAATTTGACTGCTCGCGCTTAGATTGAACAAAAAATATATATTTATGACGAGCGATGAGTGTTGTATTAAAGTACAATTATTAAACTATAAATCCTGAAAGTTTCATTAAAATATCTTTAATACCTTTTTATTTATTGATTTTTTAATACATTTTCTAATTAATCATAAAAATTTTCATTAAATAAATGTGGTTACAAATAAAAATTTTCAAAAACTGTTCTGGGGATTAATTGTTCATAGTAAATACTCCATGAACAAATATTCATACCTGAATTTAATAATCAAGTGGAAAAAAAGGGGGTCCACTTGAAGTGTTTTGACTCATATGCAAAACATAAAAAATATTGGTATAAATAAATAAATACATAAAATTTTATAATAGAATATTATAGAAATGCATGGCATTTTCATCTAACACATAAAAGAGATAATAAAAGTAGTTATTTATATGACACAACTGTATAATAATCATAACAAGAATACAAAAAAATCATTACTAAAAAATTTCAATCTTCAACTTTATTTTTTCTTTTCTTCTTTTTTTTAGGTATATAACAATCATCTTGTTTCTCTACAATATTAGTTGTATCTTCCTGAGTTTCCTCTTGCAACTGTTTATATTTTTTATTTTTTAATTTCTTTATTTTATTTTTGTCATTATCATGTAAATCAGAATTTATTTCTAAATTTTCATTTTGTGTAGTTTCAATATTAGAACTGTCTTCATCTTTTATACCTTTTTTACTTTTTAATTTTTTTGCCTTCTTTGATTTATCTTCTATGAGATTGCTACAATTTTCAGATAAATTATAATATGTACTATTCGATGAAATGTTTCCTATATGGTTGTCCTTCGTTGATTTTAGTTCTTCGTAACTTGCTTTTTTCTTTTTCTTACTTTTCTTATTGAAATCACAATCATGTACAGAATCACACAAAGAAAGGGGCTCACTCTTTATAAGAATTTCTGATTCTTCTTCATTAGAATTATTTTTTCTAAATTTCTTTTTGATTTTAAGCATACCCTCATCTGCAGCCAATATTTGCTTTTCTTTATCATAAAATGAGTTAAAACCGAAACCTTGATGTGTTTCAGATTTGTCTTCATCTATGTTAGTTCCTGAAAATCCTCTAAAGACATAATCTGCTCCATCATCGTTTTCATTATTATTTGAATTTTGGATTTTGTTTTTAGACTTAATTACTGCTATTTTATTTTTAAAATAGTCCTCCATACTTCCTTTTTCAGTAAACACCTGGTTAATAGAAGTTTTTGAATCCTCATCTAGTGGCTTTTCATTTTTTGCTTCACTTTTAAGTCTTTTCTTACCAAAAATATTTGCTAAATCCTTCTCACTGTAACGTGTTAGGTCTTTTCCTCGAGTAAACTTATGATAATGAACTCGAGCTTTGCTTTTCTTTGATTTATCTTCTAAAGAGATACCACTGTGCAGTTTATTTTCATTAGTATCACCTGAAACATAATAATAATAAATAGTTTCTATAAGAAAAATATCCTTTATATTCTTGACTTGTTTTTTATGAGGCTATATTATCTGTATAAATTCAAATATGAAGAAACTATTTTTTTTTTTGTAGGGTGAAATGTCGATGGTTATATAATTAGATAATTTGACTAGTATGCTAAACATAAACTGTCATATACTTGAGATGAATAGATGTAAAAAAAAAATATTTTAGATCATATTTTTGTATATTTAACCCGCCATCTGCATGTTTGTGGTTTCTGAATGTTAAACACTTATTATTATTATTATATACACCATTATCTAACATTTGAATAATCATTCGATTAATTACAAATTTCACTTTAAGTTCTTTATTTTTCAAAAGATATTTATGTGATTAACCTTCACTTGATCAATTATGTAGTATATTTGGACATGAAGTAATCGCCAGAAACAAATTAAATTTCAGAATAGTTATATTACACTACAATTTCTTCAAGTATTCGATTTCTAAAAAGGTAATTGTTTCCATAAATTTTCGTTTACAAAAGATAAGCTTTTCTTTTTGCCCCGACCCTTCACACAATCGAAATATTCAATATAAAGTTCAACAAAATCAGGTTAATTCATTTTAAATGTATGTAGATTGACAAATCATTTATTTATAACAAAGCTATAGATTGTAATTCTATAAAATCGACACCCAATAAAAGTATACACACCTTTTAAAATGTATGTGTTGTTGATCTTCACGTTTTAATTGATTATAAGTCGTTTTCTATACTTATAATCTAATCTACCATGGGTGCTAATGATTAACTTACGAGTAATTGAGTACTTACCATTAGATAAATTCGCAAGTAATGAATTAAAGTCGTCCTCATGTTTAGTCCACTGGTCATTTCTGTCTTCGAATCCCAAACCTTTGTCATCATTCTTATATTTAGCCACAACATGTTCAACAATTCCATTTTCTTTCAGTCCTAACCCTTTGCCTTCACTCCAACCCATTTTTTCCAACATCCGCTGACCAAATTTGGTATTGTCATTGCTCCATGCATTGTTTTTAGCGCGTAAATTAATCACTTTTTGTTTACGACGAGGTCCAGCCAACATAGACATTTTTAAAACACCAAACACGTGAAACGACCATCAGGTTATACAAGATGGCCGATCGAGCCATGACGTTTATTAGTATGACATTGAAACCTTTTAGTGTTGCCAGATCGGATAAGCAAAATTACGTTGTTCGAGAATTCAGATTTATTAGAATAGTTGTTTCATTTCAAAAATTGATATATATTGTATCTTTATATTTAGGTATTTTACTACTATAATTACAATAAAATCAACTAGTTAACAACCATAATTTTCAATTATGTCATACATATACATTAAAAAAAGAAGAAATATTTATGGAAATATACCTTATTTCTTTATATTCATTTTTCATAATAATTATTATAGTTTGTAAATACTTTGTAAAACATTTTATAGACGAAAACAATGCATAAGCTGTCGCATTTATATAAGCCTATATACATTTTTGAACATTCGCGTCATTTGTCGTACAAAAATTGTTATTAACGAAAACCTTAATAATAATGCACAGAAGTATTTAAACTGAGTAAATTATATTATAGTATATACAATAAATTAATACATATATAAGTTTTCTTTACAATGATTGTAATAAAGAAATAGAAGTTGTTTCATAATATATAATAAATATCATACACTATGATTTATCACTATAGTAACTGGCAAATCTTATTCCAACTTATAAAATTACGATGAATTACCGTCATTACGACATGAGTGGCAGCACCTGTTACCACAGACTACAATTTACGTAAACCGTATTCTTACTTCGGTTCGGAATTTAAAACGTTGAGTACGTTGCATATATAACATTGACAAGGCGAAATATCAAGAGTAAAGAATTATGTAACAAAATACATTTATGAATATAAGTAGAATATTGTAAAACAAAATTTTGGTTTTGTAAATACTGTTGTGATAACAAACACATTTTTCACGCATGGTTTACTGCCGAGTACAATATTTTCAGTTATATATTTTGTTTTATTAATTTTTTTCAGACCATACTTTTTATTTTTCAAGTTTTTAATTTCACTGTATAGATGATATATTTGTAGACAGAGCTCATTTAGATGAAACCAGAACACGATAAATAAATGATAACAAAAAAAAACGATCATCACACTTTCCTAAGATGCGAGTTATTACAATGCATTCAATTAATTTACTTTATTTTGTTAGATATTACACTTGATTAAAAAAAGTTTATACTTTTTTTAAGGAGACGATTATTCGTCTCCTTTTAATGCTGCTAATTTTGCGGAGTGGTAGAGTTTTACAGCCCGACTGGGTCGCAACCACCATGTACATGGCGAAAAAGCCCGTCATAGTGACTCGCTTTTGCGCGTCGCGTTTCGGGATCAGCCTGTGCATATCCAGTACCGGGTGACTTTCGTCATTATGGCCGGCATGACAGCGGCGACCGACGATGGATGATCTGTCTCTCGGTGGTCGCCACTGTTTTTGGATTGTACTATGCTTACCATCAGGTATAGTGCAGTAACTTTGTCGTGCTACAATAAAAAATAATAATAATAATAATGTGATAGATAGTCATTATAATCGATATTATTACTTGAAAACATTGTAAGTATAATTTTAGAAAATAAATTTGTGAATAGTGGTTTTTATTTACAAAGTTTAATATAAAAATATGAGTGAACAAAAAAATGACATGATCGGATGTTTAGAAAGTTAGGTTATTTAATTTTTTTTTTTTTTTTAATAAATTAAAACTGATTCAAATTTCAGTTTAATAGTTATAACGATTACGGCTATGAAATGATTACGCTATACGATATATAGTGTTAAGGCTATGCATATATACTGATTAATTGAACCTTCTTGCAATAAAAGACAAGCACGTATTTATGGTCACAGTTTTACATTATTAATATGTTACATGATAGAAGTTTTGGTGTAACTTCGAAGCGATATGAATAAATTTTCTATCATTTCGTCGTGCTTGTTACTAGCCTAATGTTTCGAAATACGTAAAAAAGTATTTGAATAATTTATTCCCGAAAACAACGTTTGTAAATAAAACAATAGGTTTATCACCTTGTAAGTTGATTTTTAAGTTACATTCGATTTATTTGTTTTGTAATTTAAATAATCCTGTAGTACATTTTTAATGGCGATAAGGAATTTACTACTAATATATCGATAAATCGAAAATTGGATATATGAACTATAATGAAAAATCGTTCTTCAGGTACTCTAACGAGATATTTTCTGGCACAATTCGATATATGTTTATGTAACCAGCCAGTATCTGCCTCAATAAAAATATAATTGTTTTGGGTTTCCTCTTGTACCTTTTTCTTATTTTTGTCCTTTCCGAGTTTTTTTTTACATTTGTTTTTTAGATAAAAACATGTGTAATAAAACTAATGGAGTCAACAGGAAAGTTCTAAGTAAATAAGCGGCAACTTTGAAGTAGCTTTAGAAGCTAAGCAATAAGTTAGCGTATAACTTTCGTTTGCCAAGTTAATTAACTGCATTCCAGGTAGCTATTTAAGCGAGCGCTGTTCCAACAACTTTTCTACTATTAGTATAACTTCACCGTATATGGCATTATATTTTCCAGTTCATCGTCATGACTTCCATCGATGTGAGAAACATTTTATTACATAACTACTTGGGGGTATTATCTATTTAGAAATCTAACTTGAGGCATTTGGATCGCAGCGATTTCTTTATTTTAATAGACGTATATTATGATCGTACTCATGTCTACAAGTTTTGGAAGATAATTATTGTGACTACATATATATGTACCTATAGGTATACTAGATTGTAAATGGTTAACTGGTCTCCTTGCCTTGTAATATAACTTATAGCGAACAATCTAAGAGAATATGGAATATTTTTCTGAATTAATGCTAGCAACCTTGTATTTATTTGTATACCCTCAATTTGAACTCTCAACCCTCAAAAAAGATTCAACGTGAATACAACATTTGATAAAGATCAATTGAGTAGTTAGAGCACGAAAACGTAACAAAGAAACAAACAAATTTTCACATTTATAATATTAGTTAAAACTAGAGGATCCTGTAAGTAGACGGTAATAAATAATGAACTATTGAAAAGATATTTAATTAAATATATATATGTAAGACAATATCTCGAAATTTCTTAGGAATTGTAATTAAACTAGTACGTTGCACTGAAAACAAAGAAACTAGATTTAAAGTTTACTATTAAACGGTCAATCCCTTTTTACCACAAATATAATTTTTATAATATTCTCCTCAATAACGGATTTCTCAAATTCCAACATAAACTACTTTTTCAACGGAGTTAATTTTGTTACGTTACAGCGCCATCTATCACGTACATGAGTACATGGTAACTGTTTTAACGACCAGAAACGACTTTACAAATTAAAGAAATAATTTTTTCGGCTTTATTTTTGGCAACCAATCTTTCACATTATTATCACTGCCATTATCGTGTAGTTAATAATATTACAAGCGCCGTGTGAATATTTCAATATTCTAAGAAGATGGTGGCTCCCTGGTTAGAACCATCCAGGGAGTTTTTGTGCCTCAGAATTTCATGCTCCGTGGTATTATTTTCCATTCGCTACACTTATGCACAATAAACTAACTATATTACATAAAACACCACAAAATGTCCAAAATATAGAGTCAAATAACATACAATTATGAATGAAATATAAACACTACATAACAGACTAGAATCCCGCCAAAAACTTAAAGAAATAATCATAATTTCTTTACATGCATTGAGAGCTTTTGGCAGTCCGATATCTTATATGTGAGAAACTCACCAAAAAATCGGTTGCCAAATTCGAAAAAGGCTGGATTTCGACAATAGCGTCATTTACCGCACTATAACGAAGTATCATACAGACGACCATATAAATACCCTGAACGCCATTAGAAAAAGAACAGTTAATGTGTAGAAATCAAGATAATTAGACAACTAATAAAAATTAGTTCATTTGAAACATCTATACTTAGTTCAAGCGATTGGCAAATGAAATACGATAAAATTAAACTATAAATATACAGTATTTTTTTTAATTGATTGAATGGTGATAAGATAATATGTGTGCAAGTTAATTTGCATACCGCATTATGAATAGTCAATTGAACGAGAAACGACATAACTCGAGAGAGTCTCGATCGACATAATTGCATGAATAAACTATGCGCACGTTGTTTGTGGTCAGTGAAAACGCGCGAAAACAACGTTCGCGTGAGTGTATACAGTTTAACATAATGGAAGCGAGAAATTAGCCTACTGAATTTATATGTTCGATATATGTAAGTTACACAACAGGTCGCTTTGTTATCGTAATTTATTTAGCGTATATTCTTTCACTATTCGACATAGACTAGCAATTTTCCGGTACACAATTCCTTAAATTATTTTTGATGTGAAAATGTTATGGGAGTGCTTAGAAAATTTGATCCATATCTTTTTTGTGTGACAAAAACTGGTGGAGGTAAACACTGTGTCGGGTGGAGTGTTGAGAACACCGATGCTCGTCTGTTCACCAAACTTAAGCAACATTGGGCGCTGTCAGTGCTTAAATGGGGGACGATTGATTTTTGTTATATGCTTTTTATTAAAATGTTTCCTTATAATGCAAAAATTCCACTTCTATCATCTGTCTTTACGATACATCTAATATTTTTAGATGATGAGGTTATACTAAGTGTAGCTAGGTTAGTTTCTAACGACTATTAACAGATTGAGACGGGAAGTCTTCAACGACCTATATTGCGCAATCTTTATATAGTAGCTAGACTACTAAATATATTTAGTAAATATATATATATCTCCTACATGGATATTTGGTAAAATTCCTGGGAAAAAAGTAGTGAGCCTAAAACTATAGTTCCTAAACTGACCTATATAAACCTCCAGAGGTCTATGACGATTAGAAAAGTTATCCGCTGACTATGTAGCTTTCTATTGATGGAAGGATGTATAAAATCGGTTTAGTATTTTTTGACTTTCTTTATAATAAACAAAAAATAAAATACTCTCTTTAGAATAGTAGTCTAAACTATCTGGTGTCCGTGAGAACGATCTTAAATATATGATTTTTTCTCGTTCTGACTACGCTATTGACCTAGCAAGGTCTTAACAGCTTCACCGGACTACACAAATATATGGTTTCCTAAGAACTACGAGTTTTGACCTAAATGATCTATAATTCTAACTATTTCTTTTTTACTTTTTTTTTATTATATCAAAGGAGGCAAACGAACTGGTGGGTCACGTGATGTTAAGTGATGACCACTGTCCATAGACACTAGCGACATCAGGGACGTCGCAAGTGCGTTGCCAGCATGAATATGGGAGAAGGGGGAGGGGAAGGAAAGGGAAAGACGGAAAGAGGAAGGGACGTGGGCCTCCGGCTCTCTCA
Source organism: Antheraea mylitta (assembly GCA_014332785.1). Classification (NCBI taxonomy): domain Eukaryota; kingdom Metazoa; phylum Arthropoda; class Insecta; order Lepidoptera; family Saturniidae; genus Antheraea; species Antheraea mylitta. Next base: position 2,117,133 of record JACEII010000023.1, read on the forward strand.
CTGACCGAACGAAACACAACAATGCAAGCACTGTTATTTCACGTCGGTTATCTGTGAGAGGGGTGGTACTACCCCGGAGGAGCCGACCCATTCATGCTGAAACCAAAAATAGCTTCAGCGGGGCTCTACCACCTACTATACTATACTATACTATACTCAAATTTTACCGTTATTATTTCAACGCTTTCACTGGTTTTAAGTTATTTTCGTTTAATTCTACTATTACTATTCAACATCTTCATAACATCGCAATGAAATGTACTATTTAGGTATTAGTATGAAATATATTTTAATTGTCACTAAGAGTTTTGTCAAAATAGATGCAGACATTTCGGAGAATTAGCCCGGAGTAAGAATTGATGCTATTTAAAATTTATGTGATACATAAATTAAAATTTAAAAATGTAAATAATTCATAAGGATTCTCCTAGAGTGCGATCATATAAATAACAGAGCAGGTAGGTAGAGTTACAGAGAGGGTAGACGGTGGAGCTCCGCCGAAGCTATAACTAATTTCAATACGAATGGGTCGGCTCGCCCGGGGTACTACCAGCCTCTCACAGAAACACCGACGTGAAGTAACAGTGCTTGCATTGTTGTATTTCTTTCGGTCATTGAGAACGCTGGAAGCTCAACTCCCCCCTTCCCCGCCAACACAGTCTAGTAACGCACTCGCGACTCCTCTGGTGTTGCTAGTAGACAGTGGTGATCACTTAACGTCAAGTGACCCACCTGTTCGTTTGCTTCATATGATATAAAAAAGTCAATATGAACAATTTACAAACTTTAAAATGTGAAAACTTGAGATACGACACTTTTCAAGTCAGTCCTAAGGCGCTGTATCGTATGATGGTCCAGCATTTTTTACGACGGTTCTACATGGTTGCTGTGACTATGTACCATGAGATCAAGTCGATGGTATGCCTCTTTGCTATTCCATACCATAAAGAGGTGTGGAATAAAAGTTCTCGAGTTAGTAATGATCGAACGGAAATACAGGTAAACAACCTGACAGGAATTTGCAATTGTGAGAATATCGACGAGTGAGTCAGCGTTGTTTGCTATTTATATATTTTGCAAAAGACCTTCTTTACGATTATGACCTTTTTAAGTGTAGTCCGGGGTCAATAGCGTAGTCATTTCGAAAAAAAAACCTTTTTAAACTATATTCCGGAGCACGGTAATTACTTACTCTTCATGTTTACTATTTATGTTTTGTAATTGTTAATTATTACAGACCGTTAATTTTAAACGCCATGTAAAACTGGTATACAAAAGTTCATTAAAATTGATTGTGAATAAATAAAACGAATATTCACAAAATAAAACATTTACAAAATTTTATTTATAATTTTTTTTAGGTTTTCTATTACGAAATGATATATATTACCGGTGTACAAAATATTATCTATACTAATATTATAAAGAGGTAAAGTTTGTGAGTTTGTGACGTTGTAGGGGGTAGACTCAGGAACTACTGGTCCGATTAGAATAATTCTTTCAATGTTATATAGCTTATTTATCAAGAATGGTTATATGTTACATATCATCACGCTAAGACCAACAGGAGCGGAGCACCAATGAAGAATGTTTAAAAATCGGGCTTTTTTTCATCTTCAGAGCTTCCGCTGCGTGTTAACGGTAACCCAAAGTATCTATTCCACACGAACGAAGTTGCGGGCAGAGGCTAGTAAGATATAAATGAACAGTGAACTGAATGAACTGAAATGAATAAATGAACATGAATATTCTCATATATTTTTACAATATTTAAGAGTATTATTAACAATTCCTACAGCCTGTGTATTGAAAAAGACATATAGTTTGCATTAACAAAATCTGATGAAAAATTGAGTACTCTGTTTAAAAATTATATCTAGACATACAAACAGTCGGGTAAACGATTTTTCCCATAGAGTATTTATAATCACCGTACTTTATATTAAACAATCATAATTTAAAAAAAAAAAACAAAGTTTTACAGACAGAACTAGAGGTATAATAACACATTAAAATTAAGTGATACCGGAGAAATATTGACATTTTTATTCGAATAAAAAGAATGAAGATATTTCCTTTAAAGCCACTGTTTATTATTTCCGTCGAACCTCGAAAAATTAGATTCCATTAAAAGATGAAGCAATTATTGATTAGATATTTTTTCAATTTCGTTGGTTTCGCACAGACATTATTTGGAACTGGTAATATAAAGTGAGAGAGGGGTTTTCGCAATTTGATACGATTGAATACTCCACTCCATTGACGTGTCTCATGAGCATACGATAAAAATCACCAAGATTCGTCAGTCATGGTTTAGATACAAGTCAGAAAGTTGTAGTTATTTCAAAATGATTTAGATACAAATTAAAGAGTCGTGGTAATTTCAACATCCGTTAAATGTCTAAAAGGATTAGCAATGAAATGCTTGACAAAATTATCGGACGATTTGATAGCAGATTCCTTCTCCATTAAACCCAGAAGATCGAATGAGCATATACGAAGATTATCAGAAAGCATTATGTGCCCTAGTCTCTTCGTGAGGCATTCTTGAAGCAAGCAAGCAATTTGGGTAGTCGTGTAATAGTGTATTTACCCTGAGGAGAGTTTTTTATCTAGCCTACCAAACACTGTGATGTTCAGCGCGGATTTTGCGCTATTATTGATTAATTGTAATTAATTATATCACATTTAGCAGTAACATCTAAAGACTTGTGGTTGAGATTTCAATCCGTACAAAAAGCCATTTCGTCTCCAGAAAAGCATCATGAGGTGAACAAGTGCATAGATTTTATACATATGGAAACAGCCCAACTGGGTCGCAACCACCATGTATATGGCGAAAAAGCTCGTCATAGTGACTCGCTTCTGCGAGTCTCGTTTCAGGATCAACCTGTGCATATCCAGTACCGGGTGATTTTCGTCATTATGGCCGGCATGACAGCGACGACCGGCGATGGATAATCTGTCTCTCGGTGGTTGTCGATGTTTTTGGATTGTACTATGCTTAACATCAGGCATAGTGCAGTCACTTTGTCGTGCTTCAATAAAAAAAAAGCATTACACCTTAATTTAATTTGCAACAGAGATGTCATTCTGCGTAACGGCGAATACAAAGGCTTAAAGATCAAATCGACCAAAGATACTCAAAGAGACTCGTGACCGACAGACGAGAGCTTTTTAAGACAATCTCGAGAAAAAAATTGCCGACATAGAACTATTCACCGATTTTTTTTAGTAGTTAGGTAAATAAAAGGAAGTGTAATGACTAAACATTCAAAATTGATGTAATCCATATTAGGTGGTAGAGCCACGCTGAAGCTATTACTAGTTTCAGCATACATGTATCGGCTCGCCTGTGGTAGTACAACCTAACTCACAGAAACACTGACGTCACAGTATAAATATAAGAGACAGTACGGAAACTACGAACAAACGTTGGAAAACAGCACACTCGCACAAACATGCGCATCGACGAGAGGTTTTGAAAGGAATTCTATGGATAGCACCGCGAAATCTGCTTAGGGGTCTTGTTGCTGCGCCTGTTTGTGTGAGTGTGCCGGTCCGAGCGTTTATAGGTAGTTTCCATACTGTCTGTTATTTGTACTATGCCAACGTGAAGTAACAGTGTTTGCATTGTTGCCTTTTTTTCGTTCAGTGAGAAAGCTGGAGGACCACCTCCCCAACTCTTTCCCCTTTCTATCCCCCATTCCTCCCAACACGCTGGTAATGCACTTGCGACTTCCCTGGTGTTGCTAGTGTCTATGAACGGCGGTGATCACTAAACATCAGGTGACCCACCTCGTTTGCCTCCTATAATATAAAAACAACCACAGTTAGGCCAGAATTACCACCTCATTTTTGTTTTATTTTTCGCGGGAGTTACCTACACCTAGAAACGACAATCCTACATCCATATATACTTGTAGCCTTTCAGAGTTGATTGATCGTAGCCTAACAATATTAAGTATATAACCAGCAATTCAAGTTTGAGCATCCCAGGGATATACGCTAGGAAAAATAAACATGCAAGGCAACTCCACAACCAGCGCTGTGTAAAAATAACGTCATGAACATTAAACTTTGTACATACTATTTCAAAATTATTCAAGGATAATTCATGAAATAACTCAAATACTTTTCGGTCCTTTTAAAACTCTCCATAATTAGACGAGTTAACGGTGTATCTCGGAGGCAGAACGGCTGCATTTGGAGACATTGAAAAAAGTAATCTCTGACAGCTGCGAATATCGAACTGGTTTGGGGAGGTACGATGACGTCACGTGACATGTGCCTTCTCCCAATTTAAAGAAACCTAAGCAAAAAATTAAGACCCTTTCATCACAAGGATTCGTTCGATTTTACGGCAACTTATTATTTCTTGTACATATATTTAGGTCATTTTATAACTATACGTGCATATTTTTAAATTACACAACTTTATTTGTCGTAATACAAGGTTGAGCTTTGTCTCCTCCTTTTGGAATAGGTTAAAGTCAATGACGCAAAAAGTAATTGATTTTCTCCTGCTAAGCTAGTTTAAGACCATGAAGGTACTTCTTACTTACTTACTTCAAATATTGGATTAGAATTACTGTTTGGTTTAAAATTTTAACCTGAAGCTACTACAATAAATATGTGGATAAACATTGTGAAATTATCTTTTTACCTACATATATTAATATATATCAAAAATCCAGAGATTATTTACGTAATAATGACATTTTATTACTTGAAATACTTGATACAGTACCCGGCATTTATTTGCCATTTCGCGGCATAGAGCGAGACGTCCGGCTAACATCGGCTTGCTATGGTCTCGTAAAGCGTTCTCTCTATCGTACTACGCAATGACCGTGTTAGACAGAGACAACGCTTTTAAAACCGAACTTAACCGACCATCTCAGTCTTCTCACCGATGTACATGATTAAACACCGGGTACTGTATATTAAGTATATACAGTATAGTAGTAATATATGCATTTACGATTAATCTTTTGAATAAGGTTATATAGTTACAATAATATTTGAAAATAATTTAGTCACTTGATATTGGGTCCGACGCTTTTTGCATATAATATTGGTCAACTACGAGTATTTATATGGCATTCACCTATCAGGGCTTGAAAGCCCTTATCTAATCGCACCTATAACAAAGTTCTAAGGGCACTGAACTCCATGCAAATATTACAACGGATTGCCTAGAGGTAGAGGTCTGTAATCTATATTCAAGGCTTGAATTCATTTTTTGATGTTAAATTATAATTGATATGACTGAATGAATCAATAATCTATTCTTAATTCATTCGATTATTGTGTGGAGGTAACATAAAAATTCACTAAAGCCGTGCTATTATTATTCTGTTAAGTTAAAAGTGGCTATATCGCATATTTTATTTAAAATATTTAATAATAAAGTAACCATTTAAAATACATATTAATATTCACTAGCTAAAATGTTTATCTTAAGTCGAAATTCAGTTAATTAATTTTTTGAAATATTTTCTTAACTTTATGTAAGTACCTGATCATAAGTAAAAAAGCTTTTTAAGATTAAGAAACATTTTTTTTTTCTCGAACTGACTACGCTATTGACCTAGCAAGGTCTTTACAGCTTCACCAGACTACATTAAGAAACATTAAGTTTATTTATAAAAATAAAATATAATGATTACTGATACTAGACTATGAAATATTTCGGTAAAAATTTAACACGTGACAGTTTCATTTACAGTCACCCAAATTGTATTATAAAGTATTTTATTTTATTTCGGTCAATTATAATGTATACATTACATGAATAATAAATATTGGAAAATATTTGAGTTTTAACTACTTAGATATTGCTTCCGCATTTTCGTGTATTTGTTTAACGATTTATTCAGAATAAAAGTAAAATTTATCCTTTTCTAGATACAAGGCTAACTCAAAGTTTTAAGTTACGATCATTTTAGAAGATTTAGTAGTAGAACATAACAAACAAAAATCTATAATACTAGCCTCTGCCCGCGACTTCGTTCGCGTGGAATGAACTTTGGACTAACGATAACGCAGTGGAAGGTCTCAAGAGAAAAAAACCCCGATTTTTAGACATTCTTGATCGGTGCTCCGCTCCTATTGGTCGTAGTGTGATGATATATAATATTGAAAGAATTTTTCAAATCGGACCAGTAGTTCCTAAGATTACCTCCTACAACGTCACAAACTCACAAACTTTACCTCTTTATAATATTAGTATAGATTAGTGTACATAACTAGATAAACTTATTTATTCTACACGAAAAAAATGTCAATTCCAATTTCAGATCACATTTTTACTGTTTCTATTGTTATCTTATTATTTGTACACTTACTGCTTAAATTACTTTACTTAATACTAACAAAATATCCGTTTCTATGACGAGCGGGTAATTGTTTAAACATACAGACTAATAAATTCAATTTTGATATATCTATACTAATACTAATATACTTACACTAATATACTAATTACTAATAATAATATTATAAAGAGGTAAAGTTTGTGAGTTTGTGACTTGTGATGTTGTGACGTTGTAGGAGGTAATCTCAGGAACTACTGGTCCGATTTGAATAGTTCTTTCAGTGTTATATAGCTCATTCATCGAGAATGGTTATAGGCTATATATCATCGCGTTAAGACCAATAGGAGCGGAGCACAGATGAAAAATGTTTTAAAATCGGGATAGTTTTTCCTTTTGAGAACACGAAGTCGCGGGCAGAGGTTAGTTTTGTATAAAACCGGAGTCCGTAGGGTACTCAGCCTTGCCTTTTTTTTCAAAATATAAATAAGCGTTGATTGAGTGTGCTTAGAAAACTGTAATCCACATAGTAATTATGTATCCGGGTGCCTATTCGTGGAGACCTGTTGGTTTTTTGTCACTTATTCTTTTCGTATCAATTCTTGTATGTATTGCTGTTGGTATTCCTATATATATATATAAATAAATATTATTTTCTTTTAATTTAACACCTAATTTATTTTATTTGCTCGAACACACTGTGACAGCATTCGTGAAAAAAAAAACTTGTGAACAATCACTGTCGATGTATTTAGTTACATGCTCATGTAATTGTCGCCTTTACGGTTCTTATACTGGGGATATCTCGACCCGTGCCAAGGTCAATCCTTTCTATTTACATACTTTTCTATGTTGCCCTTTGCTATATTTAAAAACTGACACGGCTTTATCTAAACTCAGTATGTTAGTAAAAGTAAACTAATCTACAAGTAGTATTATTAAGCAAAAAATATATCGAATGCAATCCTTAAAATAAAATATTGCAGCAATTTTAAAGGTCTAGGAATATAACTGTGTACATGCTGTAGAAGTGAAACCTTGAAAAAGAAACCGAAACACTGCTCCCATTCTACCCGACACAGTGCTTACCCCACCACGTTTCGTCACAGAAAAAGATAGCGGTTCAGAATTTAAAACCCTCTCATAAGAGAATTAATTCAAAAAATCAAAAAGCTATATTAATCACGATATAAGATATTTCTGAAATAATTTTAATTATTATTATTATTAAACTATCTATTAAAAAAAATGCATGTATATACGTACATCACTTGATAACGGCTGTACCTATTTGGTTAATTCCTCTTTTTGTTGTTGCATTTGTATTTAATTTTGAAATTCCTGTAACTTTTTCGGGTTTAAATTAAGGAAAAAATTAAAGTGGTACAAACGTCTAAAAATTATTTAGGATCGAACCTTGTTAGGACAATCTTGATATTTCAAAGTGGAGAGCGGGTCATATTTTGAAAATGATATAAGTTTTTTGGCTTTGAGGTACAAACGAAAATAAAAGCGGTACTAATCCTACTAAGGAAGCACTATCGAATGGTATCTTCATACAATTTTTTCAAGTAGGGTTCAAGGGCCAAGGGTAAATGTTGCAATTTCAACGTTGTAAAGGTATTTTGTCGTTAAATCTGGTGGCGTTAAAAGGAGTTTACACTGTTTTTATAAATTGTGTATTGTTAGAGTTAATTTATACAAAATAAATACGTAATAAATATCAGTTTTTTTTAATGAAATTAGGCTATATAGAGTGCAATTTTATATATGGACTTTAACACGTCCTCTATACTACTCATGCTGTTCCCTTCAAGAGTCCCGAAGTTCGAAGCTTAAGGTTTTTGAGTAACCATAAACTAACCATACAAATATTTATAAATGATTATGCAATACTACTGCAATATGCACAGGTTTCGTGCACATCCAGTGTATTATTATATATATATTTAAACTAATATTATAAAGCTTAATTGTTTGTATCTTTAAACGCGTTAATCTCAGGAACTACTGGTCGGAATTGAAAAAGTATTTCAGTATTAGATAACTCATTTATCGAGGAAGGCTTTAGGCTATATCATCACGCTAGTCAATAGGAGCGGAACACCAATGATGAATGTTTAAAAATCGAGGTTAACATACGCATTATTTAAAAATATTTCCACTTTTTACGTAAACGAAGTTCCGAGTTAAAGTTAGCTTTAGCCCACACGGACGGAGTCGCGGGCAGAAGCTAGTAATTTATATATATAAAAAATGAATGTTAGTATGTTTATTTGAGATCTATAAACTCTACAGAGGCTTGACCGATGTCATAAAAATGACAGACTTGAATATTATGTAGAATGTTTTTCTACTGTAATTCTTTACTACTTGACGCTAAATTATATCTTATAATTGCTAATTTTTTATAAGGCGGACGAACCGGCAGACCGTTCCTAGTCTAATTTATTTTTTTATACTATCTAATATCCTCGAATACTTATACAAGACGATAAACATAACACGATCAGTATTACGAAGGTGAGTTAATTGCTGAACTGCTTTCATAATATTACGCGGTAGTTATAACGTAACATTCAATTGCAACGACAATAAATAACAGCTTCAATAGAAAGTGTTAGTCGATACCGTTATAAAAAATTAACAGCTATTTTATTAGAATTTTAAAAAACCTTTACTCAAAAATTGACAGTTTTATTTATCGTTTTAATAAACATATAACGTAACGGTATGTATATACTATAATGTGTAACTCATAGTTATCCACAAGTACCTATAGAACGTTAAACACGTTTCAAAGTAACCAAGAGCGGGCGACTCACCTGGGAATCACTTCGGACGTGGTTCAAATTATTCACCACTAATCCGTTTTCATTCGATATCGGATCCATTTCTATTATTCACATCATCCGAGGAACACTACGAGGACCGTGTCACTTTTGCACTGCACACAAATCAGCTACCCGTACGTATCATTCGGGCACAGGCGAGAATATATCACAAAAGAAATACGCATCTAGACACGGGGATAGTCAACAGGCGGGTGACCCTACGATAAGGCTTCACTGGACTATTTCAAACGAGTTGCACCACTCTGAACCGTTATATCGTCGATTGTAAGTAATGAAATCACAATCCAAAAACTCCCTGTTAACTTTATTTTATAATGAGGAACGTTAGCCCGTAAGGATGCGAGACGGTGAAAACTTAACCGTGCGTGATTTCTTTAGGACTCTCAAAAGCAAATGGTCATATAAGCTATCAATCTTTGCATACCAGAGTGGTGAGTTGAAACGGAGATTCTCGTTTTTGTTTAATAAGCAACGAGAGTGAAAGGGACAACGGCTGGGCAGGTATTTCGGTTCGAAGCAAGCGGACAGTATCTACAGGTTTTGCTCTCCCACTACACGGAGGCACGGTGCGGACTTGAGTATCGAAGCTTGTAAGTTTAGTTGAAAAACATAACAGGCTTTTAATAATACGTAACACTGATTATCTCATAGAAAATTTTTAATAATTAACGGTACAATTGACAAACAATGTCAACAAAATATATGGTTGCAAATTTGAAAACTATAAATGAAAGCTTAGTTGGCTGAATATAAAACGCTTTAACAATGGAAAGTATTTTATTTGAAAAGGATTTAAATATAACTGAATCATTACAATCATATACCTAATATTATGGGTCAGTCATGATAACCATTTGGGAATTTATAAATCGAACCGGTTTAGTGCAGCTCTGGTGAAGGCCGCTGTACTAAACCTTACATGGGACACTCTTGCACAGGGACCCGTACACATATACAAACAGACACACACAAGTAACCAAAGCGAAAAGATCTGTGAACGTAACGCACACGCCTGCATTACAGGGATTTTTCTTACCTGGTCCGCACTTCAATGTTTTTTGACGTGCTATTATTTCTTCTATAAATACAATGTTGAATTCTCAGTAGACCGGCAGGTGTTCGACAGTCTTTGTTAATAAGTAACAGTTTATAATTTTTATTGAATACAGCAATAAGATCTGAAATTAAATGACCGGTGTTTTTTTTACTTTTGCGTGGCTAACACTACAAAAAGCGTTATACTTTGTTGTTGGAAATTGTCTATAAATACAGTTGTTGTTTTTTTAATTCTAACCAGCATTCGATCCGGATATGTTTCATAGATAATAATTTGAGATGTAACTTGTGTTTCTGTATTGGCTTTTAAGTCAACAGAAAAGGACAACAAGTATTTTTCACTTAGATTATTATGTATTACCAAATTTTAATACATTTTTTGGAATCACAATGCGACCTTTTTGCACTCTGATTTTACCAAAAAGTTTTCGCGTAAAAATAAAATATGACTTTGAAATGAATAAATATATTGTCGAGATAAATCATTTGATCCTCAAAAATGTCATGAACAAGCACGAGCTCCTTTTCATCGTAACAGTCTCAGCAGTCCTATCATGCTTCGCAACAGTTCTTGATAAAGACAGGCGACCACCTTGGCCGTGATGGTAATTCTAAGTTCAATTTAATCATGCTTTTAAATCAGCCCTAAACTTTGGAATCTCGCTAATAGATAAATCCCATCATCTAAAATTTGTAACTAAATTCTATACTCGTACATACTTAACGAGACGTGTGTCAGAACAAAATTATCGGATTGTTTTCTATTTTTATTCAAAATTACCTTTAAATAATCCACCATATATTTAGAGTATCTAAAGCCAATAAAACATTTTAAAAGGTTGCTACAGTTATGCTACAGATATCACATTATATATTTATTTGATCCAAAATAGTAATCGACTAAGCTTAGAAACGATTTTGACAACAGAGTGCAGCTATCTGTATGCACCTATAGACAGGTACGGCTACAGGTTCCCAAGTTAAAGGTGATAGTTAGCCAAGGGAGCATTATAAAGATCTTTATCACTATATTATGGTCTCATCATGATGACTTCTTTCACCGAAAGCTCAGTCCATTGCAGGATTCGAATCTCGTCGGATGCAGTGTTCAAAAACATTATAGTTGAGCTACCTAGCTAATGTAAGTGGTAGAGCCACGCTAAAACTATTATTGGTTTCAGCGTGAATTGGTCGGTTCGTCCGGGGTAGCACCACCCTCTCACAGAAAACCGACGTGAAATAACAGTACTTACATTGTTGCGTTTCGTTCGGTCAGTGAGAGTGCCGGAGAACCATCTCCTCTCCCCTCTCCTCTAACCCCTCTGCCTTTCTCTCCATTCGCCCACACACAGGCTGGCGTTACCAGCCACCACTTGCAACTCCTCTGGGGTTGCCACTGTCTATGGACGGCGGTCATCGCTTAGCAACAGGTGACCCGTCTGTTCGTTTGCCTCCTATATGATATTAAAAAAAAAAAAAAAAAACGTGTGGCACTCGGGGACTGCCGCGGTAAAGCTATTGCATAGCATTTTTTATTAACTTATGCAATTATAACAATTTATTTATGCAGTATTTTTTTTCCTTTGTTTTTTTTTCTTTGATATTAATTCAAGTTACACTTTTTGAGCGTGGTGACCGATAAGAAAACGAATTTTTTTCTTTTATTAAGTAAATGAGAAATTAATATTGTTCAATATATTTTTATTATCTTACAATACATGTAGGTTATTCAGGAAAACACTTTGTCCACAAATTATACAGGTACCTGTATATTCACTGTTGTACATAGATGATAAATACCTATACACCAGTATACTTCCTCACAAACAGCTGATTACGTATTCATCCGATTTCGGAGCAGCTCGTCTCGATCCGCACCCGATTAGGCCTCTCACGGCAGCGGCTCAAGCCTAGGTTCGATCCCTCGGTAGGGAGCCCTTAAGTGCGTTGCTTGCGCGATACGGTGACAGACAAGTATACATCACTGCTACAACATTACACGATCACCCCTACACACGTGCACGCCTACACGCTTACACATGAAAGTGGAAGGGTTTACTTTTTTTTTTTCCCTTATCGAACTGAAAAATTCTCAATTTTCCGATAATAAATATATGGAGGAGTTGTTGAGGCGGGTATGCTTGGTACACATTACGTTTCAACAACTCATACATATATGAATAGTTAGCTAGGTCCGTAGTCCGGTGAACGTTCGTAGTCCGGTGAAGATGTTAAAACCTTGCTAGGTCAATAGCGTAGTCAGTTCGAGGAAAAAAAAAGTTAGCTAGGTTAGCTAAGATAGGTCGCGATTTTGCATACAACAGGCAACAGCCAAGCCGAGGTGTGCCTTGCATCCTTGAGCTGGTTGCCAAAATAAAATCGGCTGATTGCCTTAAGCGCTCGCCTTAGTAGTCCGGTGAAGCTGTTAAGACCTTGCTGGGTCAATAGCGTAGTCATTTAAAAAAAAAAAAATCTCGATCCGTGCGAGCTTTGTACAGTCGTACCATATATACGTTAAGCGAACGCTCGGCTGAGCTACATGGTAGGCAGAGTGGGGGGTGTTAAGTTTTTTCGTTACGGAATTTTTGGATTCGGTCTCCACGCTCAAGGCCCGCGATAGAACCTATGCAATAACTTAAAAAAACATCATTTCACCATTACATGCGAATAATTTTAACATATTGAACTCCTAAAATTTTACTGTCTTAATTGTAGTTTCCAGAAAAGTTGAAAAAAGTTCAAACTGCAATGGAAAAGGACAGCTATCAAACATATACTCTAAAAGTAACACAGTATATCAATAACTGAAAAGAATAATAACGTGGAATAATTATTAAAATGAATAAAGGAATAAAACCAACTCGCTTATGGCATTTGACAGGAAGAAAACATTTTCAAAACGTTATTCAAGACAGAGTAACAACTAGACCACGTTTCGATCAACGACCTAGATGGGAGAAACTAAAACTCGTTGGTATAGTTTCATCTGCACTTGCGATGGTATGTTATTCGTATGGAATATTCAGTCCGCAGAAAGATTTGTACAAAATAGTTAGACCCCCAGGAACTTGTGATCCTCCTACAAAGAAGAAATGCCTCAAACCTAAAGCCATACATCCGTGTCCGCCGCAAAATGAACCACCGCCTTCGAAACCTTGCTCCTAATGATATACTTACCAAATAATTTTATACTACCTAATTAAAATGAAAAAGTTTTAAGCATTTATTAAAATGAAATACTGATTTTATCTAGCACTGTTGATGATAATAAATTAAATACCTATTCTATAATAATGACCTTTTCATTGGTTTTAATTGTGGTGTTTTTAGATATTATATAAATTTTATGGATATTCAAACTGTAATTTCCATATTTTTGTTATTCTTTCTTGATATAAATGCGAGTATAAATGCGTGTGAGTCTATTCGTTTGTTATTACGCTTTCACGCCGTAACTATTCAAGCAATTATCATGAAATTTTTGATACAAGTTACTGGAAGTTTAGAAAAGGTCGTAGGATATCCTTTATCCATAAAAAAAATACCGTTTCGAGGAACAGATGAAATATAAATAAATGTTAAGTGACCCCGTGTGGATTTAATTAAAGCGGCTGACAGTAAAGTAGGGTTTAGTCAGTATGAGTCTGAGATCCAATTTCCGACCCTTAAAATTTAGGTAGCCCTTAGAGTCTTAGGTGACGATTAAACGTTGGTGAAAAAGAAATTTTTCTAAGTGACCACTTAAACATGTTTTAAGCGTCCCTTACATTTAGGGAACGTTGGACAAAACTGGCATGACACTACCTGCTTTCTCCCCGGTTCATGCAGAATTTCCCTATGTTCAAAAAATCGATATTAATACGAGCAAAGCCAACAGTATAAGCTAGTTTAATATTAACGTAAATGAGAAGCTACGAGAGCATGACCATCTGGTTTTATAAGAGATCTGTTAATTGACATTCAATTATATTTCAAGAAAGTCATTGATCCAGTATATAGTAATTTTAAAATTAAATCTTTCTGATATGGAGACAATTTTTAAAGCTCTATTTGTTACTGTAACGGTTGCCGCTGCATATTATTGTTACATTACACACCAGAAGTAAAAGGTTTGTTGTGATCTAAAGCACAAAATAGTACTAAAAACGATTTCTAAAATATTCAAGAAATAATAAGAGGAATACATTAAGTTATCTGTGATCTAAATACACGCGAAACTGACAGAAATGTTTGACATAAGAATATAAGCCCTGGGAAATAAATATTTACAATATTCTGCAAATCCTAACTGATTTTTGTTATGGATATAGTGTTAAAAAGTTGCTATAATTTAAATGGATAAACGTGAGCAATTGAAATTAATCTTAGTAGTCACGTCCATGACTTCATGTATAGCGTATTCCTACGGAATGTTCTCACCCTATTCGTTGTTTCGAAAAAAGCAGCCAAACCTCATTGAGGATACATCGAAGGACAAAAGAAACGATGGAGGGACTAATCAACGCAGCAGATTGGAACAATTTCTTGATGTAATAGGAAATAGCAAATGAGTTTTACTTAAAGAATGTATAAGAACTATACTTCGCTTTGTTCAACACTGAATGTAATTCTAATTTCTCATTCAATATTATGGGTAATAAAACACAAGCTTTGTTTAAAAGTAGACTTTCTGTGTGTGTAGAAATGAGAAAGAAAAATTATAGTTTTTTTATGTAATTGCAATTCTGGGACAAGTATTAATATTGTTTTGATTTTAGTAAGTAATTCTTGTCTAATAATTTGATAATATTGTCTCGTACTTTATTAATACTACTTTTATGTATTATGGATTCTGAATTGAAGAATGCAATATATGAGTAATAGTCAAGAACTATTATAAATAATATCAACAATATTTTGTTTAATTAATTTACTAAACCTTGATTCTTATATTGACCAAAACTTTATTGATGTATTTAACAACTCAATATCAGTTTAAAAAATGAATGAATTTGACAATGTTATATGTAAACAACTTTCTTAGGCCTTCTGATCTGATGTATTAAATTTAATCAAATATTGTGATGCGATTTGATAATATACTACTATGTCTCTGCTAAGTTCTTTTTATCGTTCTTGCAAGAAATTTTATTAAACAGATTGGAAAATACTAAAGTGTTAATTTTTATATTTCTTTTTTTTTCAAACTGACTATATGCTGTTGGTCTGACGTGGCTTTACAGCTTTAGTGGACTTGGGTTAATCGAGTGCTTAGAACCCTCAGCTATGTCAACAACAATGTTTGAGCTGTTTCTATGAATTTCAAATCTTGAATTTTAGCTGAGCTAGCTAACCTAATCATACATGTATGAGTTAGTGGGACATACATATATATTTGTATGTATTTCTCACGAACCTAAACATGTATTTCGAATGTAGCAGTTTGTCTTAAGTAACTAACCAAATTCGAAATCTCCTAGATTTTCTACGCAAAGTTGTATTTATATGGAACCACGAAACAAAGTGGAATTGTCTTACGACAGCATACAGATTACAATGTTACAATTAATTTTCCATTTACAAAGCTTTTTCTTTCAATTTCATAATAATTTGAGTTTAAAACTAAATATATATAAAGGTATCAAAATAATAAAATCGAATAAAAACATTAATAAAATATGAAAAGTGAATCCAAAAACAATTAATAAAAGTGTAAGATAACCTATATATACATTATTGAAATTTTAAAATATTATTACTATATAAAATATTATTATATATATTATTAAAATACTTATTACGATAAATATGAGTTCATGAAAAATAAATATGTAGTATTACTCAACAATTTCTCGGTACGTCATAAAGCTTAGTATCGTTTATTTTACACAATACTATAAAACAAATTTAATATTTATGCTTTTAAAGAGTGTTTTATGATTAAATCTATTATCGGGACAGTTAAACAGATGTCCTAGACCTCGATACGCCCACTAAACGATGAAATTAAATACGAAATTAATACACAAGTATAATATTATGTCCGCGTTAAAAAAAAACCAGGAGTTAACTTCAAGCAAACCAGGACTTAACTTCAAGCAAACTCTTTTAATTTCTACAAACCTCAGACACTCTCTGCTTTACGTAATAAGAGTAAATTTTTTCTACAATGATAAACATTTTTGTTTGTAACATAGGAGCAAAACGAACAGGCGGGTCACCTGTTGTTACGTGATTACCGTCGTCAATAGACACTAGCAACACCAGGGAAGTCGCAAGTGCGTTGCCAGCCTGTGTTTTGGGGAGGGGGAGGGGAGGGGAGGGGAAGGGGGGAAGGAGAGACGTAGGCCTCCAGCACTCTCACTGACCGAACGAAACGCAAGAATGCAAACACTGTTACTCCACGTGGGTGTTTTTGTGGATCGGGTGCTAGTACCCTGGGCGGACCGTCCCATTCATGCTGAAAGCAGTAATAGCTTCAGTATGGCTCTACCACATACAAATATATAGATTGAAGTTGAACAGGTAATCATGAACCTTGGGCAACTATTTTTTTTTTATAAACATGATTTTTATGTTATCTATCTTATAACTCGCGAATAGGTGACACTAGGCCGTATTAAGTATGGCAAAATATCGTCAAAACTAATGGAAGTATCCACATAGGACTATGACCATTCGATGAGAAATTTTGCTATACGATTCTAGGCTACTAATTTTTTGGATTCGATTGACTGCAATTTTTTAATGCCAACGAAGCGGGCAGGAATCAGCTAATCTAGAATTCCTATCCATTTACTCATAAACTATGGGACTGATTTCTAGAATTCTTTTACTAGAGTTATATATATACCTACGAGGAAGGGTTTAATAATTATATAATGTACACATTGTCTGATAAATATAATTAGTGTGCTTGAGATAGATTCTTAACCAAATAAATTTGCTTTAAACTAACATCATTGCGAAAAGAGGCATATCAGTCTATTCACAAAATTTTTCATTAGTTTCAATTTCCTTCTTTTTTTTATGTTAAATCTTCAAATACATAAAATAGTGTGATATTTAGTTTCATTAATATTTAGTTTATTGTTGGAGTATGTCGTGGTTGTCTCTAAACATGACTACATTCATAATGAATCACAATAGTCCTACTTTTCATATAGTTACTAGAGTATTGTCATATTGACGACATTAACATAAATAAATAAAACCGATGGCAAAACTTTCCCGGTAGTTATTACTATACTTATCTGAAAATTACATTCGAATTGATTAAGCGATGCTCGTTTTAATCTCTTAAATTTATTTTTTTATATAAACAGGTTTTAATTATCAACAACCTACGTGAATATGATTATAATAAAGACGATCTAATTTGGTAATTCAACCTTCAGTTCTGTTGTGTCAGAAAACGTTTTAGAAAAAATGACACATAATAAGCAAACGAATATAAATGTACAATAATAATATAATTAAAAGTCGACATGAACGGTAAAAAGGTGGTCTCCGATGCTATTGTATTTACTGTTTCCTTCTTCGTATCATACAATTTAATGTCACTGTTCATACAACGATACCGAGGGAATATGTCTGGTGTTGAGAAGTAATTGTAATCAATGCCAATAAATCAGAGGTGAGATATCTAAAGATGCGTCTAGAACGAGACTACACAAGTAACGAGTTAGTATAGCAATCGTGCACCTGTAATTTCGTGTCCACAATTTATTTTTCTGAAGCGTCTATCCTTTTTTTTTTCTAAACTTGTTTTCGCAAACGGATCATTTAGAGTTGGCAAAAGAAGCGGAGAGAGGGCTGATCGCAATTTGATACGATTCAGTACACACTCCTTTGACGTGTTTCATGAGCGTAAGTTAAGTCACCAAGATTTGTTAGTCCCGATATAGCTATATACAGGTCAGAGTGAAAGTCGTGGTTATTTAAAAAAGATTTAGATTCAGGTAAGAGAGTTATTGTAATCAAAGTCCGTTGAATGTCTTAAGATTAGCAATCACTTGCTTGACAGAATAAGCGTCAAGCGTCTATACTTTGTATTGTTAAATTTATAATTGTTAAAGTTTTGACCTTTTAAAACTTGATCCCTATGAGTGATTTTTTGAGATGAAAAGAAGAAGCTATATTACACACGACATACTATTTCGCTCAATTCACTTTTATCTTAGCAATAAATTATATATATTAGTATAATTTAAGAGCTGTGAGAAACATTTTTTTCTGTAATATTAGAACCTAAGATCTAAGTCTAGAAAAGGGCTGACTCTCGATTGCATCTATCAGAATACATCTACGTAGGAAGATCTAATAGAAGTAACATAAAGTTGGTAAAAACGTCAATAATCAATATAACATAACATTAAAAATATTTATAGGTATCCCACATATAATTCAGACAAAAGAATTAATTCCTATGGAATAAAACCATGTTCAGATATCTTCTTTAGTATTTATCGATTACTGTAATATATTTGATGATTTTAAACATTAACTTACCCGCTTACGCCTTTTTCTTCCAGGATAAGTATTTAAAGGTTGTGGCGGTGGCGGAATATGGTAGATATAAGGCGGCGTAAATAAAACGTCCTCCAATATTGGACTAATGGGCGTCGCCCTTGAAGGAACCAAAGACCGCACCGTCCCATACAAACTCCTGTTACGTCCTTGATTTCCATACATGTTCATCATTTTTACCGGCTGTTTATAGCCGCTGTCTTTGCACGTTCGTTTAAAACAAAATAAGCGCGCGAAAACTAATACTGCATAGATGGCATGTTATATTCCATGTTTGAATTTTGAACGCAGATGTAGAACTTATTTTATAAAAATTAAAAAATAAGCCACTGTATAAGAAGTTTTTATTCAAAGATGTCACGAGGTTTTTCTAATAGATGAATATTTACATAAATATTTTATCTTTAGGCACCCCGCTTTTTTACTAAGTGAGAACGTGCGCGCGGCCGGTAATATCAGAACACAATATGTAATGCTTGATTCTCCAGAGAGAATCCAGAGCATTCGCGTACTGTACATGTAATTATCATAGTTTATCTGCTTTTTCCGATAGCTTACGTGGTGAACGGATCGCAATGTTGCAATGTAGCGTAAGTACAATAATAATACGATGAATCCCCACAATCTAAATTAAAATCAATGATACAAAAATTAAATATTAACTTTTTTAATTGCTGCAATAAGTAAAAAATTAATATTAAAAATTTTGTAGGTGGTAGAGCCACGCTTCAGCTATTACTGGTCTCAGCATTAATGGGTCGGCTCGCCCGGGGTAGTAGTACCTCACAAAATACCGACGTGAAGTAACAATGCTTGCATTGTTGCGTTTCGTTCGGTCAGTTAGAGCACCGTTGGACAACCTTCTCTCCCCACCCCCCCTCCTCCCTGTTCATCCTTCCCCCTATGCCCAAGTACAGGGTGGCTATGCACTTGCAACTCTCCTGGTGTTGCTAGTGACTATGGGGGGCTATGATCACTTAACACCAGGTGACCAGCATGTTCGTTTGCCTCTTGTAACATAAAAAAAATAATTGTTTGGACGTTTGCACGACTATAACAAAAAAGCTAAATACATATTTCATCAAATCAAACATACAACAAGTAATAATATGCCAGAAAGATCTCTGATAGAATTTATTTCAATTCCTAAAGTTAACAATGAAACTGTAAAGTCTCTGGTGAAGTTTTTATAAAAGCTGATTTTTTTTTTGCACAGCAGCATCTGTAAACGAGTGGAAAAAATGCGTGCACGAAACCGCACGCGCCTTTACACATCACTGCATTTAAAAAGTTAATATTATGTATTTTGTGGTTAGCGGATAGTGGAAGCTAAATTCTATAAATAATCCCAATTGATTACATTCTAATATAT
This sequence comes from Antheraea mylitta, assembly GCA_014332785.1. NCBI lineage: Eukaryota > Metazoa > Arthropoda > Insecta > Lepidoptera > Saturniidae > Antheraea > Antheraea mylitta. Next base: position 2,137,241 of record JACEII010000023.1, read on the forward strand.
AACAAGATAATTTATTGTAAATACATATCTTATATATTCTTCTTTTTCTTGTTTTGGCTCCGCCGAAGCACTTGCCAGTGTCAATGTTTTGTTTCAATGGACGTTACAATGCAATAATATTACAAGCGCCGTGTGATTATTTCAATATTCTAATAAAATGGTAGATTTCTTGTTAGAACCTTCCAGGGAGTTTTTGTGGGATCTCAGAATTTCATGCTCCGTGATATTATTTATTTCCATTTACTTCACTTATGCACAAGAAACTAACTAAAACACCACCAAATTTACAAAATACTGAGTCAAATAACGCAAGATTATGAATGAATAAAATATAAAATCCACTACATGACAGCTCAAGATCCCGACAAAAACTCCATTTTATATATTTATTGCACAATTTGCTCCTATTAAGTCTGTGGTTTAGTATTCCTCTATTTAGTATTTTATTAAAAAAATAAGGCGAACATAATATTACCATATGTTTTGTAATACTTATGTCATTTTATGTATTATAGTTTGGCAATTTTAAACAAGTGAATTGGATGCGAAATAATACAACACAGCATGAAATTTGAGATGTCACAAAAACTCCCTAGAAACTTCGAAACAACAGGCTACCATCTTGTTCTATAGCAACCCCTATAAACGTAAAGTTATCACAAACCACTTTGTATGCGTTTGTATCCTAATGACTTTAACTATCACCAATAAAAAATTAATTTTCAAAAAAAGAATTAACCCACTTCAATATTAATCAAAAACCCATAAGGCGCTAAAAAGCGGAAGATAAATAGTTTATCAAATTAAATGAAACATATGAATACGTGTGCTACCTAGAGATGCATTTTTAGCGCCTTATGGGCTTTTGATTAATATTGAAGTCGGTTAATTCTATTTTTGAAAATTTATTTTATTTTCCATTTTTAGTGTACATAAATATAGTTTACTAAAACATGCGGGTCACCCGATGGTAAGTGATCACCGCCGCCCATGGACACCTGCGACACGAGAGGAATCACAGATGCGTTGCCGGCCCTTAAAAAAAGAGTAGGCTTGTTTCTTGAAAGCTGTGTTACTTTGTCACGGATCCCATAATCAGAACCTAACCAAACTCTAATCAAACTACCCTTGAAGTACATCCTTTCCAATAAAAAAATAATCATCGAAATCGGTTGGCGTGATATTAAGTTATTCGTCTATTTGTTGTGTATATACTTAATGCAAATTTAATACTTATACGGTTTTGCTCTGGATGCCGTTGTCAGAACTGGACCAAATTAAAATGGGACCACGCGGGAAGCACCAGCTTTCGAATAAAAATTATCAAAATCGGTTCACCCAGTCCAAAGTAATGAGGTAACAAACATAAAAAAAAATAGACAAATTGAGAACCTCCTCCTTTTTTTAAGTCGGTTAAGAAAGGATGGATTGTCAAAATAGGAAATAGAAAGATGATTTTAAATAAAGTAAGTAAAAGAACTGCAACGCTTTAAATAAACAAAAACAATGTTCCATTAAATATTTACTTGACAATTTAATTGAAAATAAAATTTCAAGTGTAATAATTTCCATAAATATTAAACCTTTTTGTACTAAAAGAATAAATAATAATTGTAATACAAATACAATTGAACAGCGAAAGCTAAGACCCACTACAGTTAAATAGTAATCTTTACTATTAACCAAAACAATAAAAGTAACATATTCTTTCTAGTGTAACTTTGTATCAAATTATTTTCATTATAAAAATTTTCAAACCAAAGCACTTTACAACGCCATCTACACAAATAGTAGCATTTCTAGTAACTTACATAGCAATGAACCTCATACTGCAGCGTAAATAGTTTTGGATAGAGACGTTAGATGTCACTAAAAGCAACCAACGTAATATCTTGACAATGACAAGATGTTATTGTCAAAATAGAATAAAAATGATAGTATACAATAAAATATAAATAAATGCGTTTTCGCGATGCCGGTCTAGCAAAATTTTTATAATATCCAATCATGGCAGCAAGTAATTTTGCTAAGGCAATTTTTGGACTAATTTTCAACAAAGTACAGTGTCAAACTTTGGGTAAAGATAACGGCTTTGGCAACAACTACATATGGGCAGGATCTCTAGAATCGGGTCTGCAGATAGCCACCAATCATAAGAAGCCCGTAATGGTCATAATACACAAATCTTGGTGTTCCGCCTGCAAAAATTTAAAACCGAAGTTCGCCAATTCATCAGAAATACAGAGTTTGAGTCAACATTTCGTTATGGTGAATTTAGTTGACGAAGATGAACCTAAGAGTAATGTTTTTGCACCGGACGGGAGTTATATACCCAGGTATTTGTTTTATTAAATCTTACGAAGGAACACATTTTTTTCTATTCTGCAGATTCTTGGTAAGAACCTTTTTTTGCTTTAATGTATACTAGTATTATAAAGAGATAAAGTTTGTGAGGTTGTAGGAGGCCTAGGTTCGATCCCTCGGTAGGGAGGCCTTGAGTGCGTTGCTTGCGCGATACGGTGACACACAAATATACATCACTGCTAAAACACTACACGATCACCCCCACACACATGCCCGCCTACACGCTTACATATGAAAGTGGAAGGGTTTACTTTTTTCCCTTATCGAACTGAAAAACTCTCAATTTTCCTATGATAAATATATGGAGGAGTTGATGAGGCGTGTATGCTTGGTACACATATACGTTTCAACAACTCATACATATATGAATAGTTAGCTAGGGTAGCTAAGATAGGTCGCGATTTTGTATGCAACAGGCAACAGCCAAGCCGAGGTGTGCCGAGCTGGTTGGCAAAATAAAATCGGCTAAGTGCCTTAAGCGCTCGCTTTAGTAGTCCGGTGAAGCTGTTAAGACCTTGCTGGGTCAATAGCGTAGTCATTTCGAAAACAAAAAAGTAACTATTTCACGTAGACGAAGTCGCGGGCAGAAGCTAGTTTGTTATATACATCAAAAGTCGTATCTGTGAGCAACTGAATGGGTCGGCTCGCCCGGGATAGTACCACCATCTAGTAGAATCCCAACGTGAAGTAACAGTGCTTGTATTGTTGTGTTTTGCTCAGTCAGTGAGAGCGCCGGAGGCCCATTTCCCCTCCTCTCCCTTTCTTCTTCTCTCCCCCATTCCCTTTTCTCTGCCCATGCCCTTTTCCCCATTCCCCCAAAACACAGGCTGGCAACGCACTTGCGACTCTCCTAGTGTTGCTAGTGTATATGGACGGCGGTGATAGCTTACTTAACATCAGGTGCCCCGCATGTTCGTTTGCCAAGTATGACATAAAAAAAATTTTTTTTTGACGTTTGCACGACTATAACAAAAAAGGATAAATATATATTTCATCAAATCAAACATACAAAAAGTAATTTCGTACGTTCGCCTTCTATGTAATATATAAAAAAACTATTTTTTTTTTTGTTTATTTATTATTATTTTACGTAACTATCAATTTTTTAGGACAGATTTTTTAATGACGTTATTGTCTATATTATTTCATATTGATTCTTTATCTTTAGGTACTAATTCACTTGGTAACACATTAGCATCATTTTTGCCTCGTAGCTCGCTTCTCTATGTACCACCAGTTTAAAAGCGATAGAAGGCAATGACACAAAAAGTTCAAAATCTTCAAATTGGTTGTATGTAACTAAAGCCTACAATTACCATTTAACAACAGATGATAGATATAGATTTCATGTCTCTTTGCTAAGTTACCATTGAATAACCTATTCAATAACCTCAGATTCCCTCTGTATATGTCCCTCGCAGGATCCTGTTCCTATCTCCAAACGGAATGGTTGATCACGATATATACAACGAAGAAGGCAGTAACCAACACAAGTACTTTTACAGTAGACCGGAGCAGATAGCGAAATCCATGAAGAAAGTTCTGGAGAAGTACAAGCACGAACAGTTTGATGTATAAAGAGGTAGCTTAAATGTATGTCATGGTTAGTTAGAAACTTATTTAATACTTTTTTTATATACGTCATTTCATCCGTATGTAAGAGCTAGGCCACACTGCACATAACAATCGCGACGGGTTATTTTTCATATTTTTTGTAACACATGTAATTATATGTAGGTATGTATTCACTTAATATCAACTTGTTGCTCATCGCCAAATTATGTATGAGAAAAGTTAATGGTAAGGTGTGGGTGAATCAAGTTTTAGGACATTCCTTTCAGCCGAAAATATCCGCAGGTAACGCAAAAAAAAAATTCAAAATCATATCAATATAATGTGATTTATATTTCATCGATAATACATGCGTTAAAATAAAAAGAAATGACATAGATATTTAGTAATAGCATCGACAAAGAAATTTACCGAAATTTAGGTAGTTACGCAACTATACATTTATTCGCGGCTTTCGAACGTTCACTTTGGCAGCCGATTGAAGCAATTTTAACAATATCGAAATATGAATAAAGGTTCTTATAGAGACGACGTACTATTACCGATGCATATTTAGCACTATCTCTTTATTAGATATGCGAAAAGTAGTGCTATTTATATAGTTTTCTAATCAGTGTTCGAAAAAATCAACCAGATATTTATATCGAACTAATTTATTCAACAAATGGACAAATCCATGCTTCAGATAGAGTGCGCTTATATATACAAATAAAATGTATAAGCACAAGGATCTTATGTAATTTATCAAGTTAATGCAAGATAAGTACTAAGAACTGACTTCAGGGATACAATTTATTTGTATGGATGGCTTTTTTAATCAACTGCGTTATCATGGACACTCCTTGATAGTTAAATTAAAACTATTGATAGGATAATGCGAATAGTATTGTTATATGTCAAAATTTTTAAAAAGCCTTAAGTGTTTTGGGGTGTTAGGGGTGTCGAATAACATCATAAGACTTGAGACACCCAAGCCAACATCACCTGCACGTGGTGCACCCTGCTGAATAACGAACAAGGCAATGGCGCAAGCGGGGTGGTAGGGTTTTACAGGTCGACTGGGTCGCAATCACCATGTATATGGCAAAAAAGCCCATAATAGTGATTCGCTTCTACGGGTCGCGTTTCGGGATCAGCCTGTGCATATCCAGCTTATTACAGGCCGGCATGATAGTGGCGACCGGCGACGGACAGTGTGTCAATCGGTGGTCGCTATTATTTTTGGATTGTACTATGCTTACCATCAGGCATAGTGCAGTCACTGTGCCGTGCTACAGTAAAAAAAAAGTGCGTTTTCTATAAAAATGATTTGCTGTATTTTTTTTTTATAACATTGTTACCATGGACATGATAGGAGTACCCGAAAAGTTGATTCTTATACTTCTTTCAGAACAAATCATAGTTTATGGTTTGTTGGTCATTTAAGCCTTTAGTTTCCGAAAACTACATGGAAATTATAAAAAAAGCGAACAATTGCAGGACACGTTCATGGAATTCAAAACGTGGTATCTAACCAGCATAAAAATTGCGAGACGAGATTTCGCAGGGCAGCCATAGTCTAAATTTCTAATTTGGACATAACTTGTACTTTCACCACCAATACTTAAGTTTTATTATTGTAATGATTTTGATAATTTATAACATGCCCTGTTTGCGCGGGGCAATATCTCAAAAGCACAAATTCTAAGATTGTTATTGATAATCATCGAGTTTATATATCTTTACGCTTTCCCATAGGAACTAAGCAGTTGTGACAAAATTGTTATTTGAATATATAGCCCATGATCAATCGAGTTCAAGCGAGTTGTTCCAGCGAAAAGACATAAGCATTTTCATGAAAATTGAATCATAATTTAAAATATAACCTACACTCGATTTGTTAACTTTACAGCAGGTACAGTTTTAAAATGTACAGAATAATATGAAAATATAGTCTGATGTTTTATTTCCAGAGTTAAAGTACCGGATACTCAAACTGCTAAATTAGAGGCACTGCCATCAATGAGGAGACCAACGGAAGCAGCACTTTAATCAATAAAGCAGTTAAAGATTGTAAACTATTTTTATTGTTATCCGATTTTTATCTGACCGTGTTTTTCGAGTATGTATGTTTTGTAAATTTTTTGGCAATCTGTCTTCCAAAATATGAGCATGGATTTCCTCTAATATTAAACTATAATATCTGTGAATCACAAAAAAAAAATAATGGAATTTAACGCACGTTTTAGTAAAACGCACAAATCTACAACAAAGGGGTAAAGTTTGTGAGTTTGTGATCTTGTGACGTTGTAGGGGGTAATCTCAGGAACTACTGGTCCTATTTGAATAATTCTTTCAGTGTTATGTAGCGCATTTATCGAGAATGGTTATAGGCTATATATCATCACGCTAAGATCAATAGGAGCGGAGCATAGATGAAAAATGTTTCAAAATCGGGATGTTTTTCCTTTTGAGAACTGCTGCGTGTTAGTCTTAGTGTTACTCGTTTATTCATATTTAAGGTCTCAATGTTATTACTGTAGGTTTATTTTCTGTTTTTTACTAATAGTTCAACCTATTACGAATTAAATCACATGTTGATTAGGATGACGTGATATGGAAATACAGGGGTAGTGTGGAAAGCGCTTTATCCCCAACCTATTTACCGATTCAACTGATGCTTGGTAAAAAATAGGAATGATCGAAGTGGCGATATCCTGAATAACGCTGTAAAGGACGTGTGGTAGCACCCTTCTTTCTAGTGTTACTCTAAGAGCCAGTAATTTTTCAAAGACAAATATCGTGAAACTATTGCAAAGGGAGCATTTTAGTGTTTACAACTGTATAAAAAGAAAATATTTCCCTGAATATTTGTAGACAGCTGTACAAGAATTTAACATCTTTAAATAACATTGCTGCACACTGTACATTGAACACATACCAGAAGTAACAACGCCATAATGTCAAACTTCCAGGATCCTTTGTCGCATTCCCGGGTCAGTCATTGTATGTCGTGTAATCAAGTAGGGTTATATAGATATGAACCCGATAGGGTTGCAACTCTTCATTTATGGCAATATCACGACAAAGCGACTCTTTTAGTTTGTCCCATTTTGAAATGAATCACTATAAGCCTTGTAGGTGTTAGAGTCACGCTGACCTATTACTAGTTTCAGTAGGTCGGCTAACACCCGACCCACAGAAACATCCACATGTAGTAATAGTGCTTGCATTATTGTGTTTCGTTCGGTCAGTGGGAGTGCCGAAGACTCACTTCCCTTTCCTCTCTCCTCCCTCCCTGCCCGTTAAACATAGGTTGGCAACGCGCATGCGACTCCGTTGGTGTTGCTAGTGTCTATGGTCGGCGGTGATCAGGTGACCCGCCTGCTCGTTTTCCTCCTATGATATAAAGAAACAGTGATGACCAATGATTGTCTACATATCCCACGTCGGTCAACGTTATTTCAGGATTATATTATGCTTACTAGTAGTTACAGTGTAGTTCCTATGCACCGTTATTATATACCCGATTAGGCCTCCCACCCGATTAGACCTCCCACGGCAGCGGCTCAAGCCTAGGTTCGATCTCTCGATAAGGAGCCCTTGAGTGCGTTGCTTGAGCGATACGGTGACACACAAATATACATCACCGCTACAACTCTACACGATCACCCCCACACACGTGCACGCCTACACGTTTAGACATGAAAGTGGAAGGGTTTACTTTTTTTTCCCTTATCGAACTGAAAAACTCTCAATTTTCCGATAATAAATATATGGAGGAGTTGTTGAGGCGTGTATGCTTGGTACACATATACGTTTCAACAACTCATACATATATGAATAGTTAGCTAGGTTAGCTAAGATAGGTCGCGATTTTGCATGCAACAGGCAACAGCCAAGCCGAGGTGTGCCGTGCACCCTTGAGCTGGTTGCCAAAATAAAATAGGCTGAGTGCCTTAATCGCTCTCCTTAGTAGTCCGGTGAAGATGATAAGATCTTGCTGGGTCAATAGCGCAGTCATTTCGAAAAAAAAAGTTATCATATAAAAAAAAATACTGTCTCTTAGTATTTATCACAGAGTACACAATATATCAGATATTCCATTAAAGTTTTTAAATCGGCGTATCCAGCGATGTAGGTCAGAACTAATTCCTGCATTCTATCAATTCAAATCGATCTATGAATGCATAGAGTTGTACTGCGTAGATATGTACTTCTAATATTAACCATATTTATTAAGAAATAAATTAACATGTACCTAAAAGACAGAGTACAAATACAATAGGAACAAATTATTTAACCATTGGAACAAGATATATATTTATTTTGATGAAATAACAGTAATCTTGTTAGTCGAAAAAACAAAGACCCTAAAATTAAATAACAGCGCCATCTAGTGATGCAACCTATATCATTTTTTTTAAATAAAATCACTTCGAAATTGATAGCAATAAAACGAATGAAAGGCCGTGGACTGAGTAATGTTAAAATATTGCGATTTAATTAAAAATAAATTGTTATTCGTGATTGTTTTCAATGAAACCAGTTCATGGATCAATATCCTGCTTTAGATTTCCCATTTTTTTTAAATATACGATAAATTTATTAACCAAGTATAATGAATTTTAAAAATAAAATAAAAACTAGAAGTTATTTGAGGAAGGTCAAAAAGATTGCCATCAAATTGTATCGCCGGCCAAATGGTCGAGGAAATCGTAGCGAGAAATGCGTGTAGGGCATAAAAAGTTTCAGAAGATTAATGTATGCCATTCCTTATTAGGACCGTTGAAGATTTTTCTGTCACTCCTCTTACGTAGTATTAAGGACGAGCTATCAGTGCTTTATGTCCTGTACTACGAACATAAGATTTTTAACGTAAATCACATGCGAATATATCGGGTAATTCAATTATAATTAACTAACCTTTGCCCGCGACTCTTTTCTCCTATTGAATAGTTACTTTGGGCTAATGATAACACGCAGCGGAATCTCTCAGAAGGAAAAAAACGATTTTGAAACATTTGTGATTGGAGCTCTGCTCCTAGTGGTCTTAGCTTGCTGATGTATACACTATAACAATCCTCAATAAATGAGCTATATAACACTGAAAGAATTTCTCAAATTAGTCCAATAGTTACTGAGATTACCCCCTACAATCTCACAAACTCATAAACTTTACCTTTTTATAATATTAGTATAGATCAATAATACGCATTATGGGACATACCCAGCTTTTAGTCTGCCACATTGGGTAAAAAAGCGAGATAGTTCGCCAAGTTTGTTTTCGTATAGCGTCATTTAATTACCCTGTGCGATAGAGAGAACGCTTTACAAAACCGAAACGAGCCGACCTTAGCCACACGTTTCATTCTTCTTCCCGACGTGCTAAATTAAATGCCGGATACTGCATTCACTATCTATATGTATCAATATTAGCATATTGTTTTCAATAACTTTTAGTTTTTGTCCACACGATTGAAATATTAATTCAAGTGATTATAATAAAAACTCAAGATTATCAACTCATAATATTATATGGAAAGGCATAGTCTCTCGCAGGTCCCTTACTGTATTTGATCGAGTTTGATAAGATACGAGCGTTAAATGAACAAAATCGTGTGAATTTTTCGTAATAGCAACTTCAAACTTTCAATTTTCGAAATTTAATGCTCCATTTAGCTAACGTTATATAGAAAAAATATAAAGAATGTTCAACCAGAGGTCTAAAAATTGCCATCGGAGATTATTAAATAAGCAACAATCATTTATCAAAAGAAATATTTCTTACAATGTTAACATCACATTCAATAACATATGAGTACAGTCCATTTATGGTAGTGCTCAGAAATTGTCATGAGATGCCCTTATTGGCAATGTAATATTTATTTACCGTTATGTTGACATTGTTACGGATATAAAAGATTTTTATAAATAGATATGCTTCTTTAATAACACTTTATGTTAGTATTACCCGGGTTTTTTCTGGTTTATACCTGCAATATGCTTATTCAGTACAAAACAAGCATTGCATTAATTTTTCAATTAGGAAATGTATTTCAAATAAAATTACTAAAGCGCGCCATCTGTTATAAAAGCAATGCACAAATTCGGAAACCACGACAAAGTTTCATTGTAACCGGAAGCAATTTGTTTTTGCATATGTAGAAATAGATAAAAAAAAAGAGTTTTTTGCGAGATTGTAGTCTGTCATCGAGCGAATTTTATATTTTATTCATAATCTTGTGTTATTTAACTCTATATTTTGTATATTTGCTGGTGTTTTGCGTAATATAGTTTATTGCGCGTAAGTGAAGTGAGTGGAAAATAATACCACGGTGCATTAAATTCTGAGATGCCTCAAAAACTCCCTGGATGGTTCTAATAAGAGAGCCACCATCTTGTTAGAATATTGAAATATTCACACGACGCTTTTAATAGTATTAACTACACGACAATGGCAGTAATAATTTGTAAGATTGGTTGCCAAAAATAAAGTTAAAGAGAAAAAAAATGATGAAAAATAAGTTTTCGTTGTGAGAAGACATAAACGTCACAATGACATTTATTTACAGTGTATTATCAACATTGTCGTATTGAACTGGTAACCGTTAAAATAATTATGTTCATTATATATTTAATTCTATTGATTATATGTATGTTTCTTTGTATTTATTGCCCGACTAATTATCAACCTCAAATCGCAAATCTGCCGACGAGTACCTGCACGTATGTTTTGACAGCTGCGTCCGCCATCGCGGTTACGTCACGTCGCATCGCCTCGGATGAAAATAATAATTGCAATCCCCTTCATACGTTTTGAATAACTCTATATATTTTATATTGTCATAAAAAGAAATACATACCTTAAAAAAACACTTCATTCATGTTAAATGTAAATTCAGATGAGGTTATAATCAAACTGTAAAACTTATACGGTGTTATTACAAAAAAGTTAAATAGACTTCCTTTAAAAAGGTTTTGTACTAAATGCACCCCGCTCGCCCGAGGCAAGTTCGCGTTATCCTTTTCTCGCAAATCTAAGCTAACCTAACCAAAGCGAGACAAAAGAGCGAGATGACGAACATTCAGCAAGCGCGGTGCATTTAAAACGTAATCTTTTTAAAGCAAGTATCCAATACGTATTTAACTTTGTTGTAATAATACCGATAGAGTACAAAAACATCGTTACTAAACATATGAGTAACTAGACCATAAAATATTAAAATAGTAATATTAAAAAAGGCTTTATGTACTCACGTCTTCGACGACAGGCTCGACGTACATTTCGACAGTATTGTTGAGAGGCGGCAGAGGCATCGGCATGGGTGAGGCGGCCGCCGACGACCGACGTGACATACTGTTGCACGAGCATTGTGAGACGGACCGACGGGAACGGGGAGATTCTCTGAAACAAAAATTTAAAAAAATGTTAGTGTTCAACGATATTATAACTAAAGGTACATTACCTACATGATATTTTGACAAAACAAATGGCACGGTAACGCACACGTACGTAAAGTAATATTGTAACGCCACACAGTCTTAGATACAATGTGGAAGTCAGATGGCATATTCCCAGTATCGGTAGTGAAAGAGAAATAGTTATATGTTGCTTAGATACGGGCGGATTGACAGGGCAGCCGTCAAAAATAAGCTAATTAGCTAAATTTTAACAAGACACTGTCAAAGCCCTTATGACGTATCTACAGTTTTTTAGTTTCATCGACATAATTATCGTTGAGATCTGTAGTCGATGATTTGAGTATGTCATCCTATTTATTTGGTAGGCTGGCTGGCACGTGTCAATTTTTTTTAAACTGGCAAAGCACCTGCGTCTCCCCTGGTATTGCTAGTGTCTATGGATGGCGGTGATCACTTAATATCAGCTTACTCACCTGTTCGTTTCCTACGATAGAAAAAAATGTAAATAGAATTTGTCATTCAAACAATTCAAAGATCACTTGTAGCTATAAATACCATATATGGGGTTAGGATTAAACAATATAATTTACACACTGTTTTAGTATCACGCTCTTCAAGTCAATCTAGGCTCCTACAGATCGATTAAAGGAACCGCTATATTTAAAAATAACTGATTAATTAAAACTGAAAGGTAGGGCATTTGTGGATAACGAGTTACGCCTTTTCAACTAATTTTGTCACAAAACGCCCCTTATAACAATGTGGTAATATCAATTACCATTATTTTAATAAAAAGATAATTATAACCCACCCTTCCGAGTTACCACTCCTTTGTAATAAAACCTCGTTTGTTTAATTCAATTTCCCAATGCGATAAAGATATCTATATTACACTAGCTTTTGACGGCTACGATGTCAGCATAGAATTAGTACTAGTTAAAACATCCGAGCTTTCTTCAGCCTCCATACGATTTAAATAATCAAAAAATGTGATTAACGGTTTATACGTGAAAGGGTAACATGTACGTATCAAACTGTAAGGAAATAGGTCAATAAGTGAGGTGTAATTATTTAATACTGTAGGCAATAATTTAATTTGAATAATATAAATCGTCCCTGAATTAGCTTGCTAGATAGAATTCGTGTACTGTGTGCTCCAATAATATTATCATCAGTTTTTTTAAGCACACTAAATGTATGTCCTTTAACCTTTTTTTTCAACGTGGGAAATCCTTTATGGATACCCACCCTCCTGGGGGAAAGGGTGGGTTATGTTCGACTCGCTCGGACTAAAACCCCACGGAGTTCTGCTATGGTTGGGGCGACACGAGATCTCTATAGACTTCATCGTGCCGCCTCAGCGGTTGGCCCAGCAGCAGATGCGCCACCGCCGGGCCTCGTCTTGTTAGGAGACAGCCGGGTACAAACCGGCCGTCTCCGTCGACCGCCGGACCTGTGCAATGAAAAGATGTGCTCCTCGACCCATTTTCCCTAGCTCCGGCTACGGTGGCGGGAGGAGACGGTCAAATTGCCGCCTCCTCCTGCCTATCTTCCATTGGCGGAGACGACCGCTTAAAGGATCGTCCTCGCGGGCCCTCTTCGCCGCCTCCTTCTGCGAGACGACTTCCTCGCAGGGGAGGCCATTGCGTTCCATACATCCTCGCCGCCGAGCATACCTTTTACGACGCTCGGCAGTGAGAGATCACCACCTACCGTCGCAGGCAGAGTGCGGCGAAGCTCCTCCCCCGCAGCAGACTCGGAAAGAATGTGCTGCTCGGTGTCCGGTTCAACGCCGCACTGATGGCATACGGCGGTCGGCTCCCTGCGCGCTTTCTGGTGCAGGTACCAACCCAAGCACCAGTGCCCGGTCAGCACCTGCACCATCACGTCAAGTAGCCCCATCCTCGATTACACCAATCTGGCAGAACCGGGCGGATGGTGGCGATCGTGTATCGACCGTAACGCGCGTCCGCCAGGTCCCGCCTCCACCTCTCCGTCCTATCTTGTCTCTCTATGTCCTTTAAGCCTATCTTATTACCTGATTTCTTGATCTAAGGTACCATGACAAAGATTAATTTAATTACTTCATATTGTGAAATTCAATGCTTTCAGCCATTTAATGTTGTCTATACGTTTAAAGATTTCACCGCTTTTGATAGAAGAAATGGTCATGACTACAGGAAAATAATTTTATTTTTTTTATTATTTTTTTTTTTTATTGTAGCTCGGCAAAGTGACTGTACAATGCCTGATGGTAAGCATAGTACAATCCAAAAACAGTGGCGACCACCGAGAGACATACTATCCATCGCTGGTCACCGCTGTCATGCCGGCCTGCGTAAGTGTCTCTTCACGTTGCGCTTGAATGACCCCATGTCAAAGGAAGGAGGAAACACACTGGCCGGGAGATTGTTCCACAGCTTCACGGTACGGCAAAGATAGGACGTAGCGAACTTTTTAGTTCGTGCCTAGATAGGATTCACCGTAAAACTGTGGCTCCGAAGACCAGCGCGAGTGGTACGGTTATGAAAAGGAGAGGAAGGGATAAGTTTGAATAGCTCATCAGAACACTCGCCATGATACAGACGGTAGAACACGCTCAGTGAGGCAATGTCTCTGCGCAACTGAAGCGGCTCTATAGATTCTGTAACGTCTGTATCATTGACTATGCGGACAGCCCGTCTCTGCAACCTGTCCAGGGTATCCAAAAGGTACTTTGCCGAACCGTCCCAGAGGTGCGAGCAGTAAAGGAAATCAATGTTACTCGGTCTTTAGTCCGCAGATGCTTCCTGGGTGGTGTTATAGTGTAATAAAGTTTTATGCGCTGCTCTGTTTCGAATATTCAAACCTTGAAACAAGTAAAGTTGCCAGTAACAATATTAATAAACTATACTAATTATTGCTATAATTACTATACAACGTATGTTAGAGGAATATAGTTATAATTGTGATAAATTATATTATATAGTGTCGTAGTATTTTATTTATTTTTATTATATGTTGTTATTTTTCACTTATAAATTCACTTTATTTACGTTGCGTTATTTATGTAATTATGGTAGTGCTATGCAAAACATAGTTTAGTTATCGTTCACAAATTATGTAGAATATAAATAAGGACACAGAACATAAACTTCTTCAATGGATCGCTATTTTCTTAGAACTTTGATACTACATAAGAAAGTACAGTTAACAATTTAATAAAAGTAGTAATTAGTAACTTAAATATCCAAGTTGGTTACCAAAATAAAAATAAAAATAAAAATAGTTATAATTGAATTGAACTAACTTTTGCTTGCAGCTTCGCTCCTGTTAATCTAGATTTTGAAAATATAATATAGCTCAGCTTGCTCGCTATAATCTTTTATAAGTGAAAAAGAAATTAAAAATTGATTGAGTATATCTATTACAGAAAAAACAGACCTATTTTTAATAGTTTTCTTTCTATTTAGCAGTATCTACAATAGTTTTTTTTTTATTTTATTTTAAAAGCGAAATTAAAAGTAGATTGACAAAAAAAATTAATGCGACAAGATTGATCAATACTTCGAAAGCTGTAAATGATTACCTTCTGTTTCTCCGACACACGTGATGCGAGGTCCGTTCACACCTGCATCGTACTGGCACGAAGTATCCTAACTGTGGCAAAGGACCCGGTTCCGTGGAGTCACTCGAATCACTCCACTCAGGTTGGCTGAATGGTCTTATGTTCAGTGCCGACGGCATTTTTTAAATATTATCACACACTTTTTATTATTATTTTTTTGTTCCACGTTTAATATTACGCGATTTATTTTAACACTGGTAACATTCGATGATATTTAGATAAATTTAAGTAATTTCCGATGTATATTTTATTAATTAATTATCAAGTGAATATAATTTCACTGTAAAACTTCACTTGTATGCCACGTCGTTAACTATCGGGCTTAACCTTATTTATAACAGAATTGTAAACAAAATATGTACAGATAAACACGATTCGGGTGCGTCTAGCGGCAATTAGAACCAAATAATAAGATATGAAATGATAAGATTAGACAGTAAATAAAGTGTTTTTAGGTTAAGTTATATCGATAGTCTGTGGTTTGGTATTGGAGAGTGAAATTCTAGTAGGTATTATGATGTATAATTGTAATGGAAACAATAGAAGGTTTCTATATGTGTGTTAGGTTGATAATTTATTCAACTGCGGTGGTTTAAGAATGACAATAAAAAATAATTGCATGTACAATAATAAAATCTAGATATGAGATTTTGAATGAACATAAACATCACACCGTTTGCACCACTTGTCCGCCACAAGAAAACTAACGTCGCAAGATGAATAGTTTATTTTTCAAACCGACTACGCTATTGACCTAGTAAGGTAAAAACTTCACCAGAGTTCCAAATGAATACTGCATATAAAAATCAAAGTTCCTTAAACTTTAATAATTCTATAATACACTAGCTGTGCTCACGACTTAGTCCGCGTGAAATCTTATGTAAAAAAACAGTGATTAACAAAGTCATCTGAATGTATTAAGTCCATTTATTTATCTGTTTTTCTCTCCTAGTCGCGTATAAAAGTACAAAAACTTTTGAAAGACCAAATTGATTTTAATAAAATAAAGACTAAATATTACTCGAAGATATGCTTAAGGTTTTGGGATTATTAGCAGTATGTTAGCAGTAAAGCATGTCCAAAAAAAATTTTTTTTTATTGATGTAAATGTATTACTTATTCGTATACATCTGCAACTTTTTTTTTTCGTTATATGTGTAGATATATAGAAGATAGATGATATATATTGTAACGGTTTCTTTTATATAACGTGAATTAAAAAGATTAAACCGAGATTTATGTATATACCAGACCTTCAATGCTTATATAAGAATCCTATATATTTCACATGAGCAAATCTCACGAATTTTAAATTTCTTGGTATTAGGACCTAACGAAAAGGCGACCTTCATGGATTTAGGTTGTAGTTGGACTAATGGTGTTCGTCAGAAAAACGAGTTGGCCTAT
This sequence comes from Antheraea mylitta, assembly GCA_014332785.1. Taxonomy (NCBI): domain Eukaryota; kingdom Metazoa; phylum Arthropoda; class Insecta; order Lepidoptera; family Saturniidae; genus Antheraea; species Antheraea mylitta. The sequence continues at coordinate 2,153,595 of JACEII010000023.1, forward strand.
TGATTTTTTTTTAACAAAAAAGTAACCCAAATGGGTCTCCGCATTTCGCCCCAGAAAAAGGAATCTAACGAGAAACGTGATGGAACGCGCCTTTAAAAGTTTAAACATTTTTTTATCTTCATTTTTTTTAACATCACCTTGACTTACAAAGGAAGCCGATGCAATGCTAATTAGAAACATATTACAATAATTTTTAAAGTTGTTTTTTCTATACAAAATCCAGTTTTGTCCATTTAACATTATAACTTACTAACCTCTACCCGCGACTTCGTTCGCGTGGAATAGTTACTTTGGGTTAGCGCTAACGCGCAGCGTAAGCACTCAAGGGAGAAAAATACACCGATTTTGAAACATTCTTCATCGGTGTTCCGTTCCTATTGGTATTAACATGATGATATGTAGCCTATAACCATCCTCGATAAATAAGCTATATAACACTGAAAGAATTTTTCAAATCGGACCAGTAGTTCCTGAGATTACCCCCTACAATGTCACAAACTCAGAAACTTTACCTCTTTATAATATTAGTATAGAATATAGATATCGCTACATATTTTAAACAAAGTCCTCTGCCACGTCTGTCTATCTGTTAGTCTGTTTTATCGAAAAACTCAACTTAGGCAGGACGAACAGCTTAGACAATTAGACATTCCTTTGTCCATATTTAGAAACCAAGACAATTATATTGAGTTTCATTTTCACTGTGTGTCTGAAGAAGTACGTAGTCCGGTGAATCTGTTAAGACCTTACTAGGTCAATAGCGTAGTCAGTTCGAGAAAAAAAAAGTGTGTATGAAATTGCAGTGAAAGAAGATATTTTGATGGGACTGCCGCGTAATGGTCACAGGAGATTACCTGATCAATTAATATAACTCAATTTACAAATGACTTAAGAAACCAAAGAACGTAATATATAATTATAATTAAGAGTCACCACATTCTTTTTTTTCTCTCGAACTGACTACGCTATTGACCTAGCAAGGTCTTAACAGCTTCACCGGACTACTAAGGCAAGCGCTTAAGGCACTCAGCCGTCACCACATTCTATAAATACTAGTTGTACTGGCAACTTCGTTTGCAACTCGGTCAGGTCGCGAATTGCATGAACTAGGCAACAGCCCAAGCCGAGGTGCGCCGTGCACCTGTAAGCTAGTTGTCAAAATTAAATCGGCTGCGTGCCTTAAGGACTTGCCTTAGTAGTCTGATGATGCTATTAAGGCCTAACTACGCCAATAAAAAGCCAATCGAAAAAAAAGTGTGCGTGTACTTATGTACACGCGTTAGAAATTATACTTCTTTTGGGGTAACAAGATTAAAAAAATTATTCAAAAATTATATCTTTCCCCATATTCTAGGTTTGTAGAAAAAACGACACAAACAATAGAAAAAAGGTATTTAATACATTGACAGTTTTAATACAAAGAAATGCAAAAAAAACAAAGCAACAAAATGTTCACTATAGCTAACTTCAGGGTGTAATTTTTTGTGAGGGCGTGCGTGCGCATCCTAATAACTTCAGGATGTGGGTTTTTCGTGACGGTGTGCGCGCGCATCGTAAAATTTACTTTGATCATATTTCCCTAACGCGCTAAAAGAAGTATAACTTCAAAAAACTTCGTTTGCGTTTACTAAGGTTACTTAAAATATGGAGAAACTTAGGTCAAATATTAGAATGTCTCAAAGAATAAAGGCAATATTTCGAAAAACTTGCAATAACTTATACGCGGAGTTTTTGGCGGAATTTTAGTCAGTCATGTAGTCGATTTTATATTTTATTCATAATCTTGTGTTATTTGACTCTATATTTTGTAAATTTGGTGGTGTTTTACGTAATATAATTAGTTTATTGTGCATAAGTGAAGTGTATGGAAAATAATACAACGCAGCATGAAATTCTGAGATGCCACAAAAACTCCTTGGAAGGTTCTAACAAGGGATGCACCATCTTGTTCAACACTGAAATAATCACACGACGCTTGTAATATTATTAACTACACGACAATGGCAGTAATAATCTGAAAGATTGGTTGCCAAAAATAAAGTTAAAAAAAACTTATACGCTTCGTGTTAAAAATCTTACGAACATTAGTACAGTACAACTCCAACAACGTACAATTCAATTCATAGTAAATTGTTTAACCGTTTAGTCAAACATGTCCGTTTAACACAAAGTTGTCTATTTACCACTACCACGGAACATTTGTATGCGGACGATGTACTTTCCGTTGGCTAAGCTTCATAGTACACGTTACTAAGGTTAATTTTATCTGTGATGTAACGCCTAACGTTGACTACGAAAGTTAAGTAACTGGTGTGTCTCAGTTTTAGTTATTCTCCATTTCTATACTATGTTTAAGCTTTGTTGACATCATTTAATTTATATTACGTTATCAGAAAGCTGTTTAGTTAGGAATTAATTCGCAACATTTTAGGAGGTTGTGATGCAAGTAAGTCGCCAAATTTTCTATGATTCTCTAGCGTCAATGGAATCTCAGTATAACTGAAATAGTATATATAACTTATGATTTCATATAGTTATATAAATTTTTATGTTAATAACTAATTCTGATTCAATTGTGTAAGTCATCATATATTTCCATAATAGTTTCACATCGAGTAGGTTATATTGCTAAAGTAACTATGCTTCTTAGTTTTCAACATAACCGAATTATGTATTTATTTACAAATGTGGATAATGCAGCAGTCAACAGTCCAATGAATAATATAAGAACATTAATAAAAAGCAGTATACGACACTGAATACTTATAACGATCTATCCCATCGATACAACTTACAGTATTGATAATAATTAGAAATTAAAAATATGTAACAGTTACAATTGAGAAACATTACACAAAGAAAAAATAGAGCAAGAATAAATGAAAAAGTGAAAACGAATTAGTTATAAACTAAAATTAACATACGGAAAAGAAAACAAGATCGCAAATATAATTAAGTATATTTAAATATGATTTACTAAATGTTCTTTAGATAGTCATTGATATAAATTGTGTTTAATTATAAACATTTATTATACTGTAATAAGTTTGCTGAGTAAAAATGAATAATTGTTGCCACGGTACTCTGATAATTACCACACTTATCAGAAGGTATACTAAAATAATTATATCTAAAAAGGAAAACAGGAAGTGAACATAAACTACAGTGACAAAGTTAAAATTAACAGACACGTGGTAGAGTCATCAAGCCTCATACTTAACAAAACAGTCACATTGTGAGCCATTTAAAGTGGTGTATTTTGGTATATGGTGATGTCTTCTTTGTTACAAATGTATGGAAATTCATGAGACCGTTTCGAATTTGGTAACTGACGAAGATTAATCGCTTTTGTGTTTTTTTGCTTAATATCTTTCCTCTCTCGAGAGGGGATGGGTTTAAACAGTGATTTGGCGATTTAAAAGGATCAGAAATCTTAAAACTGTAAATGCTTACGAAGTTGTGCAACTGAGAACATATTAATCGAGCGTATAGAAGTTGCCTCGCGGTCTTTTTTTCTTTAATGTTAGTTAAAATACTAGTACTAATTGAAATTGACATTATAAAATTCGTTTTTGAAACACAACCGATCTGATATTTTCAATAATTGCACGTTAATAAAAAAACTGGAGAAAGTCGTGGTATGCACGATAGAAGCAAAATTGCGTATAAGACATTAAATCATTAATTAATTTCAATTGAAATAATCTCAACATGGCGGCAGAGTATATTTTTTCGATTCCAAACAAATCAAGGTTAAGTATACCACGTGGTGCTTAATACTACCTAGTACTGTCTCGCTCAGTCCCGTGGACAACAACACGCGCTAACCAAAACAATCGAACGTCGCAACGCAATGTTTAATTTATGTATATAAGTTAGGATGCCATACCAATGTTTAAATTTGACATTGAAATGAATTTCAAAATCAAAAGTCTACATTGTGTCTGCTATTATAGAATACAGAAGTTTTGTCTCGTCGGTCAAAACAAACCCGGACAAAACAAACAATATCCATTTGAGAAACTTGTAAAATAATGTTATTATGTGTACTCCCGTGTTGTCAACACAATGGAAGCTTTAAACTACTTAACTCTACGAACAGATATGTGTTTTTAAATCCAAGTAATTATGAACTTTATTTCTATATCCATAACGTCAAAAATAGAGCAACCCGTTACTGCCGTGCTGTCTTCGAACGGTCAGCACAATATTTCACGCATAACTAAGTGTCAATAAAGATGATTTTCGATTGCTTGAATCACTTATGTTGGTGTTGGAGAATCTATGCCGTGTCAAGGAGTCCCTGTGTGAGGTCCAAGAAAAATATAAACATCACTCTTCGTCGAAAACGTCGGTGTTGCTCAGATTGAGTTGTTTTTTTTTTCGAAATGACTACGCTATTGACGCAGCAAGGTCTTGACAGCTTCACCGGACTACATTGAGTTGTTAAACTCTATTGTGTAGGAGATAACTCAAAATTCTTATTATGAGTGTAAACTAAATAGTAGGGAAATGCAGGTTGAACAATTACTAACAATTTGAACTAATATATAAAAGTTAAGATAATAGCTTCACTATAGGGTAAGCGGCATCATAAAAATGAGAAAGTTCCATCCGATAAGGGACGACTGAACTGTAAAAAACATAATTCAGGGTTATCTCCGTTTGACCGGTGAATCGAGATTTATTTTAAGATAGACTCATTGGTTACTTGCTGCTCGATGTGTACGCACAATCTCAGCTCCCTCATCTTCATTACCTTCCAATTCTGTTCACAACAAACTCATTTATTATAAGTTGAAAATGGATTTTATTTCAATAGAGTTAACACTGAAAATTGTATGTCAATTCCGAAAACAAGGCGCGCTTCGATGACTCATAGAACATTGACTCGCTACCAGTGGCACACTTAGGATTGGCAATTGTTACGTTTTGGGACAGCGCTCAACGGTCTGGCTTATATTGTGAGTAGTACCCATTATTTTGAATCCGGTTAGTAATGGAATAGAGTGTGCGAATCCTTTAAGTCACACTTGTTTGGACAAATCATTTTATAGAGTTCTTATGTATTCTTTGGAGTACATGAAATCTGTAGTGATTACAATGTTTTTTCAGAGCAAATAGATCTTAAATGAGGAAAACTTATTAAATAACAAAACTGAAATATGCAATTTTAAAGATGAGCTCATTATGAGACTTAACCATCAATTTTAAAGTTTTGAAAATTCACTAGCAAATTTGTAAATTTGAGAAATAAACCCCGGGGCAGGAACCTGGAAACTTCAGGTATGTACTTCATTGACCGTAAATACCATTAGTCGCCACAAATTTTGCTGACAATAATTATTTCATTAAATACTAAGTAAGTTGTCAGTAAAAGACGTATGTCAAGTACTTAACTCTGTTCAAACTTGGCACGATGGGACATTACCTTAACCTTTACCTTTTGCAGAAAGCCTAAAAGTTTCGATACAAGACAAAAAAAAATACAAAAGAGTTGTGGTTACATCTGCACAGGTCCAGTAACTGATAAATTAATCAATTTCGTTCTGTTTATCTTAAAAGCATAAATAATTTGACGTAATATTTATCTAAGAACATTGCAGAAAATGATGGCTATATTTCAAATACGACATTCGATTTATACATATCTATTTATTTATTTATTCATACAGAAATCAATAGTTAATTAATTCGTTCAAATTTATACATATTTAGTAATTACAATATTGGTTTAACCAAGGGATTTCCATTATATAATAACCAAAATACATAAACATCCCTAGCAATGTGTTACCTAAGACTTTCTACATCTTATTCAATAAAAGTAATACATAATATCCTGGTCATATAACGAAGCTCCGTATACGTCATACCAAAATCTTCCTAAGAGTAATTTTATACACATGAGTGTAACATTTTTTTTTGCATATATTGTCTCTCGTACGTAGAATGCATTTGTAATTTTAAACCGATAAGTATTAACCTCTGTACATCGCTATACTGTTAAAAATAGTTAAATTGTCATTGAGTTATAAAAATGTAGTAGGCCGGTGAAGCTGTGAATGTCCATTAGGCCAGTAGCCGCTAGCGTAGACAGTTCGAAATTTCTTTTATAAAAATTGACGGATTAAATTGTAGATGACAAAATTTACTAAAATACATACATGGCATAAAAATAACTATAAATTCCCGCACTAGGAACTGAATCCTGTGTAGCGGGCAATCAATCAAATGTACGTAACAAAATTTATAAACTGTTAGTGTCATCAGTGGCTTACTTATTAGATAGATGAGATTAATAGAATGTATATAAATAGAAGACCGTTATTTACACACAAAATTTAGATAAATATAGAATTACATTATTACATTAATTTAAACTTAATAAATGTATAATTTAAGCCAATTTTTAAAGAACTTTACTTACTTTTATTACGAAAATATACTTTCATACATATAGAACTGTATATCACAAAAACGTAAAATCTCTCATACTTCGGTGGTATATAGAATAATATATAGAATTATATATAATATAGAATTACCGAATAACACAGCAAATCATAATATTTGTTACACGATTTAGTAGCATTAAGAAAAGAAAAGGAAAAAAAGTTGTACCGAGCCTATTATGTGATACATGGTATGCTTCAGTTTACATGTTTTATGCCCGGTTTCTGAGGTACTCGGTTGAACTATCATTAGTTATTCACTCAATAAAGTTATGTATAAGATCAATTGTCCATACGTTTCTGGATATATAACGAGTTTTTAAATAACTATGAAACTCGTAACTTGGTTTTTGGGGTTCACTAGATTCCTCTTTTTAAGAAAGCGTGTTGACAATTGGTTTTAATATTTTAACTCTTAGCTTATAGTAGTAATAATACGATTTCAAATACTTTGGCTATTAATAGACGGATATTAGTGCTTGCATTCTTGCGTTTCGTTCGGTCAGCGAGAGCGCCGAAGACCCCCCTAAGCCTCCCCTCGCCCCTTCCTCCTTCTCTCTCCCTTACCCCTTCCCCCTAACACAGGCTGGCAACGCACTTGCGACTTCCCTGGAGTTGCAAGTGTCTATGGACGACGGTGATCACTTAACATGAGGTGACCCGTCTGTTCGTTTGCCTCATAAAAAAAATTAAAAACTATTTTAAATGTAACTAACTTATCGAATAAATAAACGTTCAGACTGGCTAGTTTAGTTTAACGGGGGTTTATCATATGATTGTGTGTTCAGAAACCCAATATGACAAATTATCGAACCGATAACGCTATTGAACAGATAAACGCTAGTCGGAAACCGGGCATTAGTTTATGTGGTATTTATTAGTTTTCCTGGTTATACAAAATCAATATTAGTTACATAAATAAATTAGTGTAACCCATAAGATAAGGTTTTTTTTAATCCGTCTCGTAGTGCGTTACCTTGCTCATTCGATAACTGACAACTTATTTTTAGAAGCAAAGAATTCAACTTCGTCTTGTCGTCTGATATGGATGTTTATGTATCCGCATATGGCTGTAACGTTGAATAATGACCGCCGAAAAAATATCACCGCAAAATTATCGCTGTACGGTAGCGATTTAATTCAATGAGTATCTTAAATAATTTAAATTTTGTTTTAATAATTATAAATCATAGTCTTTCAAGCATCTTTGCAATTATACTATGATGAAATAAGTATGTGAGCACTTGTATGGTTATAGTAATTTTATAATAATCGCCTGCTTTAATTACAATATACGAAATTAATAAAAACAGTAAAAAAAACGAATCATTTTTTGTTTATCCGGTTAAATTTCGAAAACGGCTGAACCGTATCTGAAGAGCCTTTAACTTGAATATAGAGTAGGGTAGACTGGGTACAGTTGTAACAATTTTTCATTGATCGCTCATAGACTCGTAATGATACTAGCAATTTCTGCGCTAAGCACGACAAGCGAAAGAGTGATCTCTAATCTTCACATTGTTCATCATATTTGACCGTCTAATACATTAATTAGCCTACAAGAGCATTTCTTAAAAATATTTACCTTTGTTACAACTTACCCCCATACCAGGGTCAGTTGTAACAGTGGTTGGGGTCAGTTGTAACACGTGGAAATGAAGCACGATTTATATATTTTAATCAGATTTACTATAATAAAATAACAGGAAAGAGGTAAATTAGAGTGTCTAACACTTAAAAAGCACATTTTTATAGTTATGTACGTGATAAATCGTGTATTTATAACCACGTATCTAATTTTTTTATTTCCTTCAGTCTCTTATAATTAGTTAATAAAACAGCATTAGTAACTTATCTATTAGTACTTCGACTTCGACAAAATCTATATATTAATACGTGAAGCAAATTTTTTGTATCCCTTTTTAACCTACTTCCCGTCAACGGGTGAACTTGAAATTAGGCATAGTTAAAGTTTATATGGCGGAGAAGTGCAGAAAGGACAAAAAAGATAAGAAAGACATTTCGACAGCCGTCAATAAATACGAATTTCAAAAAAGGTTGTGAACGAATGAGGTTGCTAGCCCGACTATATGTATTTTTTAACTCTTACGTTCTAATTACCATTTTTCATCCTACATTCAACAATGATATTATAAAATATAACTGTTATGCAATGTTTATTATTTTTTACGGTGAACTCACTTCAAATGATGATTTAATAAAAAAATAAGCCAAATAATACTTTGTATAACCAAAATAAGAATTTTGTTCATAAAAGTAATCCATTACTTAAACCTTCGCGGTTACAATGTTGCAATTCAACCTCATGTAGCAACAAAAAATAATTTATTTAATTAGAGAAACATAGTTAACGCCATGCGCTTCTGCGGCACTTCGTAGAGATTTACCATTTTTCACTTCTTCATATGCGTCCTTTTACTGTGATATGTCATTTCGCCCTTTTGTTGTCTTTCTTATTCATGTCTTAGGCATGTATAAAGAAGAACGAAGGAATTATTAATGTTACAACCGTACCCACTAAAATCGTTACAACTGTACCCACCTCCCTTTTTATAAATATAAAAAAATCAGAGCGACGAGGGAAATTATCGTACACAAAAAATGATTTAAATTCCATATTCTCTAAAGTCTAATCTCTGAGCAGAAAAATAGTTATCATCATATTTTTATTATTTGCTGCGTAATTATAAAAAAACTTTGATCGAAAATACTTACTTCTTCGCGACCTCTCACAATAGGATCTCCTAGAACTAACTGAGCACGCGACCTCCGGTGTAACATTGTTGAACACGTTCGGACACGAAAACTGCTCCTCTCCCCACTGGACTCTCCATCGTACCATCCATAATTCGAAATGATATTCACTGTGTTTCAACCGAACCCTGTTACAACTGTACCCAGTCTACACTACTTCTCAGAGTTTTAGTTAAGCTATATGTAATTTTATATTACATTAGCGTCTGCCCGCGACTTCGTTCGCGTGGAATAGATACACTAACACGCAGTAGTCCTCAAAGAAAAACATCCCGATTTTGAAACATTTTTCATCTGTGCTTCGCTCCTATTGGTTTTAGCGTGATGATTCTCGATGAATGAGCTATATAACACTGAAAGAATTATTCAAATCGGACCAGTAGTTCCTGAGATTACCCTTACAACGTCATAAACTCACAAACTTTAACTTTCTATAATATTAAGGTATAGATTTCGGAATAAACAGTAATTATATAATAATATTATATATAAAACTCTTACGCAGATAATTTAAAATAGGTAAAAACATTTAGAATTAATTTGACTTTTTGAATTGAATATACATCGAATTATATTAATTCTTCTTTAGATGCGTCATATTAAAAATATACGATTCTGAGATACCTTGGACCACCGAGGTCAAGTATCTCGGCGTCACTTTAGACCGTCATTTAACGTTCGATCCTCATATTAAGAGAGTGCGAGACAAAGCCGCTATGGTCTTGGGTCGCCTCCATTATTTACTCTGTCAGAAGAGCAAACTGTCCCTCAGACATAAGCTATACAATATATAAAGTCTGTATTCGTCCGGTAATGACGTGTAGTTGTCCGGTTTTCGCACACGCGAAGAATCTAGATACGCTTCAGGTTTTGCAGACCCGGGCTCTGCGTAAAATCACCGGTGCTCCTAGGTTCGTCCGGAAGGCGGATCTCCATAGGGACCTGGAGATGCCGTCTATCTGGGCGAATATAAAATTACTTACAAATAGCTATTTCGAGCGAGCCGCGACTCATCCCAGTCCGTTAGTGGTATCCGCCACGAATTACGAACCCGTGCCCAACGCTGGGCGTTACAAAAGACGTCCGCGACACATTTTCACCGATCCTCCCGACGATATCACGTCAGCGAACGATCAGTACCAGCCTGTCCCTCGTAACAGAGCGTGCTCACGCCCACGCCCGCGTAACCACAGATCGCGCCGCCGCGGTTTGGGGGTTAACTTCGCTCCCGCACACCCGATTAGGCCTCCCACGGCAGCGGCTCAAGCCTAGGTTCGATCCCTCGGTAGGGAGCCCTTGAGTGCGTTGCTTGCGCGATACGGTGACACACCCATACATCACTGCTACAACACTACACGATCACCTCCACACACGTGCACGCCTACACGCTACACATCTTTGTGGAAGGGTTATTTTGTGAAAGATTTTTTCCCTTATCGAACTGAAAAACTCTCCAAATTTTCCGATAAAAATATATGGAGGAGTTGTTGAGGCGGATATGCTGGTACTCATATACGTTTCAACAACTCAAACATATATGAATAGTTAGCTAGGTTAGCTAAGTTAGGTCGCGATTTTTGCATGCAACGGGCAACAGCCAAGCCGAGGTGTGCCGTGCACCCTTGAGCTGGTTGCCATTATAAAATCGGCTGAGTGCCTTAAGCGCTCGCCTTAGTAGTCCGGTGAAGCTGTTAAGACCTTGCTAGGTCAATAGCGTAGTCAGTTCGAGAAAAAAAAAAAAAAAAGTCATATTAAAATGGTGTTCAGACTTTCATGGAAATAATAACAATGTAAGTAGAACGGACGGCAGATATTACGGTGCTCTAATTTTTAGAATTTTCTAAATTCGTCAGCTACATTTTAACACCACTATAACTTTCATACGATGTACTCAGTAGCGTTTAATTGTTGAGTAAAACTACTGTTCGCTGATTGTAGACATCGAAAATTATTTTTATTTAGGCTTTGAAAATGCAAGTCCTTAATTAAAAAAATAATTGACCTAGAAGTTGCTGCCTTATTTATGTTTATTATATTTTCGTAGTTCTTTTTAAAACTTCAATGAACTCATCTGTATTAATAGAAGCATTTCATATATTTTTTATAGTGATTTTGAAAATACAACTTGACTCTTGTGACCAATTATATTATAGCTAGATAAATTATAATATCTATTTTCTCACTATTTGTTATCACTTGTAGCCATTTTCAAAATTTAAGCTACTTACCCCTGCTAAATATTATTATTACTGCTTAATCCCTGTGGAAAAGCGTAATTATTTATATCTTAGATAATACTTAGAAACGTTTTCTTTCCTTTAGTAAAATTCTGATAAACTGGGTTCAGTAATTTTTAACATTATCCCGGACAAAATATAGACAGTTGAATTTTATTTAAACACACATATAACGATTGAGACAGGATAAAATTAACTACATCTAGAAATATACGTTTGGCAAGAACCCACGCGAAGTTCTAATAACAAAAAAATCTCTGACGGTTCGAAAAATCCGTAAACAATTGATATTTTGTTCACATCATCCTACCTAGCCTACGACGTCGGTATAGCAAGAATTGTGGAAAAAAAGTAATTCTCTCTTCATACACTCAATCTGTTCGAAGGCTTTTTTTTTTTTTTTTTTTTCGAAATGTCTACGCTATTGACCCAGTAAGGTCTTAACAGCTTCACCGGACTACTAAGGCGAGCGCTTAAGGCACTCAGCCGATTTTACATTCGGTTCAGATTATATTGGTGTAGACGATAGGCAGTATAAAAGCGTATTAGTCACGTACAGCAGCATAAAATCAGTGACCCGTATTTTTGCAGGTCGGATGGTTAGAACATCGGCGACAAAAATAACTGATTTTAGATAATAATCTGCTGCGAAATATAGTTTCACTCGCATTTCATGATTAGTTTTTTTAAATAAATCTGTATAAAACAATCAATTACCGAATATATGGTGTTTTATTACAAAAAAAGTTAAATACGTATTTAATACTTGCTTTATAAAAGTTTGGGTACTTACGTATTAAATGCACCGTGCTCGCGGAACGTTCGATATCTCTGTTTGGTTAGGCTAGGTTAGACTTGCGAAAAAGGATAGCACGATGTTGCCGCGGCAGTTGCCCGAGAGCGCGGTGCATTTAATACGTAAGTACCCAAACTTTTTTAAAGCAAGTATTCATAACGTATTTAATTTGTATTTTGTAAATTAAATTAAAGTAAATTAAAATTAAATTAAATGAAATTAAATTATAAATATTTTTTTTTTTTTGCGATGACACGGAAGATGTTTAATTGCATAATTGCAAAACAGTTGAAATTGTCTATTTTTTTTTGTTTGAACTTGTCAGAGCATGATTAAAACATCAAACAGTTCTTCCTTTTCCCTTTAAATATTAGATAGACTATGACCACATTACTCAAACATTCAGTTTCGTCTACGCTAGTTCTCTCATCGAATTATGAAAAATCTATTTATAAATATACGCTGATGTCGCACCATGTCGTTTTTAATTTTATACAGCAGACAGCTTACACGGCCTAAATTTGTTGAACTGTTATGAATAAATATTATTTACTATATATTTCGAAAAACATCTCAGAAATAATTGCGATTAAAGATACTAAACTTTAAGCGAACAAATTCTCATCAAAATATTCAATCTAATTTAAAAAAAAATGTGTATGATTCTTTATTAATTGATTCATATTTAAACGCCTATAGTATGTATGAATAAAATAACGGAACCTGTAATTGATACATGTAAAATTTAGAATTTTCTTATATTCTTCAATATTAGTTATATGAAAGACAGATTCATACTCGTGTTTCAGATCAAACTGGCTTTTTTTTAACGAAATGACTACGCTATTTACCCAGCAAGGTCTTAACAGCTTCACCGGACTACTAAGGCGAGTGCTTAAGGCACTCAGCCGATTTATTTTGGCAACCAGCTCAAGGGTGCACGGCACACCTCGGCTTGGCTGTTGCCTGTTGCATGCAAAATCGCGACCTATCTTAGCTAACTATTCATATATGTATGAGTTGTTGAAACGCATATGTGTACCAAGCATACAAGCCTCAACAACTCCTCCATATATTTATTATCGGAAAATTGAGAGTTTTTCAGTTCGATAAGGGAAAAAAGTAAACCCTTCCGCTTTCATGTGTAAGCGTGTAGGCGTGCACGTGTGTGGGTGTGATCGTGTAGTATTGTAGCAGTGATGTATATTTGTCTGTCACCGTACCGAGGGATCGAACCTAGGCTTGAGCCGCTGCCGTGGGAGGCCTAATCGGGTGTGCGGGAGCGAAATTAACCCCCAGACCACGGCGGCGTGATCTGTGGTTACGCGGGCGTGGGCGTAAACACGCTCTGTTTCGAGGGACAGGCTGGTACTGATCGTTCGCTGACGTGATTGAATCAGGAGGGTCGGTAAAAATGTGTCGCGGACGTCTTTTATAATGCGCAGCGTTAGGTACGGGTTCATAGTTTGCGGCGGATACCACTAACGGACTGGGACGCCCAGATAGAAGGAATCTCTAGGTCTCTATGGACATCGACTCTCCGAATGTACCACGGAGCACCGGTCACTTTACGTAAAACACGATTTTGGAGAACCTGCAGCTTATCAAAGTTATCTTTGGACATATGCGCAAAAACAGGGCAGCTATATGTCATCACGGGACGGATACACGTCTTATACAAAGTGAGCTTGTGTCTGAGGGACATCTTACTCTTATGACAAAGCAACGGATGGAGGCGACCCAAGACCATAGCGGCTTTGTTTCGCACTCTGTCTATATGTGAATTGAACTTTAAATGTTTATCTAATGTAACACCGAGTTATATGACCTCTTCGACCCAAGGGATATCGATTCCGTATAAGTTGATGGGCTCAAATTTATTAGTGCATTTCGTGGGATCAAAGAGTATTGCCGCACTCTTATCGGGATTAACTTCTATGCGCCATCGACGAAACCATTCACCGAGAGTATGAACAGCTTTTTCGATGCGCTTCCTAAGAAAGTCCGACCGCTAGCCGGAAGTGTAAATAACGGTATCGTCAGCGTAACAACCTACCTCGACCCACCGAGACCGAGGTAGGTCACTGATGAACAGATTGAAGAGCGTGGGCGCGAGTATGGAGCCCTGTGGCACACCTGAGCGTATCGGGTGGGGCAGCGATAGTTCACCATCCACTCTGAAGCGGAATGTCCTATCAGTGAGATAATCGCGGATAATATGAATTAACCTATCGGGTACGCGAGATTTACATAATTTATGGATGAGCCTTCCGTGTCAGACCTTATCGAAGGCCTTGGCGATATCGAAGAAAACTGCAATTGTACGTTTCGGTTTACGTTTCGGATCGGCGTTAAATTTAAAGAAAATGTACTCCGTGAGACGGTGTACTTGATTCGTGCAAGAGTGTTCGGCGCGAAATCCGATCTGCTCAGGTGGTATTAATTTTAAATCTGTAATCGAGAACTGGAGGCGGTTCAGAAGGAGCCGCTCGTAAAGTTTTCCTAAGGTATCTAACAGACTAACGGGGCGATAGCTAACGGGAAGCGTAGCTTTCTTGCCGGGCTTGATCAAACTGGCAATCGTTGGCTACTTCATCCGAAGTAGATTACAATATCAAACTTCACCCAGGGACTGTTTAGACAGTAGTAATATTTTTGGAGAAGACTCTGCACTCGATTCTCGTTTTGAATCAATTTAAAAAGTAATTACTTAATGTTTGACCTAACTATCTAGAAAATACAAAAATTATACATAATCCTCTACGCGTCTATCTTAAATTACAGTGTCTATGACCGCCGGGTGATTACACTTTTATTTAAAGAGAAAAATATGAGCGGTTTATGCTATAAACATTGTATCCGTCATCTTCGTTATATCTGTCCTTCTCCCTCGCACACTCGGCCTATTCACTCTCTCATTAGGTTTCGTTTCGTACAATCTATACTAATATTACAATGAGGTAAAGTTTGTGGCGTTGTAGGTGGTAATCTCAGGAGCTACTGGTCTAACTTGAAAAATTCCTTTAGTGTTATATAGCTCATTTATCGAGGAAGGCTATAGACTATTTATAATCACGCTAAGACCAATAGGAGCGGAGCACTAATGAAGAATGTTTCAAAATCCTTTTTTTTTCTCTTGAGAGCTTTCGCTGCGTGTTAGCGTTAGCCCAAAGTAACTATGTCACACGAACGAAGTCGCGGGCAGAGACTTTATATGTTAAATTTCATAAATTGAGCTTCGATTAAATGTTGTATATATAATTTTACGTCATTATTTTCAGTTGCAAAACTAAATTCATTTAGCAATAATCACATGCAATAAAGGTCGCAACCGCAGACAAAAAAAGTTAGAACCGAGCGTAATGTACAAAATTCACGGATTAAAAAAAATTGGATAGTTTTAAAATGAACTTTGTGACAATAGTCATTTATGACATCGATCATTTTGGACAATTAACGGTCGATAGTACGCTGTACACCACTAGAAATGTTCTCGGTGACACCATAAAGGGATATTAAGATATTTTTAGACCAACAGTCAAACAGGGTAAACTCGGCTATCTTGATTTAGATGTTTAGTTCTTTGCAATCTGTTATTTTTTTATTTGATACCTACTAGCCTCTACCCGTGACTTCGTTCGCGTGGGATAATTATTTTGGGCTAACGCTAACACGCAGCGGAAGCTCTGAAGAGGAAAAACACCCCGATGTTTTAAACATTATTCATTGGTGCTCCGCTTCTATTAGTCTTAGCATCATGATATTATAGCCTATAACCATCCTTGATAAATGAGCTATATAACATTGAAATAAATTTTCTGATCCGACCAGTAGCTCCTGATATAACCCCCTACAACGTCACAACATCACAACGTCACAAACTCACAAACTTTACCTCTTTATAATATTAGTATAGATGTTAAAGTTAAAATTAATTACAGTTGAGAGAGGTGTCAATTCCAGACGTTACCATCGTTCACATATTGGTCCAGCCCATGACATAGCCTTTTGAAGACGTAGTAATAGCCTTTTAGAAACTCCTCGACTATAGCACAGATTACTAAAACTGAAAGTAGAATACTTTGTTCAGAAATATTTATTTAAAAACACTTTGCGTATATCCCACAGGTCATATACCAGATTATGCAAGTTTATGGAGGATTATCTATAAATCTAATTAGCTTAAATTTATCCAACGCTGGCAATAGGTCTTCTTTACGGCAAAATTCGATCATATGTTAATTCATTCAAAGCTCTCTTTGTAGACAGAATATCATGTAGGCGGTTTGTTTGGTAAACAAATACTATTATTACTTTAGAAAAGTTGAGGCATGTTTTAAAATACGTCGATGACATGAACCTTGTCGGAAACTGCAATATACTGTATCATTTCTATGCAATGGGTACTAAACATAATATTATAACTGCGAAAATGAGTTTGTTTATTTATGACGCTTTCAGGCCTTCACGGTTCAATCGATCATCGTTAAATTTTGCATAAACGTTGTCAGGAGTATAGACAAGGATATAAGAAATATTTCCTCCAGAAAAACTGTACTGTTTGCGACGGATAAATATAGCACACATCAACACAAGTAGAGCTACGAGCACAAACTAGAAAATAGACTGCTGATTGACCTCCATTATCATTATAATACAATAGCCAGCTGCTACGATAGTAACGTACAAAAAAGCAGGCCCTATGCAACAACCAATACATGTGAAAGAGAAGGGCTCTTCACGTTACTCGCACATAAAATCACGATACGAATAACAAATAATAATTTCAATATAGTGGCGTTGTTGTAAATTGCAGTACGATATAAAACAGCAAATTACTCTACTGCTGAGTAACTTGCAACGGCTTATAAACAACAATAGTTGTAAAATAAAGAGTAGCACAGTTTCTTATTTACTAGCAGATATTGGCACGATACGCTGTCCTTAAAAAAATTATAAAGTGTCAATGGAGCCCAAACAATTAAACAAATTTGTATAATAGAAGTCCAAATAAAATAAGTAGCAACCATTCAACCATTTACAAAAAAACTCCGCATAAAAGTGGACAGAGTCTGATCAATAGTTTTAACATGATTTGAGCCTCAAAGAAACTGGATTTCATTATATACATTTACTAGCCCCTGCTCGCGACTTCGTCCGTGGAGCAATAGTTACTCTGGGCTACCACTAACACGCAGCTGAAGCTCTGAAGAGGAAAAAAAACCCGATTTTGAAATATTTTTCATTCATGCTCCGTTTCAATTGATCTTAGCGTGATGATATATATAACCTTCCTCGATAAATGAGCTATATAACACTGAAAGAATTTTTCACATCGAACCAGTAGTTCCTGAGATTACCCCCTACAACGTCACAAACTCACAAACTTTACCTCTTTATAATATTTGTATAAGCCGAATGCTCTTATTATTCTGAAAGTGGTTCTCTTTATTAAATTAATATATTTAACATTCGTGAACATTTATCATAATTGATAATTATCGGGAACCCGCATAACGTCATTCAAACATTGATTTCATCTTCCCAGTGGCTCCCCAAATGTTACAATCATTTTAACTCTGCCTACTTCAGTTAACTTATTAAATTGTGAATATAAATTTTAATCAGATTATATGATTTTAAAATACAACTAAGCCGATACTTATCTAAATAACTGGAGATGGAGGGTTCAGGATATAATAATTTGTATTTATAAATAAATTTTGTTGTGTGTGTACATTTTATGATTTTATTTACATTAACTTTATTATTTTTATTTATGTGTGTGTATATCAATGTATACTATATAACTATTTGTATTTAAGCTGATTCAGTATAAGTTCATTTATTTATATATATTATATTTTTCCATTTTATTAATTGTTCCTTTAAAATTTTCGAAACTTACAATAACTATTATTTTTGTTCACAATATCACTAATGAGGAAGGTGACAAACAAACAGAGACGACTTTTGCATTTTTATATCTATTAGTGGACCCCTTAAGTAAATGTTATCTAGTCAAATTTAATGTAAAAATATTGGATACCATAATGTAGTATGTTTCATTTATGCGAGAAAAGAAATAAAAGGATATGAGGGTCTAGTTATATGTGCGAAACACTCTGGTGATTCCAAAAGTTAAAAGAAAAGAATAGTTACTAACAAATAATATCGGAATTTCCTATATAAATAAAATTACAGATGATTTCGATAAATTTTGTTTAGTTTCCTATTAGTTCTAACACATTTGATCCTAAACTATACAAAAATATCACGTTAGCTTCATCTATACTAATATTATAAAGAGGTAAAGTTTGTAAGTTTGTGACGTTGCGATGTTGTGACGTTGTAGGGGGTAATCTCAGGAACTACTGGTCCGATTTGAATAATTTTTTCAGTGGTATTTAGCTCATTCATCGAGAATGGTTATAGGCTATATATCATTACGCTAAGACCAATAGGAGCTGAGCACAGATGAAAAATGTTTCAAAATCGGGATATCTTTTCCTTTTGAGAACTGCTGCGTGTTAGTGTATTTATTCCACGCGAAGTCGCGGGCAGAGGCTAGTTTAATAAAAAGTTATTAAAGCTCTAAAGAATCTACAATAATTATAAAGACTAACCGTTCTGCGATGTGTTTTGTTGCCTTTGAGATGTGGGGCAAGCGGTGTGGTACTTATGTTTTTTTCTTTTACCGTAAAATATACAAACGCAGACAGAGACGCTGGTACCAGCTAGTTTTATTGAGAGGGAGAGAGGATTATTGAAGTGTTCTCGTTCCTATAGATAAGAAGTAATATTGAGTGAAAATTATTATCAGAATTATTCTGTTTTAACATTTATGTTGATACAAAGGACATCTTTAATTCTACTTCTAACACTGACTCCTTCTGAAATAATTAGTTATTTTGGTGTTATAATTTCATTTTTTTTTTATTGAAGCACGACATAGTGACTGCACTACGCCTGATGTTAAGCATAGTACAATCCAAGAATAACGGCAACCACCGAGAGACAGATTATCCATCGCCGGTCGCCGCTGTCATGCCGGCCATAATGACGAAAGTCACCCGATACTGGATATGCACAGGCCGATCCCGAAACGCGACGCGCA
Organism: Antheraea mylitta; assembly: GCA_014332785.1. Lineage (NCBI taxonomy): Eukaryota > Metazoa > Arthropoda > Insecta > Lepidoptera > Saturniidae > Antheraea > Antheraea mylitta. Next base: position 2,172,975 of record JACEII010000023.1, read on the forward strand.
GAAGCGAGTTACTATGACGGGTTTTTTCGCCAAATACATGGTGGTTGCGACCCAGTCGAGTTGTAAAACCCTACCACCCCGCTTTCGCCATTGCCTCGTTCGTTATTCAGCAGGGTGCACCACGTGCAGGTGAGGTTGGCTTGAGTGTCTCAAGTCTTTAGGATGTTACGCGACACCCCTTACACCCCAAGATGATGCTTACAGGCGTTATCATCTTCTTTCATCTAAGTAGGCTCAGCAGATCTCTCACCTTTCAGATGTCATCTTTTTTTTCATACTAGCACGGCAAAGTGTCTGCACTATGCCTAATGGTAAGCACAGTGCAATCCAAAAACAACGGTGACTGCCGAGAGATACGTCATCCTTCGTCGGTCGCCGCTCTCGTGCCGGCCTGCGTAATTGCCTCTTTAAGTTATTATTCACACCTTATATACACATATCAGTTTTCACATAATCCGTCCACATCTTCTGTATTCTTCTACTCCTAAATCCTTCCTTCATAACATTAGCTGACAGTATTTTATATCATCAAGATCGAAACAATAGAACCTGATTTCTATTCATTTGAAGAAAATGAAAAGGTGGACAAACGTTTAGATGCCAACGCTCTCTGGTACTCTTATCGCAATGGTATTAAAATTTTATTATATTACTTACGTACTTTACGCTAGCCATATTCCGGTCAACAGTTGTTCTATTGAAAGCATATTTTGCTCCAATTGTAGCAGGTTGTAAGGAGTATTCTAACTTTAACTATCCTATTTACTATGATTTTGTTTTAATTGCAATTTAATTGCCTGTATTAATAAGCAAGGTGTACTTGTCACGTCCGCAATAATATATAGGATGCAATTTTTTAATGCCACTTGGAGGCAAAGTATTCTAAATAATAGAGATACCAAATTTAACTCCAAAGAAACATTTCTTTATTTTTGAAATGAAGTAAACCGACTAAAATCTATATAAATTACATTCTGTAATTTTATTGCGTTGATCTTTAGGGTCAATCACTAGGATGAAATCTCTCCAGCGGCGAAGAGGGAGAGGGAGCGGACTACTAGGCTCCTCTCCCGCGGTAAACGGACCACACGTTGGCGATGAGTAGGGGATGGACATAATAATAATATGTTAGAGATTTCCCCATGTTAAAAAAAAGGATGAAATCTCTCTAACATATTTGATAAATTAAACCATTAAATCTTCAATTTTTTTTATTTAATTTTCAAAGCAGTCAAAAAATTTGGTGCGGATTATAGTTGCCATGAAACGAGAACGAAAAGAAGAAGAAATATGATACGAGAAGTAACGAGCACCATCTAGATATAAAATAAATTTGTAAAACTCTACCCTTTTTCTCCTTTTTTTTATTTATTTTGTTGTAGTCTGCAGACTCTTGGTCCGCACCTTTTTTGCTTATATGTAGTTTTTTTTTTACGTAAAAATCGTATCCGTAAGCATATATATATATATATATATATTATTAGTAATTTATTAAATATTCACTGTTTAATTATTATTAGTTTTTTTTTGGTTTAATGACGTTATTGTTTTTATAGCGCTTGCATTTCCATTCTTTATGGCCATTTTTAGGTTGTAATCCACAATATCCCGTGCCGGAGCGTCCACGGCCCGACGAATGAACCTACTTATCGCGTCGTCAGTCACGTCGGTATAGTAGACACAAGTGTCGGTGTGTCTAGAAACTCTACCCTTATAAGACAGTAAATTCTCTTATTTGACTTCATTTACTACCGTAACTCAGTTACTTACGTGTTTATTTGAATTTTATCGTTGTCAACATTAAAATCTATTTAGTATTCGCTTGCAGCAGATTCACACGGTTATACAGAAACGTGTGACCAATATTTCCCTTTTATATTTGAAATGTCATGAAACAAAATGGCGACTGTAGAGACTTTGGCGGGATCTTGGAATGTCATGTAATCGATTTTATATTTTATTCATATTCTTATGTTATTTGACTTTATACTTTATAATATTAGTGGTGTTTTATGTAATATACTTTGCTTATTGTGGAAAAGTGAACTGGACGGCAAATAATATCATAGAGTGTGGTCTCTGACTTGACACTAAAACTCCCTGGAAAGTTCTAACAAGACGGCCACCATCTTGTTAGTTAATTAAAATGAGCGGAAGATACTTGTAATATAATTACCTACTCGATAATTGCAGTAAGAATCTACCAGAAGATGGATTAAAATAAAAATGACAGACTTTTTATGACAAGTCAGAATCCATGCACTTTAGCGTTATTTCTTATCCTTTTCTCTTGGGCACTATAACTAAATTGTATTAGATAAAACACCAACAATATTACACAATAAAGAACTACATAACAAAAGATTATTAATAAAATAATCCATTACATGACATTTTAAGATCCCGTCAAAAACAGCAATTGTTTTTATTTTTAAAGATTAACAAGCGGGCACGGTGGACATTGTCGCGTCCCGATTACAAATAAAACCTTGACAAATTATATACCTAAATCTTCCCCATGAATCACTTATATACTAGTGAAAACTGCATGAAAATGCTTTGAGTAATTTTTGAGTTTGTCCCGAACAGACAAACTGACAGACAGACGGGACAGAGAACTTTGTTTTATATGTAGTCATGGCATTATCGGAATGAATTACAATAGCCTAATTATGAAACTATATACGCTTTATCAATGACGCGTCATATTATAAAGTTTTTTTAGGGCACACGGCGATCGAGTGCGCCCACGCATACGATCTATATCCGTTCGTTGACTTGTCGCCTGTCTGGGCAGACATCTAGCGTACTGTCGCGGTCGGTTAGCCCAGTAGTCGGCAAACGCATCATACAAAAGAGTCAAATATAAACAATACAAAATTGAAGCTAATTCAAAGAGCCTTTTGCCAAAGTTTTGCTTTAGAACAGGGTATGTTTATAAAAATATTTAGGAATAAAATAAAAGTACTTTCTCAAGCGTGGTTTTACTAAATACATATCTTTTTGGGAGCAACTTGTTATGTGACAAGTAGAACAACAGTACAGAGTAAAAAAGAAAACATTTGTATTCTGCGATACTTTATTTAGAGCGATAAAAAATGCTTGGCAAGGACTGTGGTTGACCGTACACAGATAGGATTAGGTCGACGTAAATTATCAAAGGGATTTTTAGCATCTTCGCCTGAGAAAGTTATTTATATTCCCATATTTTTGTTACAGAAATATTTCAAGAATTCTTTAAAAGATGTAAAGAATGGAGAACGTGGAATGAGAACAATTTTTATTACTAACTAAAAGCTAACTAAATATAGACTAGCAACCACCAGTGCTACGTACGGATTCCATCAATAGAATTATAGTGCTATTTAACATAGATACTTCATTGGTGTTATTACAAAAATATTAAATACGTACTGAATACTTAATTTAAAAGGTTACGTTTTAAATGCACCGCGCTCGCTGAATGTTCGCCATCTTGCTCTTTTGTCTCGCTTTAGGCGATTAGGTTAGACTTGCGTAAAAAGAGTAACGCGAACTTGCTTCGGACGAACGTCGTGCAATTAGTAGGAAACCTTTTTAAAGCAAGTGTTTAATACGTACTTAAGAGTGTCGGAGACCCACCTACCCTCCCCTTCCCCTTCCTTCTTCCCTCCCTCTCTCCCTTCAACCCCAACATTTGGCTGGCAACGCACTTGTGACTCCTCTGGTGTTGCAAGTGTCTATGGACAATGGTGATCACTTAACATAAAGTGATAGATCCGCTCATTTGCCTCCTATGATATAAAAAAAACTTAACTTTTTGTAATAACAGCGCATATGTTTTATTTTGCGTTTAATAACAGTTTCACTGGACGTTAATTGAGGATGTCATTTCAAATTGTGAACACGCTAAGCCTAGAGGAGGACTGGATCTTAATTGCATCTGTCGGAACATGCCTATAGGTGCTCAGTGACGGATTTTTATCTTGAGGGTAATACCTAGCCAGATGGACTTAGAAATAACCCTACCATAATGAATATTAATATTACATTAGAAAACCTATACATAATACGGTAAGATTCTATATTAATATTATAAAGCTGGTGGGTTTGTTTGTTTGGCTGAACGCGCTAATCTCAGAAAGTACTGTTCCGATTTGTATTTTTTTTTTTCAGTGTTAGCTTATTTATCGAGTAAGGATATAGGATGCAGAGTAACAGGAGCGCAGCACCATTGAAGAATGTTTCAAAATACTGTTTTTTTTTTCCTATATTTTTCTTTCGGTGTATGTTAGCGTTAGCCCAAAGAAACTATTCCACGCGGACGAAGTCGCGGAAACAATTAGTAAAGTTTAAACATTAATAAACCAGTTTAATGGTACATAATTAAGTTACTCTATGAGACTGGGATAGGGCCCTATAAGTTTTGCTGATTGAATAGTTTGACCAGTGCATTGTCAAGTTGATGTCCGCAGGCTCGAAAACAGGCATGTACCAACGAATTTTTCGAAATTCGCCTACATTTACTAATTTTAATTGGTGACACTATCTTGACGATGAAAGAAAAACATCGTGAGGAAATCAAACCAGAGAAATGTTTTTGTGGTAAGTATCACTGTATGTGGGTAAATGAACTGTAATCCACAGTCTATCTAAGAGTCTGAAATACGTAATACCTTGTGCCTTGGCGTGATTACTATGCTCACGCCTTATTTCGGGACAAGGCTTTATGACGTTTATTAGGTGGTAGAGTCACGTTGAAGTTATAACTAACTGGTTTCAGCATGAATGGGTCGGCTCACCCGGAGTAGTACTACTAGACCCACAGAAAACCGATGTGAAATAACAATGCATGCGTTTTGACGTTTCGTTCGATTAGTGAGAGCGCCGGAGGCCCGCCTTCCTTCCGCCTCCCCTCTTTCCCTATCCCTTCCTCGTCCCCATACAAGGGCTGGAAATGCACTTGCTACTGTCTATGGACGATGGTGACCACTTAACATCAGGTGACAAACCTGTTCGTGTGCCTCCTTTGATAAAAAAAAACCTTTGAAGTTATTCTGCTACTGCCTGTTACCAAGCCACCATTATCTTAACTAGGCCGCGATGGTGCGACTGTGTATGCGATTCGAACTAAGGCATCTCATAACTATTCAGCCACTAAGAAGACTTTGATATTGGTATGTCAGCAAACTAACAGCGATAATGGGACTGTCTCCCAACATTCCTTAAATAACTTCCAAAAAAAAGTAACATAAATCTTTCCCCGAAACTAAGTCAATATACACAATCTCTAATCAAAACAATTAACGCATAGTATATGTTAGTTGTTGACAGGAGAATAAACAAACATTGAAATATCTAAACATTATTCATTGTCTATGAATACATTCAAAACAAACAAATGTTCTCTATATCAAAACTATTCGGGGATTAATAAATTATTGAAAGTTATTTAGGACATGAATAACGAGGTACCAGCTTTGCCTATTTTTATACATTGAGTACGATTCACATTAAGTGTAAATATAGTTTATTACCAGATAAGGGTTATTTATAATTCTTCTACATATCTAACTAGCCTCTGCACGCAACTTCGTTCGCATGGAATAGTTACTTTGACGTAACGCTAACACGCAACGAAAGCTCTAAAAAAAACGATTTTGAAACATTCTTCATTGGTGCTCCGTTGTAATTGGTCTTAGCGTGATGATATATAGCCTATAAGCCTTCCTCGAGAAATGAGCTAATATAACACTGAAAGAATTTTTCAAAGCGGATCCGTAGTTCCTGAGATTACCTGAGATTTATAATAATAATATAAATAAATAATCTATCTTTATTTATGACAATCCAATGTCCTGAAGTTTGTCCACGATAAACTCAGAAACTACCCATGGAACTTCCAATTTGATAGATAGGATATTTCGATAATAAATATATGGAAGAGTTGTTAAGGCGTGTATGCTTGGTACACATATACGTTTCAACAACTCATACATATATGAATAGTTAGCTAGGTTAGCTAAGATAGGTCGCGATTTTGCATGCAACAGGTAACAGCCAAGCCGAGGTGTGCCGTGCACCCTTGAGCTAGTTGCCAAAATAAAATTGGCTGAGTGCCTTAAGCGCTCGCCTTAGTAGTCCGGTGAAGCTGTTAAGACCTTGCTAGGCCAATAGCGTAGTCAGTTCGAGAAAAAAAAATAGGATAATTTATATCTCGATTAATGACTTCAATATTTACAAATTAATTGATTATCAATGTTGATTATTGTTACTAATTCTAAGTTTCATCACTCTCGAATAAATAGCGCTTTAAATTAGTTTGTTGACAGGAAACTGAAAACCGACTGTTATAGATTTCACATAGATGGCGCCACGCAAATAGTTCATTATAATTTTAATTCAAATTGTAATAACTAAGTCACAGCAACGCCTAGGTGTCTCATTTAGAAATAAATAAAAATTCAATTAGCAAATGTATGTAAGCGCGTCACTTTAAATCAACCTTTAAACTATACCAGGTGAAGGGTTAAACACTCGCAGTATTCTAGGATATAACATTTCATGGTCACATCTAACATATAAAGTAATAATATTAAAACAAATATTAATAAATAACCTAAGTTTTCTAGACAATTAGCTCAAATATTAAGCACCTATTTTTTGAATGTATTTAGATCGAGAATCGAGTGTAAAGTATCATCTATAAATATTGCTACTTTCTAAACATTTAGCCTGTATATACATTATTTCAAATATGTAGTCATAAAACATTTAATTTACTGCCTTGTTATACAATAATTATCTAAAACGTTTCAAATATTGTAGATATATATATAGCAAATTCGTTTATTTCCGCTTCAGTGAATATACTATAATAATTAATGAGTACAGGAAAGAAACGTACTTAATTATTTTTATACTCTTATTATATATTTTTTAACTGATTTCAACCTTGTAAAAACAAGACCTAGTTTTTTCCAATTTCTTTCCACCAAGAAAACATAAAAACTGAAAATGTTTCCATTTATATTTTTTAAACAGAAGAAATTATATTCGCTAAGCGGATTATTAGATATATAAGAATTAACCACTTAACCTTGAGCTCAATTTTACTTCCCAGACGGTGTAGTTAAGTCAAGAAATCAACAACCAAAACGGAGAAGAAAAATATATTCGGAAAATAATAACAGAGAATTTTTTAAATTCATTATTCTTAAAATCCGCCATCGCTGTCTTGTTTGTTTGTACGCGGTCTACGCAATTCAATTTATTGACAGATTTATTATTATTGTCCCGGGGGACGAGACACGCCAACTGTTACTTTAACAAATTAATAACTCACTAGTCTGTCGGGAAAGTCTTGCTGTCGGCTCACTTTTAATTTATAGGGATTAGTATTGTTTTTTATTTACTAAGAAATATTCTAGCGATCACTGAATGCATTGTTTCAAAGAGGCAAACGAACAGACGAGTCACCTAATGTTAAGTGATCACCACCGTCCATAGACATTTCCAACAACAGGGAAGTCGCAAGTGCGTTGCCAGCCTGTGTTGGGGGAGGGAAGGAAAGAGGAGAGGAGGAAGGTGAGGGAGGTGAACCTCCAGCGCTCTCGCTGACCGACCGAAACGCAACAATGCTAGCACTGTCACTTCACGTGGATTTTCTGTGAGATGGTGGTACTACCCCGGACAAGTCGACCCATTCATGCTGAAGCCAGTAATAGCTTCAGCGTGGCTCTACCACCTACAAATTTCGATCTCTTTAAATATAGCACCGCATTGAATTATCTACACATATAACAGGAAATGTAAATCTCACGTCTTTGTACTTCTCGATTTTCGTGAAAAAAAATTGTTGCTGGTGTCTAGAAATAAGTAATAGAATACATTTAAATCATTTTCAGAGATGTCTGTATATCTGTTTGTATGAACACGTATATACTAAAGCACTAGGTTCACAATAAATCCTCAGCAAAAAAATCATAAAACATATCCTCGGGAGTAACTTAATGTTTCATTCAAATCAGTTCACTGTATCAAAAGTTAATGTAATTTGAATTTGATTAATTTGATGGCTCGAGTTAAGTACGAGAGAAGACTAATAATCTATACTATTATAAAATTGATGGATTTGTTTGGTGTCGAATAACATTTTAAGACTTGAGACACCCAAGCCAACCTCACCTGCACGTGGTGCACCCTGCTGTTCAACGAACGAGGCAATGGCGAGAGCGGGGTGGTAGGGTTTTACAGCCCGACTGGGTCGCAACCACCATGCATATGGCGAAAAAGCCCGTCATAATGACTCGCTTCTGCGCGTCGCGTTTCGGGATCAGCCTGTGCATATCCAGTACCGGGCGACTTTCGTCATTATGGCCGGCATGACAGCGGCGACCGGCGATGGATAATCTGTCTCTCGGTGGTTGCCGATGTTTTTAGATTGTACTATACTTAACATCGGGCTTAGTGCAGTCACTTTGTCGTGCTTCTATAAAATATATATATATATATATATATATATCTCAGGAACTACTGCTCTGATTAAGAAAAAACAGTATTAAATAGCTCATTTAACCAAGATGGATGACTATCGGCTATATATCATTACACCAAGACCAACAGGAGCGGAGCAACAATGTAGAAAGTTTCAAAATCGGGTATTTTTCCTTTTGAGAACTTCCGCTGTGTGTTGCGTTAGTCCAAAGTGACTATTTGACGCGAACGAAGTCGCAGGCAGAGGTTAATTGTAAATATATGTTGAAAATATGCTTTCGAATACGTATATTTAAAGACTGACTGATAGTCCTGACTTTGTTGCCTTAAACAATCTATTTTGTGACCTGTTTGTGTAATTAATTATGAGTATTTATTTTCTTTATTGTAGTTTTAACGTTGGTGCTTAACCCCGATATAATATGTAAAGATTAAATGCTTGAATACTGGTTGATAGCTTTGACTTTGTTGCCTTAAAAACAGTCTATTTTATGACCGACGCTGTGTTTTATATCAATTCTGGGTTTTTATTTTATATATTGTACTTTTAATGCTAGTGCTTAGCCCTCATTGAAAACTCTAGTGATATATAGCCCAGTAAAACTCCTGAAAAGTATTCGATATTGTAGTAGAAACCTCATCAAAATCAGATTAGCCGTTTCAGAAACTGATGCGGACAAAAAATATACACGTAATTTTAAAAGCTAAATATAGTATAAAAAAAGGATTTCCTCTAACACATTTTTTTCAGCATACATGATTCAGAATTATTTTTATTAGGCTAACACATTTAAAATTCTAAGTCATAAATTAACATCCGCGTTGGGGCATTATTAATTAATTCCGGCGGTAAATACTTTTGCATACGTTTAACGCTGTTTTGAAGAGGTCATTGTATTGTGCTTCTGTTTATAAATAAACGGTAATCTTTAATCTCATTAATAAATAACTATTTGTTATTTATACGACACTTAGTATTCATTTAAAATAAAATTCATCATAAGAACATTAAGGGGTAATGCCACTGTAAATTTTTTTAAAAATTGATTTTTT